>WOXC01000231.1:0-572014 GCA_011680675.1 Gymnobelideus leadbeateri
GAGACCAAGACCAAGACCCACTCCAGACAAGCAGGCAACCTCCTAGAGAAGGCTAGCTAAAAGACAGCTTCTCCCTCTGCCCCCTGATACTAAGGAGAAGAATTCAGTCCCTGAAGGTTTAAAAAGCCCCTTCTGGTGAGACAGCATGTAGTGGTCAGAACCTTGGGCTTGGAGTCATAAGTTCATAGGACTTAGAATTGTAGGAAACCTTAGACCTCATCTAGCCTATCCCACCCCCATTTTACAGAGGAGAAAACCGAGACCTAGAGAGGTCATGAGATTTGCTCAAGGTCACACAGACAGAAAGAAGCATAACTAGGTTTGAAATCCAGTTCTTAGGATCAGAGGATTTAGGGCTGGGAGGGTCCTTAGTCCCCCTCTCCCTTTTTGCATCTGAGTAAAATAAGGCCCTATACTGGAAAGTTGGAGGGGAGGTAGGGGAAGATATGGGAGAGAGCAGTTTGGGGGAGGGGATATTCAATTCAATTGCTATTTTGGGGTGGTGGGTAAGGGAAAAATGGGGAGAAATTTTGTAACTCAAAATTTTGTGGAAATGAATGATGTAAACTAAAAAAAATTTTTAGAAGAGAAAAAAATAAGGTCCTAGAAGGTTAAATGACTTGCCCAAGGTCATACAGGTAAGTAGTAGAGTTGAGATACCAAACCAGGAAGGTCTAATGATTTCCAAAGCTTCTTTCTAGTACATCTTATTGCTCTTTCAAGAGACTGGTGTTCAAACCTTGTTTCTGATACTTCCAAGCTGGATTAAATTGCATGAGGCATTTAATTTTTCTAAGCCTCAGTTTACTTATCTGTAAAATGGGGTAATAATATCTTATGCCATCCCCCTCCTCCCCCTTCAAGACTGTTGTGGGGGGAAAAAAGTACTTAAGAAATCTTAAAGTGCAAAAGAAATTCATCATTTTTTCTCGAGTATCCCCTGGGGGTGCAGGATCAGACACCACCCCACAAATCTGCAAAGACAATCTTCAAAGCCAAGAATGCAATGACAGTAGACTCCACTTGGGGGTGTTGGGTTGGGGGTGGGGACAGGATGGCTCCCACCGAATTCGGCACTTCCCACCCCTGGGTCACTCGATCTAGCTCTGGCCCTTTCCTACTCCTAGGAAAGACCTTGCCTGAGCCCAAAGACCACCAGGTCTGCAGGTAATTAAAGTCCTAAAGCAAGGAGCCTGGAGCTGGGATGTCAGCCCAGAGCAGGTGATGGAGTGAGGACACAGCCTGAGATGGCAGAGAGAAAGGAGAGCTAAGACCCAAGAACCCTTGGTGATGACTGCTTTGGGAGGGACAAGATCAAGGAGCCCTCTTTGTGCCTCTGGAGCAGGACCCAACCTCTATTCACCTTTTATTCCTTCATATTCCACCCTCCAAGCCTTATTCCTCCTTCACTGCATCCCTTAACCCTATCCCTCCACCCTCCATCCATCATACCTCTACTCTCCATCCCTCCTCCCTTCATTCCTCCTTCAACCCCTTAATCCTCCATCCCTCCACCCTTCATCCCTCTGTTCCTCATCCTTTCATCCATCCATCCTCATTCCCTCCCTCCCTCATCCCTATACTTCTCTATCCCTCCACCCTTGCAACCCCTCCCCTTCATCCCTCCATTCCTAGACCCCTCTATCCCTCCATCCCTCATCCCTCTATGCCTTCACTCCTCCATCCCTCCACCCCTCTCTATTCCCTCCCCATCATCCCTCCATCCCTCATTCCTCCATTCCTATACTCCTCTCTCCTCCACCCTCATTCCTCTACCTTTTATCCATCCTTCCGTCCTTTATACCTCCACCCTTCCATCTTCTATTCTTCCACCCTTCCACCCCTCCATCCCTGCCTGCCTCTGGACACTCAGTAGCTCTTCATGCACCCTCAGTCACCTTCAGGACCTGCAGTAGACCCAAGCTTCTTTTGGCTTGGGGCAGAAAGCATGGCTGGTTACTGTTCCCAGTGAATCTGAGCCAAGCCCTTCAAGTAAGTGGCAAGAGTTGTCTTGGGGAGCTAAATATAGCAGAGGGACCAGTGGGTGGGTGGATAGGTGGATGGGTGGGAGGATGGATGGATGGGTGGGTGGATGGATGGGTGGATGGATGGGTGGATGGATGGATGGGTGGATGGATGGATGGATGGATGGGAGGATGGATGGGTGAAGGGGCAGACTGCTATATATCATGAATGGAAAAACTCAAATGTGATAGTCCCAGAGATGCAGCGGCATGTTTCTCTTTCCAGAACAGAGAAGCAATTTTCCGCAGCTCCAGGCTCCCAACGGCCCCATTTCTCACCAAGCCCCTAGCTTTGGGCACCGACAGAGCCTCTAGTGCCTGGGACCCTTTCCCCGTCCCTGGGTCCTGCCCTGCTTCTTCACCCACCTCCCCCATGAAAGGTGAGCTCCTCACCGCGTTGTGCCGGGGGCTGGGCAGCTTCCAGGACCCGGGCGGGGAAGACACAGGCTTCCACCGGCTCTCGTCCTGCCCCTCTGCAGATCCTGCGAGGAGTGTCTGAGAATGGCAGCGCTGCTGAGCTCGCGTGTGTGTGTGTGTGTGTGTGTGTGTGTGTGTGTGTGTGTGTGTGTGTGAGAGAGAGAGAGAGAGAGAGAGAGAGAGAGAGAGAGAGAGAGAGAGAGAGAGAGAGAGTGTGTGTGTGTGCGCGCGCGGGTTAAGCAAGCACCCGCCCCGCACCCCGCACCCCGCACCCACCGCACGCAAGGAGAGGGCTCCCTCCTCCTTTTCTCCCTCTGACGCTTCCTCTCCCTCTTTCCCTACTAGAGGCAGCCTCTGCGAGCAGCTGCTGCCCTCCCTGGAAGATGCCTTACAAAGCCCCCCATAGACCACGGCTCCCCACCCCCCACTCCCCAAAACAACCAGCCGCGACGCCGGCTGCTTAACTCTTGCTGTGCTGAGAGGGCCTAGGGCTTGGGACCACCGCACAGACTCGGGGGGCGGCTGGCCCACTCGCCAATTTTGAACAACTAACGCATGAATGGGGTGCAATGAAAGGAACTCTTGGAGTCTGGACTCTGGGTTCCAGTCCTGGCTCTGACACTCACGGGCTGTGACATTGACCCTCTTTGAGGCTCAATTTCCCCATCTGTAACATGAAGAGAAGATTTGTACTACTTACTTCACAAGTAGAGGGGGAGAAGGATTACTCCTAGCCAGACTAGGAAAACCTATGCATTGGGAGGGGGAAAGAAGGATGCTTACCTGTTACTACTACTATTACTACTACTACTAATATTAATAAGTGGATATAGGGCTTTTCTTTAGAAAACAAAACCATCTCGTTTAATTCTCACAACTCTAGGAAGTAGGTGCTAGTATCACCCCCATTTTACAGATGAGGAAACTAAGGCAGAGTTTAAGTTACTTGCCCAGAGTCACATGGCTAGTGTCTGGTGCAGAATTTGAATTCAGTTCTTCCTGACTCCGGACCCCAGTACCCTATCTACTGTGTCTTCAACCTAGCTGTCTCATTTGTCCTGGGATTGATTTTCTGGCGACCTTTTGAGATAAGATGTTTCTGGCTTGCTTGGGTGGTCAGATTCTCAGAACCTGGATGGGGTCATGTTCCCACACACCACTAGTAGCCAACAACTCCCAGTGTAAAGGCTTGCCCGGCGTCTTGGGTTTAGTTAAGTTAGCACCAATTAATGTAAAGAGGCTCAGACTGGGTCAGCAGATGAGGTCCTTTCTGGCCCTCGGTGAGGGCATTGGGCTGGAGAGAGGACCTGCGTCTCACCGTCTCTCTTCTACCTCTAAATCTTTGGTTCTAGGTGGGGACACATGAAACCCTAAATCTTTGGCCCTCTGTCACCAGCTAAGGTCCTGGGCTGGTTAAGGAATCTCTCAGTACCTTCCCAGTAACTGGCCAAAAGGCCAGAGGAAAGTTGCCATTGGTCAGTTCTTTTGCCAATCATAGCTCTACTAGTTTTGTTTCTATGGTGATATCCAATCAGAGCGGGAATTCAGAGGCTTTTTTTTTTTTGCCATCTTTATCAATGCTGAAACCAATCACCGCTCATCCCTGGCTCCCTCACCTTCTATCCCTGGGGAAGGGGTGGAGGAGTCATGGCATAAGCCGTCTGAGGTCAGAATAGGCTAAGAATCCCATGTCCAGGGGGACAGAGAGGCAGGGCCAGGGAGAACACGTCCGATGGCCCACAGCTTCCCTGGCCACCTCACTTCCATGAGGGTGGGAGCTCCTTTCTGGGCTACAGCCTTAAGCATTCCCCCTCCTCCACGCTGTTTGTCCTTTTGGGGACCCCCTAGTCTCCACCTTTCTCCAACTTACTCATGTCCTAGGATCAGAGGGTCAGAGAACTGGAAAGGACCTCTGAGACCATGTTGTTTGACCTCCCATTTTACAGATAAGCAACTGAAGCCCAGAGATATTTCTCAATTGCATTTTAATCTGCTTCAGGCAGCACAAATAAGTGTAGACAATGTTTGACTCACCTGACCCAGCATATACAGAGAGGATTAGACTGGATAATAGCTGGCATATATATATATATATATATATATATATATGTATGTATGTATGTATGTATATAATATAAAGTAATAATAATGCTAGTACCTATAGAAAAGTCTTTGTCTATGAAGCATCAGTGTTTTAAAAATATTTGCTTCATTGAGAGTACCCTTCCCTGAAGAACATTCCCCCCCCTTCCCCATAAGCCCTTTCCACAATCTCATTTAACGCAACAATGTTTGCCAAGCACTTTGTAAATTTTATCTTATTGGATTCTCACAACAACTCCTCTGGAAGGTAGGTGCTATTATTATCCCATTTTACAGTTGAGGAAACTGAGTCAGAGAGGGGTGAAGTGACTTATCCAGGTCACATAGCTAGTTAAGTGTCTGAGGTCGGATTTGAACTCAAGTCTTCCTGACTACTGGGGGCAATGCTCTATCCACTGAGCCATGTAACTGAGAGAAACTTGTTAAGGGAGTATGAGGGCAGAACCAGCCTAAGAGTTAGGAAGACCCGAGTTCAGCTCCTGACTCTGACCCATCCTGACTGTGTCTCCACCCATCTCAGTGTCCCAGGCAACTCTCTCAGGTACAGAACACCTGTCAGTCTGCTTTGGTCCAGACATTTTCCTCAGGGAGAGTTTTCTACTCTGATGAAATCATAGGTTCTGCCTAAAAAGTAATGACTGCCTCCCAGCTGGTAGTTCTCCTAACCTCTGTTTCTATGCCCCCAAATGACTGCAAGTCCTATTAGAGCTGTCTAAATTCAGCTCCCTGGGGCAAAGACCAAGATGCCCCACCTTAGCCATGACTCTGAAGACACGAACAAGCATCACACAGGAGGGGCATGCATGGATGCATCCCTGGAAGGAACCTCAGAGTCATCTAGTTCAACTCTTTCATTGGACAAAGGAGGAAACTGAAGCACAGAGAAGTAGACTTGACCAAGATGACACAGAAACCAAGCCCTGGAGACAGGATTTGAATCCAGATCCTTGGACTACAGAGCTAGGGCTCTTTCTACTTCTTTTTAAAATCTAATATATTTTTTAAAATTAGAAAATCACTACTTTTTTTCTCTTCCACCTTCCCTCATCCAACTGGGAAAGAAATGAAAAACAAAACCTTTCTAATCAGTATGCATAATCAAGCAAAACAAATTCGCATCTGAAAAAACATGTCTCACTCTGCATTCCGAGTTCACCAGCTTTCTGTTCCGAGGCGGGTACCGTGCTTCATCAGGAGTCCTGTGGAAGTGTGATTGGTCGTGGTGATGATCAGAGTTCCAAAGTCTTTGTCTCAAAGTCTCATTGTACAAATTGTTCTTGTTCTGCTCTCTTCCCTTTGCATCAGTTCACTCGAATCTTCCTGAGCTTCTCTAAAACCATCCCGTTCATCATTTCTCATGACACAATACTATCCTGTACCATTCACACTCCATAAACTTGTTCGGCCATTCCCCAGTGTCTGGGCCTCCTTTCTCACTCTTTCCATTGTACTACCATACCTCCCAATGAGAAGGATCCCCACTCTCCATTATGGAAAAGAAAACCCACAGCAATTGAGATCCCAGATTCCTCGGGGTAACCAAGTTTTTTGAATTGTAATTCTGGTGTTTGTGAGTCTTCCCAACTCAAATGGAATCCCCCTGAGTGGGGCCCCCTACAAACCATGTTTTAGAGCTTCCCCCATCTAGTTAGTAACTATGGAAAAGGTTTTGCCTATGAAGCATCAGTGTTTTAAAAATATTTGCTAAATTGTGAGTACCCTTCCCTGAAGAGCATCCCCCCTTCCCTCTAAGCCCCTTCCACAATCTTATTCAACCCAGGAGTGGCTAGGTGGCACAGGGAGTAGAGCACCAGCCCTGGAGTCAGGAGGACCTGAGTTCAAATCCAGCCTTAGATACTTAACACTTACTAGCTGTGTGACCTTGGACAAATCACTTACCCCCAATTACCCTGCCTTCCCACCTCCAAAAACAAACAAAATCATATTTAACCCAACAAACTTTTGTTTTGTGCAGGGCCCTAGGCTAGGACCTTGTGCATTATTTCCCCTCACATACTATGTGCCAATCAAACTGATCTACTTCCTTTTCCCATTGCTTAGCATCGCATCTCCTATCACCATGCCTTTGTATGTGCCTCTCTGCACACCCTCCTTTACCTGTGCCTTTCACCTCAGACACTTCCTCACTGTGTGATCCTGGGTAAGTCACTTAACTTTGCTCTCAGTCTCATTCTTCTCATCTGTAAAAATGGGGAAAATAATAGCACCTACCTCTGAGGGTTGGCATGAAGACCAGATGAGATGACATATGAAAAATGCTTAAATCACACCATGTTTAGGATCATAATACTCAGTTTCCTTGAAGGCTCAGCTCCCATGGCTTCTCCTGGTCTCCTCGTTGTTAAGATTCTTTCTTCTAATAGCAATCACATTTCTCTCATTCACTTTTTCATAGTTTGCTTTTTTCGTATCTGTGTGTATCCTCGGCTTCCTTCCAGTAGAAGTCAAGCCCCTTGAGGGCAGGGACCTTTTTTTGTTTTTGTATCCCCTGAGGTCTAGTTTATTTCCTGGTCCATGGACATTTAACAAATGCAAGTTGAATGGTTGAATGAATGAAAATACAATGGCATCCAAGGTAGAGGGTGATAGGGATGGAAGACAGAAAGCTTACAGTCTAAGGAGGGAGAAAATATGCAAATATCATTGTTCAGTTGTTTCAGTCATGTTTGACCCTTCATGACCCCACTTGAGGTCTTGGTAATGACACTGGAGTGCTTGGCCACTTTCTTCTCCAGCCCATTTTACAGATAAGGAAATTGAGGCAAACAGGAGTAAGTGACTCTGGGGTCACAGCTGGTAAGCTTCTGAGGTCAGATTTGAATTGGGGAAGTTAAGTTTTCCTGACTTCAGGCATAGCACTCTGTGCCCTGATAAATTGGAGAGAAGGCACTAGAAGTAAGAGGAATCAGGAAAAGTTTTCTGTAGAAGGTGGGATTTTAGCTGGACCCTGAAAGAAACCAGGGAAGCCAAGAGACAAAAAGGAGAGGAGAAAGAATCTCAGGCATGGGGGGGGGGGGGGCAGCCAGTGAAAGCACGCAGAGTCAGTCAGGAGATGGAGTGTCTGGTTAGAGGAACCGCCTGGTGGCCGATGTCACAGGATGGAACAGTGTGTGTGTATGGGGGCGCGGAACAAGAAGAGAGAGAGAGGGGCCAGCCTTATGAAAGGCTCAGAACTCTTTAGAAAGATCAATTTGATGGGTGAGAAGAAGATAGACTAGAGTGGGGAGAGACTGAAGGAAGACCAACTAGCTAGTGTAATAACCCAGGGGTGAGGAGATGAAGGCCTGCACCAGGGCAGGGGCAGTGCTGCAGGAGATAAGGAGGTGTAAGGAGAAGGAGAAGGAGAAGGAGAAGGAGAAGGAGAAGGAAGAAGGAGAAGGAAGAAGAGGAAGGAGGAGAAGGAGGAGGAGGAGGAAGAAGAGGAGGAGGAGGAAAAAGAAGAAGAGGAGGAGGAGGAAGAAAAAGAAGGAGGAGGAGGAGGGGAGAGAGAGAGAGAAAGAGAGAGAGAGAGAGAGAGAGAGAGAGAGAGAGAGAGAGAGAGAGAGAGAGAGAGATAACACTGAGGCTTTATACCTTGGTGGCTGGGAGGATGGTGGTGCCCTTGGAATGGGGAAGTATTTGAGGGGGAAAGATAGTGAGCTCAGTTTTGGACATGTTGAGTTTAAGACTGAGATGCCCAATAGGCAGTTGGAGATTAGAGACTGGAGATCAGAAAAGGGGTTAGAGCTAGATAAATAGATCTGAGAATTAAAGATGATAATTTAAACCATGAGATCCTCAGGTGAAATAGTATAGAAGGAGAAGGGACTCCCAGGGTAGAGGCCAGGGAGACATCCACCATCAGTAGGCATGACCTTGAAAAAGATCAAGCAAGAGAAATGGAGAAAGAGTGGTCAGATGAGTAGGAGGAGAACCAGGACAAAGATTGTCATGAAAACTTAGATGTAATAATTATAAAGATTTGAGAGACATGGTTTCTGGGTAATTTAATCATTTTATTCATAAGGACAACAGATTATTAATAAAAGGATGGTCATTTGGCTATCTCTCTTAGATCAAAGACAGTCATGGTGGGGTGGGCTCATAGTTTATATACTCTTAGAAGATTGGATGTTCAATGAGAGGCTATACAATTGACTCTGATTGGACAACACAATGGAAGGTGAGCTAAATTAAAATGAAGGTCTAAGAGGGAGGTGTCACCCTTCGACCTATACCAGACCATGCCCACCTGTCTAGATAAAGGATCTGTCTCCACCAGAGCTTGAGTAGAACAGATGGGCTTCTCCACCTTAGATGAAATTCCTGGTAAGGTTGTGTGGGGTCTGACCAAGATCAGGAGAGTTAATTTAGTGAACCTCAAATTAAGGCTTTGGAAGAAGTGGGGAGCTCTGAATCTCCCCAAGATATTGGCTGTTAATAATCATTTCTCTCACTAGAGAAAAGAGGAGGCAGGAGACCAGTTAGAAAGCTACTATAACCACTCAGACAGGCAGTTACTTACAAGGGCTGTATTAGTATGGTGAGATTGAGAAGACAGAGGAGGGGATGAAGGAGAGAGATAGCACCTCAGTAGTGGGCAGGACGTCGTGGAAAGAATGCTGTCTTGGAATCATAAGGTTTCGCCTCCCAGTCCTGAGTCCTAAGAGTTGTGTGACTGTGGGTAAATATTTTCCCTTTCTGAGCCTCAGTTTCCTCCTCTGTTTAGTTGGGGTAGTTCAATGCTCATTCCACCTACTTCACAGGAAAAGCATCTTGAAAATGTTCGCTCACTATAAGAACCTGTTACGATTACTGTCCTTGGTTACCAGTATTGGCAGCCATATGGTTTGATGGATAGATCAACGAACTTGGAGTCAGGAAGACGTGTTCAAATCCAGTCTCCAATTCTTACTAGATGTGAGAGAAGTGTCATGCGCTAGATGGAGGGCGAGTCACAATGCCTCAGCCTCAGTTTCCTCACCTATAAAATGGGAATAATACTGCTTACCTCTCAAGGTTGTTGTGGGGATCTAATGAGATATTACAGGGGTAAGGGGAGGGAATAAGTATTTCTATAGCACCTACTATGGGCTGAGTACTTTTTGCAGATTTTCACAACTTTGCAAGGTAAATGTGACTATTATGTCCATTTTATAGATGAGGAAACTGGGGCAAACAGAGGTTAGATGACTTGCCTAGGGTAACACAGGTAGTAAGTATCTGAGGGTGGCTTTGAAATCAGGTCTTCCTGACTGCAGACCCAGCTTTCTCTTCATTGTACTTGCTACCTAGCTGCCTCTAATGTATTCAAAGTGCTTTAACAGTCCTTAAAGGACTGGACCCAGGATCATATTGGTAGTTTCCTGGATGAGGAAACTCTCTTTAACAATGCAAGATGACATTTTCTCTAAAACTTAAGGTCTTAGAATTGTTCAAAATGATAAGAAGTAAAGTGACTGGCCCAGGGTCATACAACCAGTATGTGTTAGAGGCAGGATTTTAATCCAGATCTTCCTGGTTCTAAGGCTGGCTTTCTGTTTACTAGTTTCATATACCATGCTGCCTCTCTGCAAAAGGGTTGTATAAATGCTATTATTTATTATTATAAATAATAATAAAATGAGGGATGCAGACCCTTTCAGTTCTAAATTTATGCTCCTACATTCATTGGAGACAGTATTAGAGAATAATCATTTATTAAGTACCTACTATGTGTCAGGCACTGTGCTAAGCACTACGGTTAAAAAAAAAAAAAGGTAAACGACACCTTCTATTGGGGCGGTTACAATAGAGCACGGGCTCTGGAGTCAGGAGGACCTGAGTTCAAATCCAGCCTCAGACACTTTACACTTACTAGCTGTGTAACCTTGGGCAAGTCACTTAACCCCAGTTGTCCTCCAAAAGCAAAAAAAAAAAAAAAAAAAGACAGCTCCTACCCTCAAGGAACTCAAGGTCCAATGACTGTAGGGTAGTAGGAAGTGTGCTGCCCCACTGTTGATTCCCTGTGTGACCTTGAGCAGATCAAATCCCTTCTCTGGGCCTTAGTTTCTTCACATGTAAAATGAAGGGGCTGAGCTAACTGATCTCTGAGGTCTCTTCCTGCCCTGGATCTCTGATTTAGGAGCCCATTGCTAGGGCCCTCAGGTCCATCCACTCGCGACTCAGCCCTGCCTGGGCTCTCCTCAGGATGGAGGCATGGGGGTTTCAGCCTTTGCCTTTCTCTCCCTCCTTTCCCTCCCCTTCTTCCATGCCCAAGGAAAGAACGCCTGGAAAGAGGGAGGCTTTTAGTGAGGAGAGGCTGCTAGCAGGCCAGAGAGAGCCCCTGGGCTACAGCTGAAAACCCAGGGTGGGAGCTGGGAATCTGGGTCCACCGACAGGAGCTTGCATTGGGAACTCTTCCAGCCAGCTCCTTTTTTCCTCCAAGGCCTTGTTTGGTGGGGGAACAGGACAGCAGAGGGGAAGGACAGAGCCTGCCGGGCCTATCAGGCAACTCTCTGCAGGAAAACCAGGTCAGATGCTGGCAGGACACTTTTTTTCCTTGCAGAATCAGAATCATAGAATATCAGAGCTGGGAAGAGATCTTAGAATATAGCTTGCCAGTGGTGGAAAAGGGTTTATAGAGCATTTCCTCCAAAGCCTCATTTTACAGAGAGGGCAAGTGATCTGCCCAAAGTTACCCAGCTAGGAGGTGTTAGAGCCAGGACTGGAATAAGAGTCTGAAAAATTAGAAAGACATTTGGGAGCAATTAGGTCAACCTGGATCTGACCAAGAACTCTTCCTCCATCAGAGATTCTGCACCTTTGATGTGACCTGGGCCATTGGGCCAGTCTAGGGAAGCCTATAGACCCCTCCCAGAATCATGCTTTTAAAATCATACAGTGGGGGCGGCAAGGTGGCACAGTGAATAGAGCACTGGCCCTGGAGTCAAATCCAGCCTGATACTTGACAAACTTATTAGCCATTCGACCTTCGGCAAGTCACTTAACCCCAATTGTTCTGCCTTCCCCCTTCAAAAAAGAAAAAAAATTATACAATAAGATACGTAGGATTGCAAAAGAAGCCAATCCTATTGAAATGCAATGATCAAAATCTGGTTGGTTTGTTTGTTGTTTTAAAGCAAATACACAGAACCCAGGTTAAGAATCCTTATCCCACAACATGCCCAATGCAGGGTCACCAGTCTCTGCCTGAAGGGGAACCCTTTTTTTCTATTTGATTTTAAGAAGTTTTTAATAATAAAAAAAAACAATAGTAACGACAGCTAATGTTTATATATAACTTTAAAGTTTGTAAAATGGCTTGCATTTTATCCTTTTAACAGTCTTGGGAGGTAGGTGCTATCACCATTCCCACTTTATGGATGAGGAAACTGACAGGTTAAATGATTTGCCCAGGGTCTCACAGCTAGTAAGTATCTGAGGTAGAATTTGAACTCAGGTCTTCTTGACCCCAAGACCAGTGTTTAATGGTGCTACCTAGCTGCTTATCAACTCTAACCACACTTCTTGACATCTCTTTTCTCCTCGTCCTGTCTGGGGCCAAGCAGAACAAATCTAATTGTTCCTCCTTAAAATAGCCTATCGATGAGAGCTACCATGTCCCCCTCCTGAGTCTCCTTTTCTCCAAGCATCCCTGGTGACCTCAACTGACATTTGTTGGACTTATTTCTCTGTTTCCCCTATGAGCTTGGTTGCCCCAGCTGGTCTGTGTCTTTCCTAAAATATGCTTTCCAGGAGTGGATACAGTCCCCTAGACGTGCTTCCTATGAGGATCCTCAGTTTCTCTCTCTCTCTCTCTCTTTTTTTTGGAAGGGGGAAGGCAAGATGATTGGGTTAAGTGACTTGCCCAAGTTTGGCAAGTATCTGAGACTACATTTGAACTCAGGTCCTCCTGACTCCAGGGCCAGGGCTCTATTTACTGTATCACCTAGCCTCCCATCCCTCAGCCTCTCTTAATGCAGCCCAGAAGAGCACTAACTTTCTGGGCTTTGAGATCAGCTAGGACAGGATGTTGGGGACCAGCAATTTGAGTCCCTGGTGGCTGGTTCCCGGTTCTTTCCAGGAATCATAGTGTCGGTGTGATTGCTGTTTTCTGAGCTGGAGTTAGCAAGCTAAGGGGGAGGAAGAAGTGGGAGGGTGCACCCAGGCTGGTGTAATAGCTAGTAATAATAGCGAGCGTTCACATAGCTCTTTCCATATATTATCTCATTTGATCCTCACAAGAATCCTGTGAGGTAGCTCCATTTTACAGCTGAGCAAAATTCAAGCCAAGAGAGATTAAGTTATTTGCCCAGGGTTACACAGATATTAATATTTGGAGCTGGATTTGAATCCAGGGCTTCCTGGCTCCAGGGACAGCCCGCTGTCTGCCAGACCACCACTGTGAGACCAGGATGAAATCAAAGTGAATGCTCAGAGCCCAAGGTCATGGGGGGAGGGGGGGAATGTCCTAACTAGAGCCATAGACAATGTGGTATGGAGACGATCCCCTTTACAGAGAAGGAGGTTTAATGGTCACTCGTCAGGGATGACAGATGGGGGATTCCTGTTTAGGTGTCTCATAGACGAGGTTCCCTCCAAGCTCCCTCCCAACTTTGTGATTCTGTGATTTTATGAGTTGAAATTAACTATTTATTTGGCATTCAAAGCTCTTCATAACCTAGGCCATTCTCTCTTTGCCCCCACCTTTTGGTCTTACACATTTCCCTTCTGTATACTCTTAGATCCAGTGACACCAGCCTCCTGGCTGTTCCATCTCTTGGCTCTGGGCATTTTCTCTGGTTGTTCCCCACACTGGGAATGTTCTCCCTCCTCACCTCCACCTACTGGTTCTCTGGCTTCTTTCAAGTCCCAACAAAAATCCCACCTTTAGCAGGAAGCCTTTCCCAATCCTGTGTGTGTGTGTGTGGGGGGGGGGGGGGTAACTGGGGTTAAGTGACTTGCCCAGGGTCACAAAGCTAGTGAGAGTCAAGTGTCTGAGGTCAAATTTGAATTCAGGTCCTCCTGACTCCAGGGCCGGTGCCCAATCGTTCTTAATTCTGGTGCTTTCCCTGTATTAACTATTTCCCCATTTATTCTTCATATACCTTGTTTGTACATAGCTCCCTCCTCAGACTGGGAGCTGCTTTTGCCTTTTTTTGTGTTCTTCCGTGCTTAGCACAGTGCTTGGCATACAGTAGGGGCTTAGCAAATGCATATGGACTGACTATTGCATGCTTACTAGATGCCTTAGGAGAATTTTCATCTGTACTTTTATCCCTGCCTAGACTGGAAAATTGTCTGGTGACACTCCTGCCCCTAACTAGGCAGGGAGAATTTAAGGATGCCTGGCTAGGAAGTTGGCAGCCTGGAATTGTGAGCCTTCTCAGACCGCACTCAGCCCTTGTACCCCATTTCTGGTAACAGGGCATTTCTCCTATTCCCCTGTGATCAAACCACTGTCTTATCTGATCCTACTAAATTGATCTCTATTTCATCACACACACATTCACACACATACACAGACATCACACTCAAACACATACTCACACACACACTCACACCCCCCCCACCAGGTATTCCATCTTCTCCAAGACTAGCACCCTATCTTGTCTCCAGGCCCAGCACTCTAGAATCATTGAATGGCACCCATTCAATAAATCAACCAACAAACATCTATTATGCACCCACTGAATGTGGGGCCCTTTGCTAGATTCTGGGTTTATAAAGAATGAAACCATCCCTCCTCTTGAGAAGCTGTCATTCTAATGGGGGGAAGGGACAACAAGGGCATGTATCAGTACATACTGAATGAGCATGAAGGGAATCCTTTACAAACAGATACAAGGTACATGGGAGATGAGAAGCCTTTACAGGGAAGGGAAAGCTCCAGGTGTTTCACCAAGAAAGGGATTCTTTGAGGCAGAAATTCTGCCCTTCATTACTGTCAGAGGGGTGAAGAGGTTAGGAAGACGGAGACTGAGTAAGGCAGGGGACTTTGGGGGGCCCTTGTGCCTGGCTGCCTTTCCTTCTATAAAATTGTGTTGCCCTGTATTGTATGCAAATGGAGAAGTCTTCTATGCAAACTTAGGCCTGAAGGACCAAGTCTCTAAAATATTCTCTATCTGTATGGATAGATAGATAAATAAGTAGATAGACAGACAGACAGACAGGTAGGTAGATAGACAGACAGACATAGATATATGGCAAATAGAAAGATGATAGAGAGACGGCATATAGATGATAGACAGACAGGCAGATAGGCAGATAGATAGATAGATAGATAGATGGATAGATAGATAGATAGATAGATGGATAGACAGAAATAGGTAGATAAATAGATGGTAGATAGGTAGACCAGGCAGGGCTCCTCATCCACCTTTGGTATCTCCCTGTCACCCAGCTCTCACCCAGCATGTGCAGCGGCCACACCCCAGTAAAACCACCTAGACAGATGGGCTTCAGCCAGGCTGAGGGTAACCAATCCTGTTTGTGAATCAGGGGGATGTCTACCCAATCCCTACAGGATGGGTGGCTGAGAACAAGGTGGCTTCGGCAGGCAGTGTGGAGCACTTAGAGTTTGGTCAGACATCAAAGATGCCAAGGTCATCCACCGAATCCCAAGCCCATCGCCAGGTATCTTGATTTCTGTCTTTTTTTTTGGCAAGGCAATCAGGGTTAAGTGACTTGCCCAGGGTCACACAGCTAGTAAGTGTTAAGTGTCCAGGTCATCCTTATTCCTTGATTTTTTGTCTTGCCACTGGACTTCAATCTCTGCCACCAAGGCTATTCCTGATTCCAGACTTGTGCTGTGCTCTCCAGTCTCAGACCCTTCCTCTGCAGGTGTTGGGAGGATGACATGGGCTCTCTCCACCATTGACAGGAAATCAAACAGACTGTATGCTGACCAGCAGAACCAGGGTAGGGTGAGGAAGGGGAAGAATGGAGACTAATGCTGGGACCCTGGAATTCCCTCTCAAGAGGAGAAACTTCCTGCCCTTTAACTGAGCCTAGAATGCTAATGCATTTTAATGCAACTAATGCCTCTAATTGGGTCACAGAGTATTGACAAGGGCAGGGTAGGGGAGTGGTGAGGTCTCCCACCCCTGAACCTGGCAGCTGGGTGGTGCAGTGGGTAGAGCCTTGGACCTGTAGTCAGGAGGACCTGAGTTCAAGCCACATTTCAGACACTTACTACCTGTGTGATCCAGGACAAGTCACTTAACTACTGTCTGTCTCCGTTTCCTCAACTATAAATTGGGGATAATAATAGCACCTATACACAGAATTGTGAAGATCCAATGAGAGCATATTTGTAAAGCCCTTAGCACAGTGCTTGGCACATGGTAGCAGCCTAATAAATGTTTGTTTCCTTCCTTCTCTGGCCTGGGACTTAGGCCACCCAGGATCAGCATGGGATCTACCATGAGATGAGCACTTAAAGCTCAGCTCTAGCCTTCCCAGGCTCTGTCCTCCTCCACCTTCCAGTCCTCTATGGCCTCTCTCCTCCATTAACAAACTCGACCTTTGAAATGCCTTCCCTTTTCTGGATTTGCTCCCCAAGGCTGCCTGCTCCGTCTCTCCCTCCCCTCCTTCCCTTCCTCCCCTCCCTCTCAGGGCTGGAGGAGGAGCTGGCATATGTCATGTTCCCTGGCCCATCTCAGACCCTTCCTCCGCTGGCCATCACTGGCCAGCCACCTCCAATCCTTCGAGGTGCACTCCTGCCTAGCTCCCTGCTGTAGTCACTGCTATGGACCAGCAGGTCAGTCTCAGGACTTGGCCCACTATCTTATTTTCCATCCCCAAAGCCTGCCCAGTTTGGAACACCCTGCCCTCCCAGGCCTCCCCTTTTTCTGTCCTTTGGCTTCTGTTTGCATCCACCTTAGCCATGCACAGGAGGGGTCAGACTTCTGAGCCCCCTCCCCTCGAATGCCCCCTGCTGCACCTGGAAATGGAATTTGTCCCAGGGCCAGAAGCCTCATTTTTCAGCTGGGCCCTTTAATCCTCTGCTTGTGGCAGATGGGGAGACCTCTATTGGAGGGTTGCCCTGGGGACATAGAGCAAGAATGTGTATCAGGCTGTGGCCCTAAGGTCTGATTCTATGATCCAAAAGGGCTGGGGAAACTCCAGGGGAAACAGGAAGCCAATGAAGCCTGGAAACCACTTTGGAGTAATGGAAGGAGTGCTGGATCACAAGGAAGAGGCTGGATCACAGGGATCTTAGGGATCACAGGGTAGAGCTAGAAGGGACCCCAGAGGAGAAGAAGGCAGGAAGACAAGAAGGAAGAAAGGGAGGAAGGCAAGAAGGAAGGGAGGAAGGAAGGAAGGAAAGGGAGGAAGGAAGGAAGGAAAAGGAGGGAGGAAGAAAAGACAAAAGGAAGGGAGAGAGTGAAGAAAAGGGAAGGGAAGAAGAGAGAAAGGAAACATTTATTAAGCACTACTTACTTAAGCACATTTATTAATACACTAAGCATTTTATACGTGCTATCTCATTTGATCCCTGGAAGGTAGGTGCTATGATCATCCCTATTTTTATCATTGAGGAAACTGAGGCAGATTAAATGACTTGCCCTGTGTCACACAGCTAGTAAATGTCTATGGTCTGATTTGAACTCAAGTCTTCCTGACTCCGGGCCTATCTAGGCACCACCTAGCTGCTTCTCAGACACCATCTTGTCTAACCCTCTTATTTTACAGATGGGGAAACTGAGGCCTAGGCAGGTTTTACAATTTGGTCAAGGTCACCCAGTAAAAAATAGCAGAGGCAGCATTTGAACTCTAGAAGCAGTACCTTTCTCACGGTACCAATTACCTTCCCTCTCCCAAAGGGAAACATGACCAAGACAGCACAGAATGTGGAGAGACTGGAGTTCTCTGTATTCCATATATAAAAGTCCTTTTAAGTATGGAAAGGAGGGTTATGGGTATGACTTCTGAAATGCTGATGGGTGTCTCCAGGCCCTGAATGGAGATATTGTAACGGAACATTCTAAGAATCAGCCTGGGAGGGGAGGTGGGTGATGGCCTGGGGAGAACAGGGAGGGCTGAGCAGTGCTGAACTAGCCAGAGAGAACATGTGCTGAGACAGGGAAAGAGGAGAAAGTGAGAGAGCAAGCAGCAGAAGGTGGTGCAAGGCTGGGCTTCAGGAAGGACCTGAGATAATACAAAGGCAAAAGGAGAACTCTCTAGCCCCCTTCAGGCCAGAGCCCAGGGCTCCTGAGCTGGGAGCTAGGAGATCTTTGGAGAGGGATGCCCCAGGGACACAGGTGAGGCACGGCCAGGAGCCCTCCTGGGGGCTTGTTCCACGTGGAAATCTTTGACCTCTCAATGCTCTGACCTACAGGCCATGTCAGGTAGAGGGAAGGCAGAGAGGAAGAGTAGTAGAGATATGGAGGAAGAGGAGAGGAGGGGAGGTGGGAGAAGGAGGAGGAAGAGGAGGCTAGAATGAGGAAGGGTCACTGACTAAGTATTCCTGGTTTTGTAACCCTCCACCTATGATGATCACAACCCCTCTACATGACAAGAGGCAGGTGGGATGAAGTAGAATGACTGAGTTGGGAAGTACATAGACAGATGAGACCTGGAAGGGGCCATGGAACATAGAAGGACTGAATGGGGCCAGGAAGACCTGGCATAATTACTAGCTATGATCTCGTAACTCACTTTCTGCACTGATTAAATGAAGTTGGGGGTAGGGATGGGGAAGGTAGACTGTATGGTCTCTGAGACCCTGTCCAGCTCCTTTGACTTTAGACTTCTATCTGAGGGGGGCTTTAGAACACAGGATGTCAGAGCTGGGAGGGCCCTTAGAGCACAGGATGTCAGAGCTGGGAGGGCCCTTAGAACACAAGATGTCAGAGCTGGGAGGGCCCTTAGAACACACAATGTCAGGACTTGGGCGGGGGGGGGCCCTTAGAGCACAGGATGTTGATAAGGTTCAGGGTACATCTCATCAATGTCAGAGTTGAGAGGGCCCTTAAAACACAGGGTATTAGAGTTTGTAGGCATGAGAACATAGAATGTCAGAGCTGGAGGAAGGAGATCACAGACAAAGAAAGTGAGGCCCTAGACAGGGAAAGGGACTTGCCCAAGGTCATACAGTGAGCCAGTTTTTTCTTGTAAAAAGGCACTGCTGGAAGCATGGTCTAAGGCCCTTCAGGGGGAGCCCAGATCCATCAAACCCAAGACAATTATTGGCATTAGGCAGAGCCCATTGGAGACCATAGCACCTGGCTCAGTCCTGTGCTAATCTAGGGGGCCCATTGGTTTAATGGAAAGCACTCTAGCCTAGGAGTGAGGAGACCTGCAGCTGGCTCTGCAGCTCACCAGCTGTGTGACCTTGGGCAATTCCTCCCACCTTTCTAGGCCTCAGTTTCTTTACCTACAAAATGAGGGAATCGGACTAGATGTCCTCTATAATAGATGTCCTCTATTCCTTCCAGTTTCTAAGAGTTTGTCTAGAAGCTTAGAAGCAG
Organism: Gymnobelideus leadbeateri; assembly: GCA_011680675.1. Lineage (NCBI taxonomy): Eukaryota > Metazoa > Chordata > Mammalia > Diprotodontia > Petauridae > Gymnobelideus > Gymnobelideus leadbeateri. The sequence goes on from WOXC01000231.1 coordinate 19,001, forward strand.
GGGCTCCTATTGTCTGCCCCAACTTCCTCCCCTGCCCCCTAGGAACTCTCTCTTCCCTTGCCACCACCCATCCACCCCAAGGTGGGATGCTTAGGGGAAAAGCTTCTCTTCAATTTCCTTGCTAGCTTTGTCCAAAGTGTGACCAACGGCGCCCTCTGCTGCTCGTAGCCCCACAATTCATCTCAGGCAGCCTCCAGCCTGAGCCCTCCCTGCAACTCCTATACCCTGACCCTGAACCCCACTCCCTTCCTCCCTTTTGCTCTGCTGCACTTGGGTTGGAAAAAATCAGCTTCACAAGTACAGAACAGGTTAGATGGTAAGATGGCAGTTTTTCTGAACAAGATCTGGGAATTTTTGTGAACTGTAAGTTCGGTGTGAACAAACAATATGAAGTCAGTCAGCCAGTAAGCATTTATTAAGTCCCCCCTATGTGCCAGGCACTGTGCTAAGCACCAGGGATACCCTGCCCTCAAGGAGCTCACAATATAGTGGAGGAGACAGCAGCAGCAACAATAGTAATACTAATATTGATGATTGTAAATAGCATTTCTATAGCTCCTACTAAGTGCCACACACTATTTTAAGCACTTTATAATTATTACCTCATTTTATCCCACAACAACTCTAGGAACAGATGCTATTATATTACCCATTTTACAATAAGGCAAACAGAGGTTAAGTGACTTGCCCAAGGTCACTTAACAGTATCTGAGGCTAGATTCGAACTCAAGTCTTCCTGACTCCAGGCTCAACATTTCCCCCCCTGCACTATTCAGCTGCAACAAGCAAACAAATATATACAAATTATTTACAGTGTAAATCTATGTACAATATAAAGAGGAAATTAGCAGATGGAAGGCATTGGAATTAAGAGCGATTGGGAAAGTCTATGTTTAGAAGGTAGGATTTTAGATGAGACTTAAAGGAAGCCAGGGAACACAGTAGATCAAGTAGAGAATTGAGAGTGCTCCAGACATGGGAGACAGACAAGGAAAAAGTGGACAAATGGTGTGCTCTGTTCATGGAACACTTAGGAAGCCAGTGTCTCTGAGTCAAAGAGGATGTGTCAGGGTGTAAGGTGTGACAAGACTGGAAAAGCAGAAGGGGACTAGGCTAAGAAGGGCTCTGAGTGCCACACACAGCATTTTGCATTTGATCCTGGAGACAATAGGGAACCACTGGAGTTTGTTGAACAGGAGTGTGTATGACATGATCAGACTTATGCTTTAGGAAAATCCCCTTGGTGGCTGAATGAAGGATGGATCAGAGTGGGAAGAGACTTGAGACAGGTAGACCCAGCAGTAGCTAGTACAGTAATCCAGATGTGAGGTGATGAGAGCCTGCACTAGAACAGCCATAGTGTCAGAGGAGAGACAAATTACAAAGGCAGAATCAACAGGCCTTGGCAACAGATTGGATGTGGCAGCAAAAAAAAAAAAAGCTAACATGCTCTTGAGTTCCATTAAAAAAGCTATGTCTTCCAGAATAAAGAAGTAATCATCCCTCTGAATTCTGCTTTGGTCAGACTTCATCTAGAGTATTATATTTAGTACTGAGTGTTGTTGTTGATGATGATCCTTTGTATTCAAAGAGGACCTAAGACATCTTGATGTTGGGGTCAAGGTACAGTGTGTTCGACTGTGGTTGACCAGACCAATATGAACTTAGAAGGCTGTACCACAGGTCAGGCACAAATAGTCCATTTGGACATTTGGGAGGGCAATGTCTCTGTCTCTATATTTGTGCACCTCATGTTTCTTTTGAGCTGCTACAATTCTGCTTGGCTCCTAGAGCACAGCATCTTCTTTGATATGGGCACGCCATGCTGGGTGGTCTTGTGCTAGGGTCTCCCATGTCTTACAATTAATACTAAACTTCTTCAGAGAGACGTTGAGAGCATCCTTGTACTGAACTCCGTGTGAGCATTTGCCTTGACTGAGTTCTCTGTAAAATAGTCTTTTAGGTAAATCTGCATTTGGCATTCAGGGTATGTAGCCAGCCCATTGGAGTTACACTCTGCAGTAGAGTTTGAAGGTGATCTTCAGAATCTTCCTAAAACATTTCATATAGAAGTGGTTCCATTTTCTGGTGTGGCGCTGGTAGATTGCCCAGGTGTCACAGGCATACAACAATGAGGTCTGCACAACATCTCTGCACAAACCTTCGGTTTGGTAGGCAGCTTAATACCTCTTCTCTCTCACACTTTCTGGCAATGTGTGCATCAGCCTCATCATCTATGTGAACATCTCTGGAAAGTTTACTGCCAAGATAAGAGAATTTATCCATAGCATTCCCAATTTTTCCATTCACTGTAATGGTTCCATGCATGGATGGTACAGTGCTGGCTGGTGGAGAACCACTGGTTTTTGGTGTTAATTGCCAGGTCAAAATTAGCACAAGCAGCAGAGAATTAATCCATATTCCATATACAATGTTCATTCACCTGACCAAGGCCATTAATACTGTCAGTTGTAAGGGCTTGTGGTAGATTATGGTGAAATTTGGTTGCCCAAAGAAGTTTATCAGTATTTTCTGCCAGTTCCATGACAGCATGCTTGCACGGGCTCTAGATGAAAGACGTTGCTGTCATGCTTTCTCAGTCATCAATGCAGTGAGGCAGGGCTGTGTTCTTGCTCCCATGCTTGTTTAGTCTGATGTTTTCCACTATGTCATCAGATGCCTTCTATGAGGACAAAAATAGCATCATGGTCAGTGTACTGATGATAAATTATTTAACTTGAAATGACTATAAGCCAAGACTAAAGTGGAGGGAGAGTTGGTATGTGACTTTTTGTTCACAGATAATTGTTTACTCAATGCAGCCTCTGAGACTGAGATGTAACAGTTCTGAATGACAAAGTTCAAGAAGGACATTGATGACTTGGAGAACATCTGGAGGAAGGAGGTCAAGATAGTGAAGGTAATTGAATCCACAAGTGAAGATCAGTTGAAGGAAATGGGGGTGTTTAGCCTGGAGAAAAGACTCAGGAAGGACGTGAGAGCTGCCTTTAAGTATTTGAGGGCTGTCACGTAGAAGGTGGCCATTGTTCTGTTTGGCCCTAGAGGCCAGAACCAGAAGCAATGAATGGAAGGAGAAAAGACAAACTTAGGTCTGGTGTTGGGAACAGTTTCCTAGGAATTCGAATTGTGCCAGTGTGGGCTGAGATGACTTCAGAGGCGTTGCAGTGAGAAGAAGTGTGTCACCTCCCAGAGCAACTTCTTCCTCTTCTACCAGCCCACAAAGGCTGACCAATCACTTGGTGAGCATGTGGAGTAGTGGGGAGTCTTTTACAGTATGGCTTGTGCCCATGTGTTATGCCTGCTGAGGGCCCATCCCGTCCTAAAGTTCTGTGACTGTGAGCAGAGAACCCATGATGCAGACCCAATCCCAGGAGTGAGGGACTCTAAAAACATGTGATATAGTGGAAAGAACCCTGGATTTGAAGCCAGGAGCCAAATATAGTGCATAGAAAATTGGACTTGGCATTTGGAGGCCTCGGGCCTAAAACCTGCTTCAAATACTTCCCAGCCGGATACTGTTGAGTAAGGTACTCAATTCTCTGTACCACCAGCTATTGCTAAGTCCTCTTCTAGCTCTAAATCTATGATTCTGGGGGCAGCTAGGTGATCCATGGGATAGAGGACTGTGGCATCAGGAGGACCTGAGTCCAAATCCAACCTCAGACACTTACTAGCTATGAAATAGATAAATCTATGGTTATGCTTGCCAGCCCAGTGAGCTTGGCATTTAATTTATTATTAATAATTAATCATTTAATCAGTTTCCCCATATGTAAAATGAAAAGATCTTTAAGATATCTTCTAACACTCAATCTATGACCTTGTGATTCCAATCTCTCTCTGTATCTCTCATAAGGAAGGTATGGGGGAGAGAGGTGTGTTACAGGATGGGGCAGGGGAACCATTTATAAAAACTGGGAAAGGATCATAGGATTTAGGACTAGAAGTAGTCTGGGAAATTATCGTTTTTCAGATGAGGAAACTGAGGCACAGAGAGAATAAGAGCATGGAAGGACTTGGAGTCAGAGGATCTGGGCTTGAATTCTGGCTCTACTACTTATTAGGTCTATGACCTTTGGACCTCAGTTTCCCAATTTATAAAATGAGCACTTTGGGCTAGAGGTATCCCCCATAAAATGAAAATTTTTAAAGGGCAGAGAATGTGTCATTTCTTTCTTTGTATTCTCAGAACCTAACATAGTACCTGGCATACAGTAGGCAATTAATAAATGCTTATTGAATTGGGTCCAAAGTTTATTTCTGGCTTTAAGATTCCTGGTTTGTCATTTTTAAATCACAAAATGTTTTCATCATAACCTTGTGGGGTAGAGGGAGTGCAAAGCGTTGTTATTGTTGTTTAATTATTTCAGTCATGTCCAACTGTTCATGACCCTATTTGGGGTTTTCTAGGCAAATATATGGGAGTAGTTGGCCATTTCCATACAGCTCATTTTACAGATGAGGAAACTGAGGCAAACAGGGTTAAATGACTTGCCCAGGGTCACATAGCTAGGATGTGTCTGAGGTCAGATTTGAATTCAGGTCTTCCTGTCTCCAAGCCTGGTACTCTATCTACTACCCTATTTTATAGATGAGGAAACTGAAACTCTCAGATATGACCTGACTTGCGAAAGGTCAGTAGCTAGAGTTAGTAAATGTCAGAATGAAGATTTGAATTCAAGTCTTTGGACCCAAAATCCAACACTCTATTAGCCCAGGATTGTTTCCAGGCTTCATTGGCTGCATGTTCCCCCTGAAGTCTGACTCCTGATCCTTTGAGATCATAGGATCATATATTTAGGGCCAGAAAGGATCTTAGAGGCCATCGAGTCCAAACCCCTCCTTTTATAGAGGAAGAGATTTAGGCCCAGAGAGGTTAAGGGACTTGCCAGCATCACACAGCTAGTGAATCTGAGGCAAAATTAAAACTTTGGCCTCTCAACTTTAGACCCATCACTTTCTATTCCCCAGAAATTGACTGCCTCCTTATAGGAGGAAACACAGCCTCCATTCCTCCAAGGACCACTAGAATTGAAGCTCAGTCTCCACTCATGGGAGGCGACAGTGTGTGGGTAGTATGACCTGTCTTTTGAGATTCTGAAACTCAGGAGGCAGGGGAGTGCTGAAGTTCATAGAATTAATCCATTGGTCAATAAACATTTATTATGCCCTTACTCTGTGCAATCACACAGGCTATCAGAGCCCTAAGGGCCCTCATGTTCGATCACCTCATTTTACAGATGAGAAAACTGAGGCAGCATGTGAAGGGACTTGACCAAAATTCCACAATAAATTCATGTGGGAGCTGAGACTTAAACCCAGCTAGGCTCTCTCCTGTCCCCCCTCTGGGATGCCCCAACTTACCCCTTCAATCTCCAATCATTGAAATGAATTCTTCAAATGTACCCCATCCAGAAAGCTCTCTTTGATCCCCACAGCAGTAGGTGAGCCCTCCCTCAGGAACTATTACTTCTCTGTGTGACCTTGAACTCCCAAAGTGTGTTGTTTTTCCCTCTTATGCTCTCATCCATCACCTCCTTTGTGTTATGGTTTTGTGTGTGCACCTTATCTCTTCCTGACTGGTCTGTGAACTACTCAAAAGAAAGCAGGGACTGTGTCTCAGGCATCTCATCCATCTCTGCCTCCCTGCTCAGTGCCTAAAACAGGTGTTCCTTAAATCAATGTCACTTGCATCTGAACTTGCCAAATCCTATTACCCCTCATTCCACTCCCCCTCCACCCCCAGCCCCCCTGAGTATGCCTTCCTGGGGTCCCAGCCTGGGGGTCTAGGATCATATCCTCAGGATGCAGGAGAAGCTGAGGTCTCTGGACAGGTGTCTGGGCTGGGGCCCTCTTGCCCTGTCTGAGACCTTCCAGATGGGTTCAGTGTAAACGCCAGGGCCTGCTTGTATCAACATTCCGAGCACTTCCCCCAGAGGAGACAGACAGGATGCAGCCGTCTGGGTGCTAGGAGGGGAAAGGAGGGGAAGGGAGAGGAGGGGAGGGAAGGGGGTGGAATGGATGACCCTAGGGCCTGAGGAGGAAGGAAGGGCTTAGCCTGGGCAGTTTGCTGTCTTTGGTAGCCCAGTCCCCTGGGGAAGGAGAGGAAGAACAGGACCTTCCATGCTACGACTGGGCATCTTTAAATTGCTGCCCTCTGTCTCAAGAGGGAAAATCTTTTCTTAGCTAAGATGGGCTTCTCATCCTAGAACATCTCATCTCCCTGTTGGATCCTTCCACACATGATGACTCTGGGTATTCTCCCTGGCCATCCCCCATGCCGAGAATGCTCTCCCAACCATGTCCCACCTCCTGGCTTTCCTTCAAATCCCAGTGAAATCCCACTGTCTACAGGAAGCCTTTTCCATCCTCTCTTAATATTAGTGCCTTCCTTCTGTTAATTATCTCCAATTTACTCTGTCTATAGCTTGTTTGCACATATTTGAATGTTGTCTCCCATTGGACTGTGAGTTCCTTGAAAGCAGGGCCCGTCTTTTGCCTTTCTTTGTATCCCTAGGGCTTAGCATAGTGCCTGAGCACATAGTAGGTACTTAATAAATACTTACCAACTTACTGACCAGATGTCATCTATAACTATTCTACCCACAAACATTCAGGCACCTTCCACCCCCATACCCTAACATCCTCCGTGCCATCCATCTATCTGTCCATCTTTCTATCTCTTCAGTCAAGGGACTGAAGTCATCCTCACTCCCCAGGTCCCAGTGCTTCCCAAACTGGACTAGACTGAAGAACAGCAGATCAGGAATTCTAATGAAGAAATGCCTGCTCTCTGCTAAGGAACTGGACAAAAAGCAGGTGACACAAAGCAGGACCTGGAGCCAGAAGGGTCCTTGGAAGCTCTCATTTTGTAAATGAGGAAACTGAGGCCCAGCGAGGTTAATGCAGGAAAGATCAGGTGTTTTCTGAGGTCCCTTCTGGCTCTGAGGTTCTGTAACTCTATGACCTATATTCTCCTAATACTACCAGATCCTATTCTGAAATAGCACCTCCCTCCCTCCAGCCTCCTCTGCCTCTCCAAACTCTTTCTCTGACCCTGCTTGTAATGTACTCCCTGGGCTGCTTCCCTGTGCCCTGCTGCCCTCAGCCCCCTCCTCTGCTCCAATCTCTGAGAGAAGGGATCTAGGATTGAGTGGATTGAGTCCCTCCTTTCTCAAGAAGCAAAATGCAAAGAGCCCTGGACCAGGAAGTCAGGAGACTGGGCTAGATTTGGGGCTCTGATGTGCTTACTAACTGTGTGACCCTAGATAAGTCACTTCCCCATCTGAGCCTGTTTCCTCTTTTGAGATAATGGGGATAAGAACACCAGTAGCATCTACCTCACAAGGCAGCTGAAAAGAAATCACTTTGCAGACTAGGAAGTGGTTTCTTCTTCCTGCTGTCTATCCTTTCCTCCCCCTCTTCTGCCCCCCACCCTTCCACTCCCCCCCCACCCAGACACATGGGCTTTCTAGGCAGAGGAAACATACAGCCTCTTCAAGGCTCCAGGTCACTGGGAGATTTCTCTGGGCTCTAGCAGTTTCCATAGCAACAACTCAGTTGTTTCTGAGAAGGAATTGCCTTGAATCTCTATCCCTTCTTAAAGCCACAGATCAGCTCCTCCTTTGGGGCAATAAGGTGAGTGTGTGGTGGTTGGAAGAGTGATGAAGAGGATCAGGAGGGGTGACTACCATAGCTGTGTGGACAAGAGGGGAGGGCTGTGTCACACCAGCTGGGCAGAGGCTGCTGCCCTCAGGTGAGGGAGAGGAGAGACCTGGGCTCTCCAGATCCCCATTGGCAGAGGGGGAGCCTCTCTAAGCCCTAAGCCCTGTCTACATGACTCAACAGGATCTAAGGACCTGACAGTTGGAAGGGACCTTAGAACAGAATGTCGGGATTGGAAGAGACCTTGGAACATAGGCTGCCAGAGCTGGAACAGACCTTAAAACACGGAATGTCAGATCTGGGGAGAAATTCAGAGCCCAGGATGTCATAGCTGGGAGGAACCTTAGAACATAGGATACTGGACCTTAGAACACACACTATTAGAACAAAAAACCTAGAATGTCAGAGCTGGGAGGGCCCTTAGAATATAGAATGTCAGAACTGAGAGGACCTTAGAACACAGAATGTCAGAACTAGGAGGGCCCTTAGAATACAGAATGTCAGGGCCAGGAGGACCTTAGAACACAGAATGTCAGAGCTGGAAGGGCCCTTAGAACACAGAATGTCAGAACTGGGAGGACCTTAGGACACAGAACACTGTTAGAAGTAAAAGTAACCTTAGAGATAATATAATCTGCCACCCTCATTTTTATAGAGAACAAACCAGGCCCAAGAAGGGAAAGGACTTACCCATGATCACACTTCGAATACATAGTGTACGTAGGACTATAACTCAGGTCTTCTGCCTCCTGCGCCTCCAGAAGCCCAGAGATTTGTCTATCACACCATCCAATTTATTGCAGGTATGCTATGAAAACACTGAAAATAAGAATTCTCCACACCAGCAAAACCCCAGATGCCCAAAGTGACCTACTTCTAAAATCACCTAGCCCAAACTCCCTGCCTCTGCAGCAATCCCCCTGATACTCAAAGTGCTGTCTTTGGTCTGTTTGAACAGCTCCAGGGACTGGAGTTTATGGTCACAGTGTTCTTTTAATTTCTACAAAGTAAACAGATGAGATACAGAGGAGATGCCTGGTGATACAATGAATCTATCAACAAGTATCTATTCAGGGCCCAGCAATGGGGACAAACATGAAACCTGCCATACCCTCGGAAAACTTGCTTTCTCAGGGGTTAGCTTAGAACCTCTGAGCTGTGGCGCCCCTAGAACATAGAAGTCAGAAACTGGGAGGGACTTGGAAATGATCACCTCCACTTCCATCCATTGCAGATGGGGAAACTGAGGTCCAGGGAGTGGCTGGGAGTTCCATGTTGGACCAGGCTTAGAACCTCCATATCCTGCATTTCTTACCACCCTACCACTGCTACCTCCAAGGGAAGTCCCCAAGTCTCCCACCCTCTCTTCCTCTTCCTGCTGTGATTTTGCTGATTTTACCCATGGATATGCAACTGAGCTGCAGCCCACCCCTTAGAGACTGGGGCTCTCTGAGGTTATGTGACTTGACCGGGTCAACAGCCAGTTTGCGTCAGAGTAGAACTTGAACTCAGGTCTTCCAGACAAGCTCCACTGCCTCTCCTGCCTGTAGATGGGCAGGACTGGGAGGTAAGGCTCCCCAAACTTGCACTGGTCCCTTTCCAGCTTCCAAGCCTCTCCCTAACCTCCACAGGGTTCCCCTGCTGCCTAGACTGAGTCTAAGACCTGGCGGACAGCAGAACGTCGGCCACCCCCGGTCCCGATGGGGCCAGGTTCCCAAAAAGGAGGGGAGCCGCCTTCAAGGCCCCAACCTAGGCAGGTTTCTCCTTCCGTTACAGCCCGCCTCCCCAACCCCACCTGAAGGCCACTCCTGTCACTCTTCCCCAGTACAGCCAATCAGAATCCTCGACGCTGGGCTTGGGGCGGGGTCCATGCAAATCAATGTCTCCTTCGAGGGGCCCGTAGTGATACACTGGATTCAGAGGCAGTCCCGGCGGGGAACCAGGAGCTGCTAGTCTGTCCGTCTGTCCCGCCCCCTCACCGCCCCCGGACGAGCGAGACCCCGGTACCTGGGGCCTGCCCCCTGCTAAGGGGGAAGGATCGGCAGACCCACCACCAGAGACCCGCGAGGACGAGGAGCATCCCTCCCCCCAGGTACTGCAGTAGGGATGGAGGGGACAGGAGTCGGGGGGAGGGTACCTCCCTCATGCCCCCACCTCCCCTGGGCTCGGGCTCTTCAATCAGAGGCTGCTCCAGCGCCCGAGCTCCGCAATCCTCAGCCCTAATCCCAAATCCCCTAAACGCTCACTCCCTCGTCCACATTTTCTCATCCTTCATCCCTTATTTTCCATCCTTTCTTCCCCATCTTTTCCTCCATCCCTCATTCCCCATTCCTTCGTGCCCACATCCCATCTTCTCTCCTAATCCCACATTCTCCCATCCCACCCCATCCCCTCATTCCCTCATCTCCTTGCCCCCCTCCTCACCCATACCCCATCGCTTCATTCCCTCATGCCCTATCTCACCCCTCATTCCCCTCATCCCTTATCCCCATTCTCTGCCGCCCATTTCCCATCACCTCATCCCTAATCCCTTATCCCCTCCTCCTCTATTCCCTCTCCCTGATCTGCTATCCTTTATTTTTCATCCCCTCATCCCCCCTCCCCCTCCTTCCAGAGGAAGCTCTGCCCTAATTCCCCGTTCCCTCCCAGGCCCACTATGTCCCTCCCTCCTCATTAGCTCAGGCAATGGGCACCAGAAACCAGCTCAGCATGTCCTGTCCCATCTACACTGAGCCAAGGTGGCCCCTTTAGCTTCAGGGCAGGTCGGGGCCTCAGGACAGTTTTACCCACCAAGACCCAACCTGGAGTTCTGGGCAGGGGAATTCCAGTGGTCAAAAGCAGCTGGCCAGTAGAAAGGTCTCCATGCCCAGGGAGCAGCAGACTTGGCCCTAGGTACCTTTCCTAGAGTGAACGTTGAAGGGGAGAGAAAGAAAGCGGTTCTTCTTCACCCATAAGAGCTCTCTCTATACCCCCACCAGGTGCCTCGAACCAAAGACACTCATAACCACTACACACAGAGAGCTCCCCACATACAAACACTTGTCACATGCCTCCTCCCTACCGCACAGACACATCCCACTTCCACTCCACCCATACCAAACACAGAACCCACACCTCTTATATGCACAACCCACACTACCTCCCAAACCACCCACACACACTTTACCCCCAAACACACACCTTTTACACATCCCACACATGTTCCATACAGACCAAACACAAACTCCAACACCCTTACGCATACAGCCCACACATGACTCTCTGATACATCTGTGGCCCCACAACATCCTCCACTTATCCACATAGGCACACCCTACCTCCCACCCACCCCCATATATACTAGGCACAGATCACCATAATCTCTCCATGGCCCTACAAACACTGTCTCTTCCCATATGCTGATACATACCAAATATAAACTCCATAGAGCTATGTCCCACCCACCCTCCTCATAACCTGTATATGCCAAAAAGGTACCTTCTTTCTTGCTTACTTGCACACTCATGCTCATGCATGCATGCATACACACAATCACATACATCACATTATCTCAGAGCTGGAAGAGACCTCAGAACACCACACCTGAACTATAATTCCCTATAGACTTTCCGAATCCCAAAGCCAGAAGGGACCTCTGAGGTCCTTGGTTAAGTTCATTACCCTGCCTAAAGCATGACCCAGCTTCACACACTTAACTGACTCCCAGAGAGCCACCAGACAGCCATATGCTTCAATTCTGGATTGTCCTGGCAGTGGATCTGGAGTCAGTTGGATGACTTGAGTTCAAATTCTACCTCTTCACCTTATTACCTGTGTGATCTTGGACAAATCACTTGCCTTCCCTTCGCTTCATCTGTAAAAAGGGAGGTGGTCTAGATGACCCCTAAAATTTCATCCAGCTCTAAGTCTGTGATCTTAGGACTTGTTTCCTCATATATAAAATGAGGGATCAGTGATCTCTAAGGAACTTTCCAAGCCTAAATCCCCTGAACTCCTAGTCTTTCATGAAGAATAGATTCCAGGCAGAGGGCATAAGCTACAGACTCTTATTTCCCTGCTTCTATCCTTGCCTCTGAGACCCACGAACTGAGATGTTCCTTTGGACTCTTCCCTTACCTCTTGCGTGATACCCCATAGCTAATCACACTAAGATCTACTGAGTCTTCCATTACAAGATCACTTCCATTCATCTCCTCCTCTCTGCCCTCACAGCCTGCCCCCTTCTTCCAGCTTTATCACCTCTTTCCTGGTTTCTCCTCTCAGATCCATCCTGCCTTCTTTCAGAATTATCTTCTTCTGGGTTGGGGGTGTTTGAGTCACTTATTATCTCAAGAAAAGCAAGAAAGGGAGAGAGCCCAGAAATGAAAAATCAGGAGTTCAAGTCTTATCTCTGCTACTGATTTGCTTTGTGACATTAAACAAGTCCTTTTCTGGGTCTCAGACTTGTCCATCTGTAGAATGAAGTGGTTAGACTTGAGGAACTCTAAGGTCCTTTCCCTGTCTACCATTACATGGCCTAACCCTGACATCCTATGCTTTAAGGTCCTCTGAGACTTCAACATTCTCCATTCCAATGTTCCTTCCAGCTCTGACATTCTGTGCTATAAGGTTCCTTCTAGCTCTGATGTTCCATGTTCTAAGATTCATCCTGGCTCTGAATTCTACATTCTAAGACCCTTTCCAACTCTAAAATTCTATGTTGTAAGGTACCTTCTGGTGTAAACATTCTATGTTCTAAGGGTTCTTCCAGTCCTGGCATTCTCTGTTCTAAACTCCTTCCAACTCTGATATTCTATATGCTAAACTGCCTTCTAGTTTTCACCTTTTATGTTTTATATTATAAAGTTCCCTTCAGTTCTAGAATTCAATATTCAGTATGCTAAGGTCCCTTGTAGTCCTGATGTTCTAGGCTCTGTGTTATATGAACTAGATAATCTCTAACGTCCTTTCCAGTTCCAAATTCTATGTTCTAAGGTCCCTTCTTGCTATGTCATCATAGGTTCTAGAAGCTTAATGATGCTTGAGTACATCCCATCTGTGACCCAAGGTTGAGGAGCTCATTAGATAGCCCCAGCTACTTTGAGGCCAAAATAGAACCAGGGGTTCATTATAGACAACTGGAAGGGAGGAGGCCATTGATCATAGATTTGGAGTTAGAAAGGACTTTCAAAATCATCTAGTTCATTTCCTTAATTTTACAGCTAGGGAAACTGAGGCCAAGAGTAGTTAAGTGACTTACCCAAAGTCACCTAGGTAGTGAATGACACACACAAAGCTGCTAATTCCAAATTCAGCAGTCATTCACCTATACAATTCCTGGGACTTGTCTTTGCTTATCCTAGTTTTGCCTGGCTTCTCCCATAGAAATAGGTATAGGGGCTTCCATCCCTGAGACTTCTTAGAACTAGTGTAGAGGGGGAATCCATGGCCTCCCTGGTCCTTCTCTTTCCCTATCCTCCATTCTTTCTGATTCCTCACTGCCCCCCACCCCCAACTCCTCTTCCTTTCCCTGGTTCATACATTCTTGATGTAGGGGGAGGAGTAATGGGACTATCTTCAATATAATTCTCTACTGTTGTTAATAAGGAGATGAGTCCTTGATGCAGTTGTTGGAAGGGGGAAAGAACAGAACCTTTCCCAACCCCAGGGATCCCACTGCCCATGGCAGAAGAGAGGAGAGACAATCTCTGGACCAGGGAGCTGCCGTTGCCATGGCAACCTCCTCAGCACCAGCTTCTCTCTGAAGCTGGGCGAGGGTGAGGAATCGCCCCCTCCTTCTCTCACTCTGGGCTGCCTGCTCTGCTCTGGATCACAGCCCACCCAGGCCCGGGAGGAAGAGGGGGTGGTCTGCCCAGCATGGTAAAGGGTCAGACCAGGAGGCTGATTGTGAGCCTTGGGAGGAAAAAAAACCAGGGAGTTGATTGGGTAGTGGTAGGGGAGAGAGAGAGGGTGGGAGAGAGAGAGATAGTGATAGAGAGAAAGAGAAACATAGTGATAGAGAGATAAATAGAGAGATAGAGATGGAGACAGAGATAGAAACAGATTGATAGATAGATAGAAACAAATACAGGCAAGGACATTTCCTACATCCTAATAGGGAAGACTATATATAAAGAGGAGCTGAAAGGGTTGTGTGAGGGAAATTGGGAGGGGGTGTAGGCATGGTGGCATGGTATGATGGTGGCTGGGAAGTATCATAGAGATCTGGTATCCTAGAGTGCTGTTGTTGGAAAACTCCGTGAGAGAAGATCTGAGTGCTGACTCCAGCCCAGCCACTGACTTACGCTGTGACTTTGGGCCAGTCCTTTTCCCTCTCTGGGGCTTCAGATCATTCACTTCTGAAATGGAGGTGACTGTGCCTCCCTTCCCCTTGTGCCAGAGGGATGGGCATGTAATTGCTTGTAATAGTGTCAACAAGCTTTTATTAAGTGTCAGACACTAGAGATACAAAGACAAAAAGGGGGCAATCCCTGCCTTTGTCAAGCTTGCATTCTAATACTTCAGTGTACAGACGTCTAGCCATAGACAGAATGTCTTGTTAATAATAACAGTAACTAGCACTAATGGAGCACTTAACAGTTTCCATATGGTGTCACATTTGAGTCTCACAACTACCCTGAGAGATGCATTTGAGGCAAAGGTTAAGTGACTTGCACAGGGTCATGCAGCTAGTAAGTAAGTGGGACAGAATTCCAGCTCAGGCCTTCCTCACTCCAAATCTGTTGTGCTCTCTTCAGTGCACAACCTAAACCCAAGGTAGTTTTGAGAGGGAGGGTACTAGATGCTGGGGCTTCAGGAAGGACCTTCCATAGGAGCTGGTGCTTCGGTTGAGTCTGGAAGGAAATCAGAGTTTTTAAGAGGCTGAAGGGAGGGATGGAGGAGTGATTTCCAGGGACGGGGAAGAGTCACTGAAAAGGTAAGGAGGAAAGAGATGGATTGTCATGTTCAAGCCCCAGCAAGAGGCACCAGGGCTCCAGCATCCCCTGAGGTGGGAGACACCAGCCAACACACTCTTGCAGGCCTGTGTGAGGCCCTGTGGGAACAGAGGTGTGAGGTACAGGGTCTGCTTTCTGCCTTGTAGGAGATCCCATTCTACCTGGGGCCAGAAGAATCATCTCTGCAGCGGCTAGTGAATCAGTCAACCTAATGAAGGAGGACTTCAGGATAGAGAGGCTCCATGGAGGCCCCTTCTAGTCCTGACATTCTATGTTCCAAAGTCTCTTTCAGTTCTGACATTCTGGGTTCTAAGGTCCCTCTTAATTTCAACTTTCTGTGTTCAAAAGTCCTTCTGAATTCTGACAGCGTAGGTTCTGATATCCCTCCCCAGTCTAACATTCTATGTTCTAAGCTCCCTCCCAATTCTGAAATTCTGTGTTCTAAGGTGCTTCCCAGTTCTGATATTCCATGTTCTAAGGCCCCTCCCTACTCTGACATTCTATGTTCCAAGCTCCCTCTCAGTTCTGACATTCTGTGTTCTAAGGTCCATCTTGGATTCAACATCCTATGTTCTAAGGTCCCTCCCAGCTCTGATATTCTCTGTCCCAAGCTCCCCTTCCAGCTGTGACATTCTGCGTTCTAAGGTTCCCCCCAGATTTCATGGTCTTTTTGTTCTAAAGATTTCTTCCAGTTCTGAAATCTGCATTCTAAGCTCCCTCTGAACTCTAACATTGTTTTAAAGAGTCTTCCATCTTTGATGTCCCATGTTCTAGGGTTCCTTACAGGTCAAACATTCTAAATTCTAAGGTCCCCCCCAGCTATGACATTTTATGTTCTAGTATTCTGTGTTCTAAATTTCCTTCCTGCTCTTAGAATCAATATCATAAGACCACAGAGATTTAGATTTAGAACTCAGAAGGATCTTAGAGACCATCATTTTAAAGGTGAGGAGACTGACTGAGGGAGATTAAGTCACTTGTCTAAGGCCATCCAGCTAGCAAGTGTCAGAAATAAGATTTACACCAGATCTTCCTGACCCCAAGGTCAACACTGTCTACCACACCATGTTGCCTTTCCTAATAAGCATTTGATTTTGTGATTCTGAGTATTAAACTGAATGAGGCTGCCTCCTTGTGCAGTGAGCCTTCAAACAAGGGAAAAATTGGGGCAGCCAGGTGGCATAATGGATAGAGCACCAGCTCTGGAATCTGGAGGACCTGAGTTTAAATCCAGTCCTAGACACTTTCTAATTGTGTGGCCCTGGGCAAGTCACTTAACCCTGATTGTAGAAAGAAAGGAAGGAAGGAAGAAAGAAAGAAGGGAAGAAAGAAAGAAAGAAAGAAAGAAAGAAAGAAAGAAAGAAAGAAAGAAAGAAAGAAAGAAAGAAAGAAAGAAAGAAAGAAAGAAAGAAGGAAAAGAAGAAAGGAAGAAGGGAACAAAGAAAGAAGGGAAGGAAGAAAAAAAGAAAGAAGAGGGAAAAATCTGTGCCGACTGGAACAATAAATAAGGGAAGGCTTCATCGACAGATGGGATTTGAGCTCTACCTTTAGGAAGAAAGACTTAAAGAAACTGTGGGAAGGAGGTGGGGGACAGCTTGGTGAATGCTGGAGGGAGATGGAGGAGGAACTGTGTGAGCAAAGACCCAGAGGTGGAAATAACAATAGCATGTGTCTGGACCAAAAAGAAAACGTGAGCTAGAGTGGAGGATTTGTGTGCAGGGAGGAAAGATGGAGGGGGGCAAGGGGTTCAGACTCTGGATGGCCTTGAATACTTAGGGGTCATCAAAGGGTTCTGAGTAGGAGAGGGACATGGCAAAGACTGAGCATTAGGGAAATCCACCTAGCATCATGTATGGAATGGGTGAGAGACAGAGAGCCTGAAGTGGGGAAGGCCAGCTAGGACAGAAAGGACCTGGATTAAGATGGTAGCCATGGGAATGGAGAGAAGGAAGATTCAAGAGGAATTTCCAAGACAGCAGAGTGTATTTAGGTGGTGAAGGAGGGGGAGGCGTTGAAGATGACTAAAGTTTGAAACCTGAAGCCTGGGTAGGGGAATCAGAAGATGGTGACCTTGGTTACAGTCAAGTGAAGCTTGAAGCAATGATGGGATAGACAATCCAAGGTGTCCTTGGACAGTCCAGACAGTCCAATATTTGAGGATCCAGAATCAGAGCTTGGCTTGATAGAAGGAAAACCTCAATAACAATTCCAGCTGTTGAAAAGCTCACTACCTCCTTGGGAGATAGTGAGCTCCACAATTCTATGATTCATTTTTAAAAAATTTTTGTTTATTTAATTTGTTTTGGTTTTCAACATTCACTTCTATAAGATTTTGAGTTCTAAATTTTCTCTCCCTCCCTTCATATCCTCTTCTCCAAGACAACATGTAATCTGATATAGGCTATACATGTCCAATCATAGTAAACATATTTCCACATTTGACTCATTATTTCAAGGGCAGGACAGGAAATCTGGAGCTTTGAAGAGACTCAAGACCATAGAATGTTTGAACTGGAAAAGACCTGAGTGGTCATGTGGTCCTCATAGAGGCCGTGCCTTGCCTGATGTCACACAGTAAGGTAGAGGCTGAGATCTGAACCCATGTCCCTCAAGTCTCACCCAGTTTCCTTTTCTTGGTGGCAAGATGTAGAGACATGCTGAGGGCACTACAGAGGATGGGATGGAGAAGAAGCTTGTGCCGTAGGACTGGGGGGCATCGGCAAAGGGGAAGTGGCCCATGGGTGTAGGAGGTGAGAGTGGGGACAGTTTGGAGAGCTTGGTCCTGGCTCAGAGCAAGGCAAGGACTCCAAGTCCAGAGAAGGAGAGGTTCTGGTGAGTCATTCACGAATACACACCATTTTACATGGTGAGTATATGAGAGTACATTTTAGAAGTGCAAATAAAGGGCTATGGGAGGTCTCACTGAGAAGAAATTTACCAGTCTGAAGAGCAGGGAAGGCTTCCTGGAGGAGGTGAAAAAATTTAGATTGAACTTTAAATGATGGGTAAGAATTTAACATGTGAAGAGAGGGAAGGAAGGCATGTGTACTAGAAGGAATAATGTCAGCAAAAGCACAGAGGGGAAAGCTTAACTCACAGTCAGGAAACAAAAAATAAACCAGTCCAGCTGAAGCATAATATGAGTAGAGGTAAATAATATGAGATAAAACCATAAAGGTAAAATGTCTGTAAAGGGCCTTGAATGCCATGCAGAAGAGTTTGATCTTTAATTGGCTAGCAATAGGGAGCCATTGAAGAATCTAGAACAGAGGAATTATATGGATCAGTATTTGGCACAGTGCCTGGCACATAGTAGGTGCTTAATAAATTTTTGACTGATTGACTGACTGGTCTGATTTATGGATAAGAAGGAAAGGTGAGTTGGAGGGGAGGAAGGGGGCTACAGGAAGACCTGTGAGGAAACCATTGCTGTCATCCTGTGCCAGATCAGAAACTCTGAAAAGAAGGAGGGAGGGATGGGAGTTATATCTTTGAGATGGAATTGGCAAGATTTGGTAACTGATTGGATATGGGCTGGAAGTAACTGGAGGTCAAAAGTGGAGAACAAGAATAGGAGACAGGATAAGGATAAAGGGGGACTTGTCTGGAATATGGACCCAGGGAAGGAGAAGACAGTGAGTGAGGGGTCAAGGAGGATAACAGGAGTGGGTTAGGCCTGGGTTTGGGAAAGGCATGTGTGGCCACAGGTGGAGTGGGTGGGCCTGAAGGCAGGGTATGGAATGAGGGAACCATCAGAGGGGGAGGCAGAGAGGAGGCCCCTGGTGAGAGGAGAGAGGAAGCCCTGGGGGTGTGGGGGAGAAAGGATCCATTAACCAGGAAAATTGAGAAATAGTGAGGGCTGAGCTCAGTGAGGGGGAAGAGAGGGGTGGATCCATAGACACAGACAGTAACAGACAGACTATGATAATACATGTGGACAGAGACAGTAAGAGAGAAGTAGGGAGGAGGGAGAGGGAGGGCGGGGAGAGAGTCTGAGACAGAGACAAAAACAGAGAGACAGAGATAGAGGAGAGACAGAGAGAAGAGAGAGATAGACAGAGACAGAGAGAAATAGAGGGAGGGAGGAGAAAGACAGAGACAGAGAAAGAGAGAGTTTTACTCATGGTCACGCTGCATGTTTACGCCTGAATATACACACATGTATATTTATAGACAGACCTGCAGACACACATGTAAACAGGTGTCTGAGCACCCCCAGTGTTCTCAGAGCTATTCATAGAGGTGACATGTATGTGAGCCCCTCCTACATGTATGCACCTCCAAAGCCATGCACCTGCCCCACACTCAAGCACACAAACACACATCATAGGCATCTCTGGGCACACCCCAGACACACACACTCATACGCATGCACATATTCTTACATTTGAGCATATATAAATATACACATATTCATCTACATATCCCCTTATAATAGAAACACATCCATCCACCCATCAATCAACCAGTCCACACGCATTTAGCAATGTGCCCAGAACTGTTCTGGGAGATACAAAGAAAGACCCCAAGGAAACCATGCCTGCCCTCAAGGAGTTCATGTTTGACTGGGGTTCAAGGAGGTGTACAAGGAGTTCACGTTTCACAGTGTCAGTAAACATGCCAAGTAGAAGGGGAATTTGGATGGAGAAGGTACTAGCAGTTAGAAGGGAGTCAGGGAGGGCTTCACAGAGAAGAGATCAGGAGCAGAAGGGCATAAGGGATTCCAGGAGGTAGTGGTTTGTCCCATTAGAAGGGGAGCTCCCTGAGGGCAGGGACTGCCTTTTTTTTTAACTTGTATTTTTTATTCCAGGCACTTGACACATAGAAAGTGCTTAATAAAGTCTTGCTGATTTAAGAGGTAGAGGGAGGTAAAAATACAGCAGTTGGAAGATATATCTCTATATATTTATATCTATATATGTGTGTATGTATAATACTGTGTTTTATACACACACACTCATACACAAATGGGGGGGGAGGAAGGCATGGACCTGTGACAGCTTTGATAGAGGTCCCTCTCTGTGCTAGTTCAGGTTGGCACCATCCCTGCAATTTGGAGTCTTAGCATGCTGAGAAATTAACTGATTGGTCCAGTCTGACAATGGGAATTTAATAAGCACCTACTATGTGCCCAGCACTGGCTCTCACAGCTAGTATGTGTCACTGGTGGGAATTATACCCAGGTTTTCCTGGCTCTGAGACCAGGTTTCCTTTGCAGAGATACACATATGCTTGCACACAGATCCATGCAATGCAACACCTGGATGTGTACATGTTTATACATGTATGCACAGATATCCTTGGATGCTTCCCTACAAGTAAACACATACATGTGTGTATGTGACCATGGCCCTCACACACAGTAACATATTCACTTTCATATGCACACATACAGAATCAAACCAGAGTTGGGTGGGAGGAGGCACCTACCTCCCTATGGCAGGTGGGGAAAGACTCCACAGCCCAAAGCCCCAGATAGGAAAGGCACCCTTGGGACTCATGACCTCCCACTTTCTTCCCTGCCCCCAGCTTGTGTGAACTCACAGCCCCTGGACACCCTGAACACAGACTAGGTAAGTACCGAGTAAAATCAAATCCCTGTCTCCTCACCCTGACCCTCCACTGCTTCCCGTAGCTCCAATCCTTTCTAGGCTTTTAAGAGAAAAAAAAATATGACTATTTCTATAGTGCTTTACCATGGATCAAACACTTTCCTCACCTTGGGGCATGGGCTAATTAGACCTGTTTTACCAAAGAAGAGAATGAGGGTCAGAGAGGCCCACATTATGACATTCAGGGTCTCTTGGGCCCACTTGCCCAAAGCCACACAGTTAGTAAGCTGTAATATTGTAATTTGAACTCAGGCCTTCTTTCCACTGGGTGTTCAATTTCACTCTTAGTCCCCAAATTCAAGGCCAGCTCCCTCAGTCCCTTTAGCCCTTGGGGAAGAAGAGGTGGTTTTGTCCAGACTCCTTGGTTTCTGGGAAAAGCTGCTTCCCTCCCAGGCACCTGAATCCCAACTCAGCCCCCAGAACTGGCTTTTGGGTCAAATTCCTTGAATGACAACACCCCCCTTTTTGGACAGCTGGGATCTGACTTCCTGTTCTGGATGACTTCAGCTGTCCAATATTTTCCTTTCCCCTGAAATTCAATTCAATTTAACTCTCTTAATATTATTAAGCACCTACTGTGTGCAGAGCCCTGCAACCCTGCCTTAGCTCCTGGTTTACAACCTACAGTCCTAAAAGAGGCTGGAGGCTAAGGACCCAGGAAGGCAGAAAGCCCAGGGACTGCTGTGGTCAACTCTGAAACCTGTGAGCTCAGAAGGAGCACTCCTGGAGGGTGTAAGCATGGAAGGCAGCCTGGGAAAGGTGGCCCAAACACAGAATATAAAGCTGACCAGGGATTAGCACCATCACCAATACTAACAGGCTCTGCCTCTTCCTCCTGAAAAGAATGATTAAGACTAAAGTGAAAACGTGTTTAATAGGAATGTATGTGTAGAGCCCATATCAGATTGCATACCATCTTGGGGAAGGGGAAGAGGGGGAGAGAAAATTTAAAACTTAAGGGAGTGATTGTTGAAAACTAAAAATAAATAATTTAATAATAATAATAAAAAGAATGATTAAGACTTCAATAGTTAAAGAGAAGGAGGGAGGGTGTTCCTGCCCAAGGGGCTAATATGAGCTGGTTAAGTATGGTCTTGAACAAGTCTCTTCCTCTCAGTTTCTATATACATAAGAGAAAGGGGTTGGAGGACACTGGGGGTTCCCAACCCTTTTTTTGGACTCCAAAACCCCTTGGCTTTCATTAAATCTTCTCATCTTTCTGTCTAATAGGAAAAGAAGTAAATTCTAGAGTACCATCGATATGCATGTTAGAAGTAAAACAGATTCATTTCTTTTTTTTTACTTTTTGGAGGGGGGAAGGTAGGGCAATTGGGGTTAAGTGACTTGCCCAAGGTCACATGGCTAGTTTTTGTATTAAGTGTCTGAGGTCAGATTTGAACTCAGGTCTTCCTGACTCCAGGGCTGGTGCTCTATTCACTGTGCCACCTAGCCACCCTAAACAGATTCGTTTCAATAAGATAATATAGTTATTTACCAAATAGTTAGTTAACAAACTGTTCATAACAAGGTGTTACAGTGGGCAGAGTGCTAGACCCAGAGGCAGAAAGACCTGGTTTCAAATCCAGCCTCAGACACTTACCGAGTGAGTCATGTGGCCTCTCTTGCCTCAGTTTCCACCTGTAAAATATTAGCACCTACCTGGTAGGGCTGTTTTGAAGCCCGAATGAAGTCCTATTTGCAAAGCTCTTTGTGGACCTTTAATTGCTGTGTGAATGTGAGTTATTGTTCTTCTGGTCTGCTCAGACTTTCTAGGATCATATATTCTCCACACTGGGAAGCCTTAGGCTATGTGAAGAGCCCTCAGCTCTGTCTCAGCTCTAAGGCCTACGAGCAGAAATCTCTTTTAGGAAAGTGGAAAGGAATCCAACTGTGCCCCAGACTCAGAGGACTGCAGTTATGGGGGCAGCAGTGGGAGCGTAGTTGAAAGGGAACTGGAATCAGAGCCAGAAGGTCTGGGTTCTGATCTAGATTCTGACACCTGTTAGCTGTGTGACCTCGAGCAAGCAGCTTCTCTTCTCTGAGACTCAGTTTCCCCATCTGTAAAAGGAGGGCCTGGACAGTAACCCCTGCAGTTCTCTCCTTCCCAGGGTATTTGGGGAAAGGCTTTTGTAACAATGAAAAAGACGTAGAAATGGGGGCAGTTATTCTCAAGGTCCCCCCACCTCCCTGCTAGCACTGTCTCCCGAAAACTGGTCTCCCAGGAAACTACTCCCCCCAACTCATTCCCCAGAGAGAATTCCTCATACTCTCGTGATAACAAGTGCCAGAAAGCTCCCCACACCACCCCCACAGCTCCTCCATCTTCCCAGCAGCCTAGGGGAGGCAGGCAGGCAGGAAGGAAGGTACTCTTGATGCTAAGCACAGCTTCTAAAGCTCAGACCCAGAAGGTAAGTCAGACAAGTAAGCCAGATAGAGAACCCTGTCTCCAAGCACACAATAGCTGCCATCCAGGCAACCCCCAAAGCTGCCTTCTATGCTTTCTGCTGCTAAAGCAAGACCAGGCACTAGCCTGGTCCAAGCTCAGTCCTCTCTCCAGGTTCCCCACATCCTGCCCCAGCCTCCCCCTCAGCTCCATTGGCTGACTGAGGACTCTGCCAGAGGAGCTATTAACTCATTGTGTAACACTGAAAAAGTGCCTTCCCTTCTTTGGACCTCGGTTTATTCATCTGTAAAATGGAAGATCTAAATCCTATATTCCTTTTTCTTTTCTTTCTTTTTGCTTTTTGGAGGGGGGAGGGCAGGACAATTGGGATTAAGTGACTTGCCCAAGGTCACATGGCTAGTTTCATGTTAAGCGTCTGAGGCCGGATTTGAATTCAGGTCCTCCTGACTCCAGGGCCAGTGCTCTATTCACTGCTCCAGCTAACCGCCCCTAAATCCTATATTCCTATGAGTGTATGTGAGATCCCCTACTTGTTCCTTTCCCTCTCCTCAGATGTTGTGAAGGGTAGGAGGGTGGCTCCTGATGATAAGGAAGCTCTCAGTGGTCAACTGGGCTTCCTGTAAACATCCCCACTGCCCCCCCAGCCTTCCTCACTGCCTCTCACTGACCCCCCAATGTTCCCCACTGCCTCCAACCTACTCTAATGACCCCTAATATTCCCACTACCTCCCAACATTCCCCCATAGCCTCTAATGCCTTTTATTGATCCCCAAAGCCTCCTCTGCCCCCAACCTTCCTCCTTACCCCTCATTAATGCCCAACACCGTCCAGCCTTTCCTCACTGACCCCTAACACCTCTCACTGCCCCCAACACCTCCCATTGCCCCATGCCATTTATTGATCCCCAACACATCCTCTGCCCCCAACCTTCTTCAGTGGCCCTCGTGAACCTCCCAGTGCTCTCCAACCTTTTCCCACTGACCCCCATCATCCCCCCTACCCCTAACATGACTCACTGACTCCCAACACTTCTTTTCCACTCTTCAATGAGTCCTCAGCATTTTCCCAGTACTCCCCAGTAACCCTTCAACAGCTCCCAATTGGCCCTTCTCCCACCCATTCTTCTAAAGACCTCATGCTCGAAATGCCTGCTGCTTTGGGGTTGGTCTCTGTCTCCCTCTGGTGGCCACATTGGGTTCTGCACTCCCCTGTGCCATGGGTGGGCTTTAGGGAGGCTTCCTGCATTGGAGGTTATGGGGTAGGACAGCCGGTTGTGAGCTGCTGAATCTATGGGGATGCCAGCTTCCTTTCCATCAGTGCAACTGGAGGAGGGCCCACAGACTGCTGAAGGGCTTCTTCACTCACGGAGGTCTATTTGCTCAGCCTCCACATTGTACAGGGACTTGGTGGCTCCATGTTGGGCTGGAGAGACCCAGGCCCTGCCCTCAGGGAGACCCTGATCTAGATCGGCTCAGACAGGGACAGAACGACGGGGCTGAGGCATGGTGGAGAGGACACAACCGAGGGAGCCAATCTCAACTCCATCACTTACTGTCCAAGAGATCTTAGGCCAATCCCTCCCCCTCTGGTCCTCAGTGTCTTTATTTGTCCCCATAGTAGAGGAGGTATGCTGTAGAGGATGGAGTCAGGAAGGCCTGGGTTTGAATTCTGCCTCAGAAATAATCTATGTGACTCTAGGCTAATCACTTAACCTCTTCTGGCCTCAGTTTCCTCATCTGTAAAATGAGATGTTGGGGTCAAAGATCATTCTAGATTCTAAATTTTTGAACCTGCAGTAAACTGGGGGAAGAAGGTAGCCTCGAGGACCTCTATGGCCTCTCCAGCTATGGAGCCTCTGTGCTCTGAAGCTGACTGCCTTCCAGGTGGGAGTGAGCATGGAGGGCTGCCTAGGGCTAAGGCACACCGGGAGCAAGAGGTAGCCATCACATGACCCCCTCCTTGTCTGTGTCTTCTACTCTTTGGTTCCATGAAGAGGATTGGATTTGGTGGCCCTTCCCTCCTCAATCTCTGATCCCAATGCTCCTTTTTGTTTGTTTGGAGGAGGGAAGGCAGGGCAATAAGGGTTAAGTGACTTGCCCCAAGGTCACACAGTTAGTACATGTCAAGTGTTTGAGGCTGGATTTGAACTCAGGTCCTCTTGACTCCAGGGCCAGTGCTCTATTTACTGAGCCACCTAGCCACCCCAGCCCCCAATGCTTCTTAAAGGAGTTTTAGTCTTGTCTGGAGGTAGAACACAGGGCCTCTTCCATTTGTAAATGGTCCTCAAGAATAACTATGTTATTTGGGCAGCTAGGTGACACAGTGGATGGAACATTGGGCCTGGAGTCAGGAAAACCTGGGTATAAATCCATCCTCAGACACTTATCACCTGGGTGACACTGGGCAAGCCATTTCACCCTGTTTGCCTCAGTTTCCTCATCTGTAAAATGAACTGGAGAAGAAAATGGCAAACCATTCCAGTATTATTGCCAAGGAAAATCCCAAATGGGGTCACCAAGAGTCTGGCACAACTGAATAAGCATATTTTTGTGAGGACCCCTCTCCCCTGAAAAGAAACAGCCCCTCCTCCTGCAGTTTACCCTGATGGCGGGCTGGTCCCTGGACAACGGCCATGGACTCCATAGCTGAGCCCAGACTAGAAGCCCTTTCAGCTCGTAAGATGCACCTGGGCTGCTAGTAAGAAAGACTTTTAGAACAGAGGGCGTTCTATCATAGAACCAGAGATTTCAAGGGGGAAGGCACTCAGAGGTCTTCTTGTCCAATTCCCTCCTTTTATAGATGAGAAAACAGAGGGACAAAAACGTTTGTCATGCCAGGTCACACAGTACATGGTAGAGCTGAGATTCTAACCCACCGAGGGTCAGACAACATCACCTTCATTTTATGCATGAAGAGAAAGAGTCCCCTAGAGATGAAATGATTTGTTCAAGGTCACACAGCTAATTGAGGAAGGGGTTGGGAAGCGTATGAGCCTTTATACGACCCTACTATGTGCCAGACACTAAGCATTTTACAAACATTGTCTCATTTGAGACTCACAATGACCCTGGGAGGTCTTTGTCATTATTAACTCCATTTACAAATAGAGGTTGAATGACTTGCCCAGGGTGATACAGCTAGCAGATGTCTAAGGGTAGATTTATTCCTGACTCTGGACTCAGAGTTCCATCCACTGCACCACCTTGTGTTTAAGTTTACTACTGCTCGGAGAGGTAGGTGGTACAATCATTATATTCCTTATTTTTCAGGTGAGGAAAGTAAGATTCTGAGACATTAAAGAGCAGGGGGAGATGAAATTTTATTACAACTTTCCTTTTAAATTGGCAAAGATAACAAAAGATGAAAATGACAAATGTTGGAGGGGCTGTAGGAAGATAAACTCACTAATACATTGTTAGGGGAGTTGTGAATTAGTACCATTCAGGAAATAATTTGGATCTAAGTCCAAAAAGTAACAAAATTGTGTGTACCCTTTGCCTCAGAGATAATGCCCCTAGACATATACATAAATGGAGTAAAAAAACAAAAGGAAAGGTCCCATATAGACAGAAATGTTTTCAGCAGCATCTTTTGTAGTAATGAAGAATTTGAAAGGAAGAGGGGGCTCCCAGGGCCCAGCCTAGGGAGGATTGCTGTCTGGGGCACACAAGGCCTGAGGGGACTTGCCCAGGTTCCCAAGAAAGGGATTCTCCTTTGCCAAGGCAGGGCCTGAGCTCTCTCTGTGCCTGTGTGCCCAAAGGCTGGGCCATGGGGAAAGGAAGCAGCAAGCTGGCCCCGGAGGTGCTGGAGGACCTTGTGCAGAGCACGGAGTTCAGTGAGCAGGAGCTGAAACAGTGGTACAAAGGCTTCCTGAAGGACTGTCCCAGCGGCATCCTCAACCTGGAGGAGTTTCAGCAACTCTATGTCAAGGTAGACCCCCCCCCTCCCCTTCCACCTTCCCCTGCCTGGGCTCATGGGTGTGGATGGAGGTCGGGGCCAAGGTCAGCTGGGACAGGGGGGTGCTAGGACCTTCCCTCTGGTGGGAGGTGTGTACATCTATCTGAAAACCCTTTCCACTCTCCCCCTTATCTTCTGAGCCAAGAGATTACCTGATCCCCAATGCAGGCACACCTTTCCCTGCCCTGGAAATGTAGGTGTTCCTGTGTTTACCTCCACCATGCCCTAGAAGGCTAGGCTGGCGGGCAGGAGAGTGGGGGAACCCTAGGGACAAGTTTGGTGGCCTGCACTTTCAGGTTGCTCCCACCAGGACCCTAGATTTCAATTTTCAAAAAATTTGTTTTATATTTTTTCAATTAACAAAATCTATTTTCTCTCCCTGCCCCTAATGAAAACCCCAAAACAAATCCCTTGTAACAAATAGACATAGGCAAACAAAAGAAATTCCTTTGTTTGGTTGTGTATAAAAATATCTGTCTCCTTCTGTTTCCTAAGTTGATCACCAGTCTTTAAGGAGTTCCCCACTTTCTCCTTGGTCTCCTGGAATCATGACCAGTCAGTGCACCGCTCAGAATTCTGAAGTCTTTCAAAGTTGTTTGTCCTTACAATGTTATTGTAATGATAGGAATTACCTCGTGGTTCTGCTCACTTCTCTATGCATCAGTGTATACAAGACTGGTTTGGGCTTCGCTTCCCCCCTCCCCAAGGTCACTTTGGACCCTGCCTCCATCCTCTGCCCTGCTTCTCATCCCCTGTCTTTTCTCTGCTTCTCCCTTATGGTGTGTCTCCCTGTCTCCCTCCTTTCCTTTCCTCCAATTCTTTCTCTCCTCCATGCAGTTTTTCCCATATGGTGATGCCTCTAAGTTTGCCCAGCATGCCTTCCGCACCTTTGACAAGAATGGGGACGGGACCATCGACTTCAGGGAGTTCATCTGTGCCCTGTCAGTTACCTCTCGAGGCAGCTTCGAGCAGAAACTCAACTGGGCCTTTGAGATGTATGACCTGGATGGGGATGGACGTATCACCCGCCTGGAGATGCTGGAGATCATTGAGGTGCTGGCGGGCGGGGGCATCAGGAGTCAGAGCAGGGCTGGGGCATTTGGAGGGGCCGGGGGTCAGAGCAAGGGAACAAGAGGGAAACCAAGGTGGGCAAAGAGAAGTCAGGTTTGGAGGTCAGAGAGTGGGCCACATGACTGGGGTGGTCAGAGAAGAGAAAGTCATTTTGGAGAAGTCAGGGGTCAAATTAGTGAGTTCAGAGGTCAGTTTGGTTTGAGATGAGAGGTCAGAGAGGCACCTGTGGCCATCTAGTCCAGCCTATACCTGAACAAGGAATTCCCATAGTAATGTACTTGAGTTGTGGTCATGTTGTCTCTGATGAAAGCTCTCCAGTGCCAGGGCTCACTCTTTCTGGGGGCAGTCCATTCTGATATTGGACAGCCCTAATTATTACATCAAGCCTGAATCTGTGTCTTTTCAACTTTTACCTCTCAATACAAGTTCTGCCCTCTGAGGCCAAGAACAAGGCTAATTAATCCCTTTCCCACATGAAAAATGCTTGAAGGTGATAGACCTCACTTCCCCGAATCTTGTCTTCACCAGGCTAAACATGCCCTGTTCCTTCGGCCAGTCTTTAGGTGGCATGACCCTGAAACCCCAGGTCAGGGGGTCAGATATCAGAGTGGAGTAGTGAAGTTTGGGAATTGGAGGTCAGGGTGAGTGGTGAGGTCTGAGGTCAAGGGTCGGAAGTCAGAGTGGGACAGTGAGAAGGCTGGTCTCAGGGAATCCAGAGGGCTCATCCAGAAGACTGTGTCAGCAGGGCATGAGGGTCTGATCCAGATATCTTGAGCAATGTCCTACCACTCTCTGCCTTCCCACCCAGGCTATCTACAAGATGGTAGGAACAGTCATCATGATGCGCATGAACCAGGATGGGCTGACCCCTCAGCAGCGTGTGGACAAGATCTTCACCAAAATGGATCAGGATAAGGATGACCAGATTACCCTGGAGGAGTTCAAGGAGGCCGCCAAGAGTGACCCGTCCATTGTGCTCCTGCTGCAATGTGACATGCAGAAGTAGGGGGAGCCCTGCCCCAGGCCTCCCCATTCCCAGGGCCTCCAGGGTCCTAACCCCTTCTGTCCAGGGCATCCCTGTGTCCTACCCTGGCCCCGCCCCCACCCAGGGCCTCCAGGGTCCTAACCCCTTCTGTCCAGGGCATCCCTGTGTCTTACCCTGGCCCTGCCCCCACCCAGGGACTCCAGGGTCCTAATCCTTTCTGTCCAGGGCATTCCTGTGTCCTACCCTGGGCCCCCCTGCCCATTCTCAGGACCTCCAGGGTCCTAACCCCTTCTGTCCAGGGCATCCTTGTTTCCTTCCCTGGCCACTCCCCCTACCCAGGGCCTCCAGGTTCTAACCCCTTCTGTTAGGGGCATTCCAGTGTCCTACCCTGGGCCTCCCCATCCCCAAGGCCTCTTGGGGTCCTAACCCCCTCTGTCCAGGGCATCTCTGTGTCCTAGCCTCCTCTACCCAGGATCTCCCCTCCCTATCTCCAGGGCATTCTTGGGTCCTAGCCCCCTCTGCCCAGGGCATCTTTTTGTCCTATCCTACCCTCCCCCGCCCCTCTGCAGAGCCACCCAGTTTCTGCCCTGGGCCTTCTTCTCCGCACACTATTCTGCTCTTCCATCCTTTTCTACCCCAGATTTCTCCCACCTCAGAGCCTCTCCAACGCCCCCTCCCTAAGGCTTCAGCCCACCTCTGCCCTCCATCTCCCCAGGTTTGTAGTGTTCCAGCCTTCTTTGCTCCAGAGATCCCCCAAACCCTAGGCCTTGGCTGTGGCTCACTCCACTGGGCTCCCCTCATCCCAGGGTCTTCCAGAGGCCCACTCTTTTAGTCCTGGACCCCCTCCCTGTGTCACTCATTCTCCCGAACCTTTGGTTTTGCTCTTGGTTCCCTCTCCTCTCCTTTTGAACTTGCTGGCAGAGCTTAGGGGCAGGCCTTGAGGAGGGGGGTATTACTAGCCTCAGACCCATCACATCCTGACCCAATACTCTATTACTGGGTCCCTGGCCAGTTTTTTTCCAGGGCAATGTCCCTGTTCCTGGGCCCCTCCTTGGGCTTCCCAAGCCCAGTAAGGGAATTCTCCCAGGAAACACTTTGGTATAATATAAAAAGCCCTACATTCAGAGTCAGAGGACCTGGGTTTGAGATTTGACTCTGCTCCTTCCTGGTTATGTGACCGTGGGCAAGTCACTGTTACTCTGAGCCTCAGTTTCCCCATCTGTAAAATGAGGGGTTGGACTAGATGGTCACTAAGGGACTTTAAGCTCTAAATCTTACCAGCCTATGACTCTCCTTTAGTGCTTCCTTCCCATCCTCACCTGTGAAAGAAGAGCGTACCTCTCCCTGCCCAGTCCGTGGTCCCAAGAGGACCCACTCACTCCTCCCCACTGGAGGGGGGAGAAGATAAAGGGGAATATTCCCTTCCGCTTCCCAAGGAGATCTCTCTGGACACCTTTGTTCTAGGCCTTCATTGGGCTGGACCTGGACCCTCTAATGGGAGTGAATTCTACCCTGGTGAATACTGGGAAAAGCAGTAGGTACAGGTCCCCAGGGCCCCACATCTTTTTTTTTTTTACATTTTAATGTTCCTGGCATTTATGCCCTATAGCAAATGAGTCTGAAAACTCTATTTCCCAGTTGGAAGTAACATCCCTGATCTTCCACATACTCCTCAAAGGCAGAGTCTTTGGGCCCAGACCTTCCTTAATGGGGTTCTCTCTGGCTCTAGGCCTAAGGGGTGGATTATTTGTTTAAAGGAAGAAGTGAGGGGAGGGCCAGGGCCTTGAGGGGTTATGGTGGGTATGACACAGTCACAGCTGAATCACAGGTAGGGAAGTTGTCCTATTCAGGGTCATTTGGTGGCCAAGAAAGTCACAAGCAGTGATATCTGGACATGTAGAGATGAAAATGGAGGGAGGAAATCATTTGAAACACTTCCCCCGACCCCCTTTGAGGAAAAAAGTAGAAATTTGAGGAAAAGCTAAACTAGACCCATTCCTCCTTCTTTCTCATGCAAAGCCACTTTGTTCTTTTAAGTGAATGTATCTTGTCTAACACTTGCTTAACTCTCCAAATTTGGTTGCCAGATTGAGTTAAAAAGCTGGGGCAGTGCAGAAGCTGATTCCCCCCCACGGGCTAACATGCTGATCCGTGGGCATTTTAACTCCAAGTTAAGGGAGCCTGACCTGCTGCTCCTGGATGATGGCAGGCATGGTCTGGACACCTTGGCTTCTTGGAGGCTCATGGGATCTTCCTTCAATTCAATTCAACAAAGATTCAAGGAAAGAAAGACAAAAAACACAACAGTCCCTGCCCTTAAGGAGCTTTCATTCTACTGGGGGCCTACTATACTGAACTCAAGAAAGTGCTAGATACAAGAAATAATGTCAAGCAATTTCATGAGGGAGAGAAGTAAGCAATAGATTTATACTGAGGGAAAGAGGGAGAGAGAGAGAGAGAGAGAGAGAGAGAGAGAGAGAGAGAGAGAGAGAGAGAGGAAAGGAAAGAAAAAGAGGAAGGGAAAGGGGAGGGGAGGAGAGAGAGAGAAAGAGAAGGAGAAGAGAGAGGAGAGAAAAAGAAAGAGAAGAGAGGGAGACAGGAGAAAGAAGAGAGAAGAGAGAGGAGAAAGCAAGAAAGGAAAGGAGAGAGATAGAAAGTAGAGGAGGGGAGAGGGAGAGACAATGGGAAAGAGAGAAAGAGGGGAGAAGATAGGAGAGAGAGAAGAGAGGGAGAT
The DNA here is from genome assembly GCA_011680675.1 of Gymnobelideus leadbeateri. Lineage (NCBI taxonomy): Eukaryota > Metazoa > Chordata > Mammalia > Diprotodontia > Petauridae > Gymnobelideus > Gymnobelideus leadbeateri. The sequence goes on from WOXC01000231.1 coordinate 50,385, forward strand.
AAGAGAAAGGAGAGAGAGAAAGAGGAGAGAGGGGAGAGGAGAAAAGAGATAGAAGGAGAGAAGAGAGAGGAGAAAGGAGAGGAAAAGGGAGAGGAGAGAGACAGAGAAGGAAGAGGAGGAGGAGGAAATGGGAAGGAGAGGGGGAGGAAGGCAGAGACAGAGAAGAAGGGAAAGAGTGAGAGAGAGAGACAGAGAAGAAGACGAATGAAAAGGAGAAAGAGAAGGAGAGGAGGAGGAAAAGGAAGAGGAGGAGAGAGAGAGAAGTGGGAGATACAATAAAACCTTGAGAACAGAAGAAATTGTTCTAATTCTAGCCAGGTGAAGGAAATAGTTGTTTCTGGAATAAAAAGGCTGTTTCTAGAGGACCCAGCAAATATAAACAGTCTTCACTTTCAGAAAGGAGAATTGAAACTCCCCCACCCCAGGAAAAAACCATCGCTGAATATAATTCTTTGCTCTCTGGAATTTTTTCTAATCCATTTCCATTCTGAGCTGCCACTATCAATTGTTATGGTCTATTTTTCATTTGGACTTCTCATTTGGATTTTGGTTTTCCTAAAAGGTGAAGCTTTCTCAGGATAGAAATCATTTAATTCAAGAAACAATTATTAATTACCTACTATGTGCAAGCCCCTGTGAGGGGCCCTAAGGGGGAAAAAGATGAAAAACAATACAGGGCCTGCCCTCAAAGGGGCTTACAGTTTACTAGATAAGCTTCTCTCTTCTTTCCCCTTCTGCATATACCTATTTATTTCTTGGTCTATTGAAATGTCTCCAAATTCAGACAATACAAATCTGTGCTGCAAAAGACACAACAAAACCCTTGGGCAAGAACTAAACTTTGGAACTTGTGTTGGGCAAAGACCCTGGCCCTTGTTCTAGGATGGATGTGCATGGCAGAACCCTAGCCCGCATTCCCAGACACCTGCAATGTACTCTAATTGGAAAAAAGCAAAGCAAATCCTTAGCCTTATGCTTATTTTAAAACCCAGTGAAACGCAATGGAAAGTCCCTCATCACTCATATTACTGAATCTCAGAATTTCAGAAAGCTTCAGGAGTCATCGAACAACCCACATCTGATTGGGATTCTTCCCCCAGCAACCTCCCCAGTGGAGATCTACTCTCTACTTGAAGATGTTCAATGAGAGGGAGTTTGCCACCTCCGAAGGCAGCCTACTACTCTTTAGGATAGTTCTAATTATTAAGAAGTTTTCCCTCACATCAAGTCAAAATCTGCCTCCTGGAGTTTCTACCTAGTACTCCTAGTTTTACCCTCTGGGGCCAAGCTGAACACAGCTAACCCCACTGTCACAGGACAGATCCATCCACCTGTGGAAAATCTCAGCATCAGAAATCTTCCTCAGAATGAACTAGCAAAGTCCTTCCTGTTTCTTCACAGATTCCCTTACTTTACTTCCTCTTGTACCCAGGTATGACAATACACTGACTTCCATTTTTAAGGGTCCATTATATCCTCACATGGATCCTCCATCGTCCAATGAAGATCCTATCTCTTGGTCCACATCTTTGTGAGTGGTTGTGTCCAAATAATTTTATCACCTGATGGCAAATCTTGCACCTAGCTAGACTGATCACCAGGTGACATGCAGGATCCACCATGGACCCTCAACTTGAAACATTTCCTCCTTGGTAGGTCTATGCCCTTCTAGCATAACCTTGAAGAACTCCAAATCCTTTCCTTGGGGTAGCAGGGAGGCATTGCCAGAGGATGCTGCCGAAAGATACTCTAATCTGCAGAATTTATATATGTCTTCGACTCTTACTTTTCAATTAAGTCAGCTTTCTTTCCTCCCTTTTGTGGAGTTAAAGGTCCCAGGGTTAGGAGGCACCACATCAGGCTGTGGATTCCAGTCCCAAATCCATTAGACTTGCCCCTCCTCTCTGTCTTGAGTCTCCAAAGCATCTTATTTCTTATCTTGAAAAGAACAAAGGGATATCACTGCCACTGTCCATGCTACTCCCATTCCTCCAACGCTTAGTCAGGAGGGCAAGACATATACCCAGTAACCTCTAGACCAGGTCAATAACATGGGATCCCATTGGTAAAGAAGGTACTGAAGGAACTCATATTTCAGATCAGAGGAAGGTCTCTGCCTTTGGTCCTGAACTTCCTTTCTCTGTCCTCTGTGGAAAGGGACCTAATGATCTCAGAAGAGGGATCATTTTACATAAGAATCTTCCTCTTGCATCATTGTAGACTTTCATTCCAGGAATGTAATGGCCAAAAGGCGAGACATGAGCACCTCATCTTAAATATTGCACTTGTAAAAAATAATCAGAGTCTAATTTCTCCAGAAGGTGAAATCTGAAGTCCTCAAAAAAAAGTCAATTTCTCCCTGCTGAAACCTGTTAGTTTTTCTTTGGGGACCTTCCAGTGTGTCAACCAGAGACTGTGCCTGGAACAGGGGCCCAGGGCACCAAAGGCAGTGCTGGGAGTAGGGAGACTTCAGAGCCGGGGATCCCTGCCTCACCCTGCTGGGTTGGAGGCCCATCCCAAGGGGTTCTGGTCAGAAAAGACTGAGAGAAGCCATGGTGCCCTCTTCCCTTTTCCCCCAGCTGGGGCAGGGATATGAACCAGAGGTTTCCAGAAGGAGCCTCTCTTCCGTTGTCTCTTTGAGGGAGCTGTGGGGAACTGGGTGCTCAGAGACTGAAGGGTGCCAGCTTGTCCTTCCCCACTCTACTCCAAAGCACCAGACCCACATGCCCAGGTCCCCTCCCAGCCAGACGTAGAGTTTCCAGCTGTGTCAATGTGGGAGTGACTGTCCTAACTGTTAGACCATGTGCAGTGTGATATTTTTTTAACAGACAAATAATAAAAAGTGTAACAGTGACTGTGTAACAATGCTGGGGCTTCTCTGTGGGTTGTACCTGGAGCCCAATGCTATTATGGCCTCCCAGAGAGGAGTTGGGAGGGGAGACCCATGAGCTTAGAGTGATGGTGGTAAGAAGTAGGCAGTGTTAGGATACCTGGGGAACAAAAGGAGGGGGTGTTGGCAGATGCAGGGCAGGGACCGAAGGAAGGGAGAGAGACCAGGTGACTAGGTGGCACAGTGAATAGAACTCTGGCCCTATAGTCAAGAGGACCTGAGTTCAAATCCGACCTCCGATGCTTAACACTTACTAGCTGTGTGACCTTGGGCAAATCACTTAACCCTAATTGCCCTGCCTTCCCCCCTTCAAAAAGTGAAAAAGGAAAAAAAAAGAAGGAAGGGAGAAGGCTGATTTGAGGTTACCCCATATCTCTGGTCTGGTCCAGTCCCTATTCATGCCCCCCTCCAAACTTCTCCCCAGGCTCACCATTGCTAAGGAATCAGGGGGCTGAAATCTAATCAATTCCCCATCCAGTGAACTATTCAGAGTCCCATTAATTCCACATCATTTCCTAAATTCCATCTAGACTTGTGCTAAGCCAAGTCACAATTCCTTTTTGCTCCTCAGTTATCTTCTCTGTACTTAGTATTTGTGCAATGAAAGAAGACAGGAGACGTCAATGTACAGTGTGCAGAGTAATAAGACCCAACATTTGGAGACTTGCTGCACAACCTTGGGCAAGTTCCTTCCCTCTTTCAAGCCTCATTTTCCCATCTGTAAAATTATTATCTCAGGAGTGTCTTCTAGGTCTGACAATCTGGAATCCCGAGAGTCCTACAGAATTTCCTCATCTGTAAAAAGAGGAATTGGGTGAGATGTCCTTTGAAGTTCCTTCTACTTCTAACACTCCTGTCCCCCTACCTCAGAGGAGCAGGGGTGGAGAATGCCAGCTACTCTGCCCTCCCTTCCTCCTTTCTTCTCTCTATAGCTTAGTGGCCTGACCCAACACCTATGTTCCCTGAGGCTGGAGATGGAGGTGGGATGGAGCTGGTTTGTTTTCCAGCCGTTTCCCCAAGGACTCTCAGAGGGCAAGAGCCTCCCATGGGCAGGAAGTAATTAAGATCGGGGTGGGGGGGAGACAACCTAGGATTAAGAATAAGTCAGCCGGCAGACCCCAGCTGAGAAGTCTCTGACCTGTTCTAGGCGGAGGACTCCAACTCACCTTCCCCTGAGCACAAGGGGTAGGCAAGGCTGTTACTAACTGCTCTCCTACTTTGATGGATGGTTTCCTGGAGGAGAGACTGCCTTGTCTGCCATCGCCTCTGACCTTAGGGAGGGAGAGACCCAGCTGAGGCCCTGAATGATTACAAGAGCTGGGTACCCTTCCCTCCTGCCAGACCCTGGAGCTGGGACTTGAAGGATTGTTGTGAGGAAAGTGATTGGTAAACCTCAAAGCACTTTGGAAATGAGAATTATTCATATTTATAGAGCAAGGATTGAGATGGGAAAGTACATGCCTAATGTCACCTGTACAGTAAATAGAATTAGCACTGACAAATTACTTAGCCTGCAGCCAAGCTTCTCTGAGGAGAGTGAGGGCTAGGGGAGAGGTGATTCATCTTCCCCCAGCAATTCCCCCTCTGCTGGAGGGGAGGGGAGAGGAGGGAGATGCGGTGGCAATGTAGAATGGAGAGTGGCCAGACTCCTGGATGATCCGGCCACAAGCACTGTGCCAGGAGAATGTAAGCTGCTTGGCAGCAGGAAATTTCATTTTCATCTGTGAGTTCCTAGCACCTAGCACACACAGTGCCTAACACATAGTAGGCCCATCATAAGTGCTTGTTGAATGGAATTTGGAACAGATAAAGATAGACCCTGAAAGTTGTCCTCATAACAACCCTAAGAGGTGGTTAGTGAAGGTATTATAGCCCCCAGCAGTATCACATCCCTTCCCACATCTGGCTCTGGGTCGATACCATTCCTGGAAGGAACTGTCCCATCCTTCACCATCCTTGCAACTTCCCAGGCCAAAACATGCCTCCCTGGTCATCAGATTCCTGGAGGTGGTGTCTTCTCCCATTAGAATGTAACCTCCTTGAGGCCAGGGGTTGCCTTGCTTTTTGTATTTGTAACTCCTAAGGCTTAGCACCAATGTCTGATGCAGTAAGAGCTCAATAAATCCTTTTTCATTCATTCACTTTACAAAGGAGAAAACCGAGAAAGGGAAAATTTCTCACTCAAGGTCACACACCTTGTAAGTGTCAAATGAATACATATTTATTAAATACCTACCTTGTGGGGGTCCTGTGCCGGGCTTTTGTTGATATACAAGGTTCACTGGAAAGACTTACATGAACTGATGCTGAGTGAAATCAGCAGAACCAGGAGAACTTTGTACACAGTAACAGTAACGTTGAACAATGACCAACTTTGATAGACTTAGCTCTTCTCACAATACAATGATCTAAGATAATTCCAGAAAACTCATGAGGAAAATGCTAGTCACATCCAGAGAAAGACGATGGAGTCTGAATGGAGATCAATGCATATTATTTTCTCTTTTGTTGTTGTTTTTTCTAGTTTTTCCCTTTGGTTCTAATTCTTCTTTACAACATGACTAATATGGAAATATGTTTAATATGATTGTACATGTATAGCCTATATCTGATTGCACACTGTCTTGGGGAGGGGGGGAAAAGGAAGGAGAAATTCTAGAACTCAAAATCTTATAGAAGTGAATGTTGAAAATGAAAAATAAATAAATAAATAAATACAAGGTCCAGAAAAGAGGTGTTTCTTACCCTTATGGAATTCACAGCCTGGTAAGGAGCCAGCACTTAAACCTAGATCTTTGGATTCCATGTCCAGGGCTTTATGTTTTGCTGAATTTAACTTGTGGGGGCTCCTGGTGTATAAACTTCCTTCACCAAAGCAAATTTGTAGTCTAGAGTTTACTCTTAGAGAGTTTCCTGGGGACACCAAGAGGTTAAATGACTTGACCAAGGTCATACAGCTCAGCAGTATCAGAGGTAGACTGTGAAACCAGATCTTCCTGACTTCAGGGCTGACCTGGTATCTCTCTGGGGCTCATCCTATGATACCAGACTGCTTGTCAATAGCTATCAATGGCTCTTGGTGTCCTCTTGTAGGATAGAGTCTGAGTGGGCTGGGGTGGGACTCAGGCCCCTCCCCTGGAAATCCAAGGAATACGGGGGATATGGGGGAGAGAGATGACTCACCTGAGAAATGGGGATCCAACAGGAGATGGGCCAAGGATGAAGAAGCAGATTTATAATATGCCAGTGGGGCAATACCATAGAGAGAAAAAGCCTAGATTTGGAATCAGAGGGGCTGGATTCAAATTCCCACTGCCACTAACTAGCTGTGTGACCTTGGGCTGGGTGGTTCAGTAGATAGAGCATTAAGCCTGGAGTTGGGAAGACCTGAGTTCAAATCTGGCCAAAGACACTCAGCAGCTGTGTGACCTGGGTAAGGCACTTAACCTCATTTTGCCTTGGTTTCCTGTCAAGTGAGATAATGTTTGTACCCGGCTCAGCACAGTGCCCGGCTCACAGTAGGTGCTTAATAAAAGCTTGTTTCCTTCTTTCCTTGGTGAGCCTCAGTGTCCTTAGCTGTCAAAGAAGGGGGTGAACGACATGCTTTTGAAGGTCCTTTCCCCTCTGAATCCCTTAATCCTGGGGCAGAGTTCACATGGGGTCTCCATAGACCTTGCAAGTGTCTGGGCCCCAAGGGAGGGAAGTGAGGAGGTTCCTGGCTTAGAGGAAGTTAGTAGTTCATCCTCTGCCATCAGCTACAAGGGGTAGCTTCTGGAGGGGAAGGGGGAAGAGAGCAGATGTCCAGTAGGTTGGCTGTCAGGGGCCAGGAGATATCTCCATGTCCCCATACCGGAAATAAGAACACTGAGGCCCCGCATGGGAAGAATTTGGGGGTCACTGCGCCAGGCCTAGAACCTGGTTTTGTGGCTGTGCTCTCCACACCAGGCCTTAAAAAGCTGCAGGCCTTCAGTCCTGCTCTCCTGGGCTCAGATCCCAGGGCTCTGCTCTGTCCAGATACCCCTCCGATTGGGTCCACCACCACCGCCACCCCCGCCCCCAGCTGCTTCTGCCAGTTCCCTGGGACACAGGCCAGAGGCCCTGGTGTTGCCCAGCAAGGGGGGAGGGGGAACATCTAAAATATATTCCCCAGTCAGCTCCCTCCTTTCCCTCTTCTCTGCAAAATCAGTTTCCCCCCTTCTCCTGAGGATTTCCACAATCTCCCTGGAGGCTCTCGTTGTCGGATTCTGAGCCTCCAAATTTCCTCTTCTTCCCCTTCTTCTGCCCCTCCCACTCTGCTCCCGGTCCCCTCAGCAGTCTCCTCAGGCTGGGGAGGACGTGTGTCCTTGGAAGGATAGGGTGAGAGCGTGGAGGGGGGTCCTTCAGCTGCCCAGATTAGAACAGCTCCAGGCTCCCTAGGGGGAGGTGGGGGGCTAGCCTTCCAGTCATATAGAGTGCATGTGCCTACAAATGTATGGAGATTTGCATATACGTCTACACGCACATAGCACAAGCGTGCATATTGCATTGCATACACATATGTTTGAATGTATATACCTACACGATGTATATGTGTCCTGTGTCTCTATGTGTGTTTATGGACACACGTTTATATGTATATGCCTGCAACCCATATGTGTTTCTATATTATATATACCCTTACCTATCTCCCACTGCAGGATGACGGGAGGCTAGAGCCCACCAGGGAGGAGACACCCCCCCCCCTCCACCCCCTGTTGGGTGCGCAAGCGCCCAGGTCCCGCCCCCCACAAATAAAGCAGCTCCTCCCTCTCTCCCTCCCTCCCTCCTGTCACCACGGGCTGCTTTGCTACTGAACAACCTTCTTAGCCATCACCGGGACAGAGCAGCTGGCTTGAGGTCCGGACCAGGGTTTGTCTGCCTCCCTCTTCAGCTCCCCCTGCTCCTTCTCCCCTTTTCTTCCCTTCTTCCTGCCTTCTTTCCTCATCCTCTTCTCTCTTCCTTTATTCCACCTCCTCTTCTCCTTCTCTTCTGCATTTCTCACTCTCTCCTCCTCTAGAGTCCTCTGGTCCCTCAGCATGGATTCTGGGCCTCAGGGGACCCTGGGGACCCCAGAGTCCGGGGGGAAGCCACCACACTGGCAGGAAGCCAAGACTTTCTATGACAGCCTGGCACCAAAAAGGAAACCCAAATCGGTAAGATGTAGCCCTGTGTGAGCCCGGGAGAGGGGGACCCTACACCCGGGGGACTGGGAGATGGAACGATCCTTGTGCCCCAGTCAGAAAAACTGCTGGAGTGAAATCTCCGTTTCTCTGCCCCCCTCCCCTTTCCTCCTCCTCCTCCACCTCTTCCTCCTCCTTCTCCTCCTCCTCCTCCCCTTTCCTCCTCCTCCTCTCCCTCCCCTCTTGTCCCCTCCCAGTCTCTGGCAGGGACTGGGTGTTTATTTCAGTTCTGGCCTGGGCTTTGTGTGTCTCCTCTTCCCCATCAGAATGCCCTCCCCCTCCCTCCTCCTATCAGCCCCCAGCCCCTGGTCACAACCCAGCTTCTTGCTGTTGGGTCTCAAAGCACATGTCTGTCCAACTGAATTAAATCTAAATGAATGGAATAGAGGGTGGCTTCCCTGTCCAGACTCATGGCTCTGGGCTCTCTGGAGTGTCCAGGATCACTGGGGTTCTAAACACTGAGATTCTTATTCCAGACTGCCTACCCCAATAGTCTCCAGAGCTGGATGGAGCCTTGTTGGAACATGGGGGCACTAACACTTAGGTAGGGTCACTAGGGAGGAAGGGAGGGCCTCAGACTGTTGGCCCCCGGGGACAGACAGATTTATCCTCTGATTTAGAGCTGGCAGGGACTATAGACATAATTAGCCTAACTATCTCATTCTACAAATGAAGAAATGGAGTTGAATTGATAAGCTCAGAGAGTAAATGGTGGATCCAGTATTGGAATCAAGGCTACTCAAGTCAAGCTTGCTTCCTGATCTGGAGGAGAGCCTGAGTAGCCCTGTCTGCTGGCTCCTTCCTTACCGACTGCAAACATACCCATAGCTCTCTCTTCCTCAAAACACTTGAGCTTCCTAGCCCCACAATCATCCTCTGTCTCCTCTGACCTTGTGGCCAAATCCCTTGAAAGGGACTCTAGGATAGGTCCTCTACTTTCTCTTAACCCCTTACAATCCAGCTTCTGATGCCACCATTCAACTAAAGCTGCTCTCTCCAAAGTCACCAGGGATCAAGTCTTAATGGCAGAATCCAGGGGCCTTTTCTCAGTCTTCATTCTTCTTGACCTTTTTGAAGGCTTTGACACTGTTGGTGGCTCTCGCCTCCTGGATGCTCTCTTCCCTCCAGGTTTTCAGGACCCCACCCTCTCCTGGTTCTTACCTACCTGACTTCTCCTTCTTTGTCTTCTCTGCTGCAGTTTCATCCAAGTTATGCCCAATAACTGTGGGGGGCCCCCCAGGCTCTGTCCCAGGTCCTTTTCTCTTCTCCCCCCATTCTACTTCACTTGGAAATCTCATCAGCTCCCATGGATTCAATGACCTATGATCTATGCTGATGATCCTCAAATCTACCCTGCCTGCCTTAACCTCTCTGTTGGCCTCCAATCTCATATCTCCATCTGCCTTTCAAGACATCTTAAATTCAACAAAACTGAATTTAATAGTTTTCTTCCTAAATCCTACTGTCCCCCCCCCCCGCCCCCGCTACCTTCCCTATTACCGTAGAGGGCAATACCACCCTCTCAGACCCTCATGCTCACAACCTTGGGGGCATCCTGGATTCCTCACCACCTCTCACTGCCTCCCCACACAGCCAAGCTGTCCCCACAGCTTATTAATTTCTTCTTTTCAACATCTTTCCAATGCATCCCTTCCTCTCTTCTAAACTGCCACCACCCTGGCGAGGACCCTCAGCACCTTATGATTAGACTATTATAAAAGATTGCTGGTGGATCTGCCTGTCTCACGTCTTTCTGCACTCCAGTCCCCTCTCCATTCAGTTGCCAGGGCGATTTTCCTAAAGTGCAGGTCTGACCACACCACCCTCCTCCCTCCATAAACTTCAGTGGCTCCTCCTCACCTCCAGAATCAAATATAAAATCCTCTGCTGTTCAAAGCCTTCCATAACCAAACCCACTCCCACTCTGCTTCTGGCTTTCTGATACCTTCCTCCCTGACACATACACTTTGATCCAGCAACACTGCCCTCGCTGTGTCTTCACCGAGACATTCCAGCTCCCAGCTCTGGGGATTTTTTCTGTCTGAACCCTGTTCTATGCCCAGACTTCCTTCAAGTCCTAATTAAATCTCATCTTCTAAGGGGAGCCTTTCCCAGACTCTCTTACTTCTAGCGCCTTCCCCCTTTTAATTATCTCCCACTCGTCCTATATACAGCTTATTTGTATGTATCTGTTTGCTTACTGTTAGATTGTAAGCTTCTTGAGGGCAGGGATTGTCTTTGGACTCTTTTTTTTTTTTTTGACTACTTAGCACAGTGCTTGGCATGTAGTAGGCACTTAATAAATGTTCATTGACTGACTAATTGATTGGTTGGTCCTCTGAATGTGGTCCAACTTGATGACAACTCCCTGGACAGCAGTCGGATGCTGAGAAGGAACAGATAGGGGATTAAGGACTGTCCAGAGGGCTGTCCAGGGTTCAGGGACTTGGAGGAGCCCAGAATATGTCCCCCCACCCCTTTTGATCTTCTCATGGAGGCAGCTCTCAGGGTAGACACACAGACCCCACCCCTAACTGCCCTAACCTGACCTTGGAACTCCTCCTGGGCCAGCCCTGCTCAGCTGGGGCTCCAGGAAGACCCATGGCTAGGGTTGCAATAGCCTTCCCAAGACCTTGACCTTCTGGGCTCCTAGCCAGTGCTGTCCCCTAGGACTTCCTGACTTGGGAACTTCATAGTTCACTAGGGCTCCCTTTCCCTCTAAAGCACCCCTGTCTAGTTCCTGATGCCCCACCTCTGCTCCAGTTTCTTCCCCCCCAGCCCTGAGGTGGACCTGAAGGAAGGCTTCTGGGGCCCTTGTTGCCATCACCCCCTTCCTTTCTACCTTACCAGAGAACAGGAAGCTGAGAATAAAAGAGCCTCCCCACTCAAGTCCAGTCCGGGGTACATGGAACATCCTCCTTTCTCTCCACAAATTTATGGCCCAGGCTAAGACCATGTTTTGGCCTATGGCCCTGACTCTACCCTTACACAGCTACCTCTGGGAAGGAGTTTAGAAGAAAAATAAATGGAGAGCAGGCCTCAACCTTCCTTCCCAGGACTATTACAAAGAATTCTTCACTTGGGGTAAATTTTATGGGAGATATATGGTAAGAGAAGACAGAATGACCACAGAACTAGTCAAAGCTAGGGACAGTTGGGGGATCTCCCACCTCCCAGAAAGTAACCAAGAGACCACCTGAGACCAGCAGGCCTGGACAGGGTAGAGGAGTATGGGGGGCCTTGGGAACTCAAGCTTCTGCTTGACATCTCTTTGTACACTTGATCCATCTCTCTCCTTCCTTCCTTTCCCCCTTTCCTCACTGTGTGGTCACTAGAAAAGTAGCTTTTCAGGGCGGCTAGGTGGAGAAGTGAATGATAGAGCACCGGCCCTGGAGTCAGGAGGGCCTGAGTTCAAATCTGGCCTCAGACACTTAACACAAAACTAGCCATGTGACCATGGGCAAGTCACTTAACCCCAATTGCCCTACCTTCCCCCCCTCCATAAAGCAAAAAAAAAAAAGTAGCTTTTCAGGAAACTCTCTCTTCCTCAAACCAGCCTTTCACAGTGCCTGGGTAGAGATAGAAAGACAGAGACAGACAGAGACAGAGACACAGAGAGAAAGAGAGAGACAGAGAGACAGAGGTAGAGAAAAAGCAGCCAAATGATGTATGTATGTATGCATGCATTTTTGTAAATGTATGAATATATGTGTATGTGCGGCCTCTGTACATCCCTTCGCATGTAGGGCCCCAAAACCTCATCCTGGGTTCAGGTACTTTCTGGGTTAGCACCTGCTCAAAACCACAGCTCATGAGCCCCCACTGGTGTATTTATTTTTATCAACCAGCCAGAGGACACAGTAATTCTTTTTTTTTGCTCTTTTTCTTTTTTAACATGTATTTTTAAAGTTTGAGTTCTAAATTATCGCCCTGCTTCCTTCCCCTTTCCTACTCATCAAGAAGGCATACAATATGACACCCATTACACATGAGGAGAAAGTAATTCAAAGCCAACTTACAAGTTATATGACTCTGGACAAATTCACTTACCTCCTTAAGCCTCAGTTTCCTTCTCTGTCAAATGAAGGTAACACTTGTACTACCTATTCCAAAAGACTGCTATAACAAAAGTGCTTTGTAAGGCTCAGAGTGTTACATAAATGGTTATAGTTATGTTTATTATTACCTCTTGTGTGTGTATGTGTGCCTTTCTTTATGTAAATATGTATGTATGTCTGTGTTCTTTCTTCTACATCAGACTGCATTGAAGGGGAGCCTGGGAGACCCAGACTAGGAAGAAGGAGACAGGATCCCACCCTCAGGAAGCCCGGAGTCTGAGCAGATATTACTCCTTCAGAGGCAGTTAAGTGGTTTAGTGGATAAGAGTGCCTGACCTGGAATCAGGAAAACCTGAATTCAAATCCTGTCTTAGATACTTATTAGTTTTGTGACCCTGGGCAAGTCACTTAACCACCCTCAGTTTTCCCATTTGTATAATTGGAATAATAATAAAACCAGTCTCCCAGGGCTGCCGCAGGAATAAAATAACATTGCTAAAGTGTTTTGCGAACTTTAAAGCATTATATAAATTCTGGTTATTATCTTAGCTTGAAGAGAGGAAAGATACAACTTCAAACTTGGGACTCCCTGAGACCAGGACTGTGTCTTCTCTGAGATAAGAGAAGAGGAAGAGAAATAAGCATTTATGTAGTACCTACTATGTGCTTGGCACTGTACTAAGCATTTTTTTTTTACAAATATTATCTTATTTGATCCTCACAACAACCCTGGGAATTAGGTACTATTATTATCCCTACTTTACATTTGAGGAAACTGAGTCAGACAGGTTAAGTGACTTGCCCAGGATCCTATAACCAGTAAATGTCTAGGTACAGATTTGAACTCAAGTCTTCCTGACTCCGGATAGCCTTCTATCCACTGTGTCACCTAACAGCCTGGAGGAAGAGGCTGTGGTCTTTTTCCCCCTTTGGGGTAGAGGAGGGGGATGGCAGAGAAACTGGAGGACAGGGCTATGTTTCCATTTCAGAAGGGCAGGGTTATGTCTACCAATATACTGGGGTTCCCTGAGGGCAGGATCTTGTTTCTACCTCAGGCTGAGAGTTCCCCATGAGAATAATTGTGCCTTTGCCTTCCTCTGCCTTCCCAGCACCCAGTAAGGCTCTATAGCCAATGACTCACTTTCTCTCCCTTTCTCTGCAGCCCAAACCCCAAAATGCCATCACCATTGCTGTATCATCGAGGGCCCTCTTCCGAATGGAGGAAGAACAGCGCATCTACAAGGAGAAGGGAGTGGAGGAATATGTTCGGTATCAGCTGGAGCATGAAAATGAACCACTCAGCCCAGGGCCCGCTTTCCCCTTTGTGAGGGTAAGTGCTTGTGAGTCCAGTACATTCCTCCCTTCTCCCATCTTTGCCCAGCCTGACAATATAGTCCCACAGTGTAGATTGGCAGGAAGGGCTCATTTTTAGTACCCTAAGAGTTTAGATCCTAAAGAACCCTTAGAGATCATCTCATCCTCCAAAAGAGGAAACTGAGGCCCATTTGTGCAACCAAAATTTATTAATCACCTACTGTGTACAAAGCCCTGTGCTGGGCACTGAAGGTATAAAACTTCAAGACAGCATACCTGTCCTCAGAAAGCTTAACGTCTCATGAGAGACAATGGATAATGAAGCATATCTTTTCAAAGCTTTATGATCAGTGAGTTCATCTCTATAGATCTCCATGGGCAAATATCCTAAGCCCTTTATACTGTCTACTGGACAGCTTTTAGGAACTATTATGGCCAAAAGATGAATCACCCTGCAGGCAGCCATCCCTGCACTGGACTAGACTGGTCCTTGGGTCGCACATCCAGTCTCTTTTTGGACTGATACTCAAAGCCTTTCCTAGCTTGGTAGGACCTACAAGTATTGGTGCTTTGAGAGGCCAGAGATAGCTCCATACTATGACAAGGTAGCAGAGGAGGAAGTCAATGGATGGTCATTTCAATACATAATATCACATGATGCATTCATTAGTGAGATGCCAGGTATATTGTGAGATTCCAGGTCATTCCATCCAAAGTGAGGTCAGGGAGGACTTCCCAGAGGAGGTGGCATTTGAATTGAGCTTTAAAAGATGGTTGGAATCAAACAAAGAGGAATAGGGGAAGGCATTCTATGGATATGGGCAGCTAGGTGGCACAACAGATAGAATGCTGGGCCTGGAGTCAAGAACACCAAACAACTTAAAGGACTAAACAACAGCAAATCTATGGACATGGGACAGCCTGAGGAAAGTCACAGAGGGCTACATGTGCAGAGGATTCAAAGGGAATTCTCATCTGATTAGAACACTGAGAGTCCAAGGAACCTCTAAGTCAGGAATGTTTAACAACCAGCCCTTGGGGTTTCAGAGAGTAAGACATAGACTTGATGAAAGGAAAAGCATGCTAGCTAACATAGTTCCTAGATGGCCAGATTTGAATTCAAAAAGATGAGTCTTCCTGATTCCATGCTCGGTGCCTTATCCATTGTGCCACCTAACTGCCTCTAGTCAGAAAAGCCTGAGTTCAAATCTCAAATCTCGTCTCACATACTTACTAGCTGGGTGACCCTGGGCAAGTCACTTAACCCTGCTTGCCTCAGTTTCCTCACCTGTAAAATGAGCTGGAGAAGGAAATGACAAACCACTCTGGTATCTTCTCCAAGAAAACCCCCAAAGGGATCACAAAGAGTTAGACATGACTGAAAAAAAGACTGACCAACTTCCCGACTCCAGGGCCAGTATCCGATGTGCCACCTAATTACTGTATCCATCCATTGTATTCACTGCGCCATCTAGGAACTCTATTAAGTAGCACGCTTTTCCTTTCATCAAGTCTACGTCTTACTCTCTCAAACTCCCCTCATTTCTTCCAGTTCTGCCTTCCATGGCCAAGCAGAAGAAGCCTTCCACAGAACCCTTCAAACACCCAAACAGTAATCACGTTGCCTCTAAAGCCCCCTGGTTTCTTCCACACATCCTCTTATGGCATAGTCTCCAAACTTCTTACCTTCCTGGTTATCCTCTTATAGATACAATTTAGCTTTTTTCTGTCCTTCCTAACACGGAGCACTCAGTCCTGAACCCAGCTCTCTAACCTTGTCTCCTCCTCCATAATAATGATTGTAATAAATACATTCTCTGTGCCTCCATCCAAGCCATCCATAAAGACTGAAGAGTCCTGGCTTTGGCATCAGCAGATCAGAGTTTAAACTTTGGCTTGGCTACTTACCATCTGTGTAACTGGGAAAATCATTTCCTTTCTCTGGTCTCAGTTTGATGTTCTAGAAAATGAGATGATTGGACTAGATAATCTGCCAGTGTCCATTAAACAAATGCTTATTAAGTGCTTACAGTGTGAAGAACCCTGTGTGGGGTTTGGGGAAGAGATACTGGCCTAGCTGAGACATACCTGCCCTCATGATGCCCACAGTGTAGCGGGAGTATAAGACACAAACACAGGCAACAATACTGTGCATGATTATATGAAAAGTGTATTGGAGAAGGACCAAGAAAGTGTGAGATCGGAAGGACCACGTTGTCATGGGGAGCTGGGGAGGCTTCACTTTGTGACACCCACAGGATACAGAGAGAGGGGACGCAGAGGGATCATCTAACACTCCTTCCCCAGACTTCCTGGGTGACCTGCCTGTGTGACACTTTGCTTCTTCTCTCCAGATCTCTGGTTTTCTTTTCATGTGATAGGAAGTATCTCATGTGGGTGGCCCCGGCAGACCAGCTAAGGCAATCTCATAAGACCCTTCTGCAACCTAACAAGTTCCTCCGTGGGGGCATAAAGTCTAGAGCAGAGGAAGCAATGCACTCTAATTTCAGAGTTTAAACCTTGGGGAAAATTCACAACAAAATACGGTTTGGACTAGGGAATGGAGGAAGGTTATGGAGGCACTTTCAGAACAGAATAAATAATATAAATAAAAAATGAATAAACAGATTGGGTTTTGTTTGGGAGGGTTGGGAAGGGGGAGGGTTGATGGCTGGATGCTACTTCCTGTGGAAAAGCTCACAGTCCTAGTTAATAGGATTTGAGAGATTCTCTCTAGTGTGACTAGAATGGGACCTGAAGACAAGGGAGTAGCTGGAATGACCCTGTGTTTCTGTTGTCACCTTAGTGGGCAGATTTATTCCCTGTTCTGTGGAGGGCCCAGATAAGCTGAGGAAATCCTTGAGGTACAAGGAGGCCCTATGGGCTAGGCTACAGGCTCTCTCTTCCCCTGCCCAGGCTCTGGAATCTGTGAACAGCCGGCTTCGGGAGCTGTATCCTGACAGTGAGGACCTCTTCGACATTGTCCTCATGACCAACAATCATGCCCAGGTTGGGGTCCGGCTTATAAACAGCATCAACCACTACAGTGAGTACGGGGGAGGAAATTAGCCAGGACAAGTGATCCACCCACAAACCATCCAATCCAGTAAACACGAATGGAGCCTCTGCTGTGCTCCAGGAGCTATGCCAGGCACAGAGATACAAACACAAAGTAAAAACAAATTCCTATTTCCATTCTACTCCTGGATGTGGGAGAAGAGGAAAAACAACACAAAACCAAGTACATATAGACTAATTTGAGGGGAAAGGACAGGGCAATAATAATCAAAAGGTATTATGGAAGGTTTTCCATGGCAGATGGCACATGATCTAAACCTTGAAAGAAGTTAGGGATTCTAAGAGCCCAGATGAAAGGAAGAAGTATATTCCAGGCATACAAAGGTATGGAGGTGGGAGATTAAAGACTGAATTCAATGAATAGCAAATAGGTTAGTTTGGTTGGTACATAGAATGCATGAAGTGGAGTGGTGCATCTGAAAAGCTGGACTTGAGCCAAGCTGTGAAAAGTTTTAAATGCCAACCTTAGGCCACCTTAGGCATATTCCAGAAAAAATTGGGAACCACTAACATTTCTTGAATAGAGGGAGTGACATTGTCAAACCTGTGCTTTTAGGAAGATTGTTTTGACAACTATGTGGAGAATAGATTAGAGAGGAATTAGAAGATGGGAGTCCAATTAGGAGGCAGTTGCAATAGTTCAGGGGACAGGTGATAAGGGTCTGAACTAAGGTAGTGGCCATATTAATAGAAGAAGGGAGTGAACATGATGAGAGAAGCACTGTGGGAATAGAATCAAAAAGAATTAGCTATGGGGACTGAGAGAGAGGGAAGAGTTGAGATGACTCTGAGATTGTGAACCTAGGTGTGTGGAAAATTAGTGGTGCCCTTGACAGAGATAGTGAAACCTAGAAAAGTATCCCAATGTGTGTACGGGTGTGCCTGCACATTGTGGAAGATAATGAGGTTTGTTTTAGAAATATTAAGTTTGAGATGACATTCAGAGATATCCAGTAGAAAGGATGAGTGGGTTTTTAGGGATAAAACAGGTGATAACTGGTTTTTTGGTGATGCTCAGAAGAAAGGTTGTATCTGTAGATTGGGAAGTCATCATTGAACCCATGGGAGCTGATGAGATCTCTGAGTTAGAGAGATTGTTGAGAAAGAAATAAAAAGGGGGCGGCTAGGTGGCGCAGTGAGTAAGAGGGCTGGCCTCGGAGTTGGGATGACCTGGGATCGAAACCGGCAGCAGAAAATGAGTACCCACACATAAATAATGACTAGCCGTGTAACCTTGAGCAAGTTACTTAACCCCAATTGCTTTAAAAAAAAATAAAAAGAAATAAAAAGGAAGGTTAAGGTAGGGTTTGATTGAATTGGGGTTAGGGTTGTATGTTCAAGGAAACTCCCACTGTTAAGAGTCAAGACTCTTTTCTCTGGTTTTGCTCCGCAAATATAGAATAATGGGAGCTGGCAAGGACCTTTGAATAAACTGTAGAACATAGAACATTAGAAAGGTAAGGAATCATAGCTCATAGTATATCTGAACTGGAAAGGACTTTAGAACATTGAGAGTGAGAGGTTGACAGGAACTGTCTGAAGCTGGTCCCAGAATGTAAATTTTCCCCTGTCAGTTGCTGGATAAAGAGGATTCTCACTCAGGTCCCTAAAGACCCTTCCAAATCTGTGATTTTCCTATTCTGTGACATGAGAATGTGGAATGTCCCTCCCTGCTAGAAGTGACCTGAAATTATAGAACAGTGAAGGTTAGAGATGGAAGGAACCTTAGCAGCATGGGGTAGCAGATACAGATGCCAGACTTGTATTCAGGAGAGCCCTGTTGGGTCTGAATCTAGCCCTGACACTTACTAGCTGTGTAACCATGGGTATCTCACAACCTTAGTTTCTTCATCTGTAGAATGGGGATTATTGTCCTTTCGCTGCCTAACTCAAAGGACTGTCAGGAGAGAAGGACTCTGCAAACCTGGAAGTACAATATGAATGTGACACAAGTCACACTGATGTTAATATTAGACTAGAAGGCTCCTAGACCATAGAAGGTCAGAAATGGGAAGGACCTTAGAACATAGAATGTCAGAACTGGGAGGGGTCTTATATAATACTAAATGTGATGATGATGATGATGATGATGATGATGATGATGATGATGATGATGATGATCTTTTGTTCTCTCTTCTGTAAAATGAGAATAGCCAAGCCAGTAGGGAGGAAGAAAAAAAGCTTTAAGAGTCTTAGAAAGGGGAAGCTACGTGGTGCAGAAATAGAACAATGATCCTGGAGTCAGGAGGACCTGAGTTCAAATTCAGATTCAGATACTTACTGGCTGTGTGACCCTGGACAAGTCACTTAATCCCATTGCCTCAAAAAGAAAAGTCTTAAAGAGACATCATGACTGTGTAGAGTACTAGACTCAGAGTCAAAAGGACTGGGTTCAAATCTTGTCTCTGGGATTTATTCTCTGAGCAAATCATGTAAGCTCTCACAGCCTCAGTTCCCCATCTGTGCAGTGAGGACAATGATAGCACCCACCTTACAGGGAGATAAAGTCTATAAAGTGCTTTGTAAATGTTAAAGCATCTACATAAATGTGAATTATTCTTATTAAAACTCCAGAAATGGGAGCAGTTAGGTGGTGCAGTGAATAGAGCACTGGCCCTGGAGTCAGGAGGACTGAAATTCAAATCTGGTCTCAGACTCTTGCACTTAACTGTGTGACCTGGGGAAAGTCATTTAACCCCAATTGCCTTGTCTTTCCTCCTTAAAAAAAGAAAAACAAAAAACAAACAAAGCCAACTCCAGAAATGGGAGTGAAATGATTTGCCTGTGGCCATCTATGACTTCCTGTGATGATGACCTTGACAGCACAAGATAAATAAGATCCTGGAGCCCTTCATTTGGGCATAGCCCCACCCACCTCCCACCATTGTCCTCTAATTTGGGCAATAGGACATCATTTTATGGTTACACATAGTAATACTCAGTACCTGCACGAAATTCCCCCAAACTACCCTGGACGTATCATTTCGAAGTTTCACCCTGGGAGGACAAAGGACAGTCTGATCTTTATACATTTGTCAGCTTGGACCCAACCCTTTTCCCCAAAGCCTCAGCCAATAATAACAACAACTTATATTTTATAAACTTTTATCCATGTTTATGAAACACTTCAATCTATTATCACATTTGATGGTTGTGATATCCCCTATGAGGGTGGTACCCCATTTTATTGGAGAAGAAACTGAGGCCCAGAGAAGGGTGGGGTCACACTAGTAAGCTTGTCTAGACTTGTCTAGGTTCACTAGCTTCAGGGTCTAGATTTGACCATAAATTTTCTGTGTCCTTACCACTATACCATGCTGCCTCTTGGAAGGAGAGGCCATCAGGAGGAAGGTGATGTTTACCCATCATTGGTCACTGATTGAACATCTTCTGTATGCCTCTGTGCTGGCATTTCTTTCCTCTCACTACCCAGCAGGGATACCCTGTAACCCATGGGCCCAGCCCCAGTAGCCCACGGACAATGGAGTCAAGATGGTAGCACCCACCCATTGAATTTTGTCATGAGGTCCTGAATTTTGATCATGACTTTACTCTAATCAGCCTGATTAGGCCTGTTTGTTGCTACCTGGCTTGGCCTCACTCTCCCCTCTAACTCGTTTCCCCAGACCTGTTCATCGAGAGGTTCTGCATGACCGGAGGAAATAGCCCCATCTGCTACCTAAAGGCCTACCACACCAACCTCTACCTGTCGTCTGATGCAGAGAAAGTGAGTGAAGCCATTGGAGAGGGTGAGTCTGGGGCTAGACCCCACTAGGGGCAGGGAAGAGAATAGACCAGGGGTGTCAGGAAGTCTCAGAATGATAGAGAAAACTCTGGAGAGAGACTGCAGAGGGAATATCCTGCACAATATAGAGGATGGTGTTATGTTCTTGGTTGCTATGATGATCTGGGTGGGGAGGTACTCTCTGGGATGTGGGGTTGAAATGTAGTCTTCCATCTTATTCCTGGGCTGTCCCAAAAGTCTTGGGATACTATGTGTATCTTTTTTTGTTGGTTCAGTTATTTCCAGTAGTGTCCAACTCTTCATGATCCCATCTTGGGTCTTCCTGGCAAAGATATGAAAGTGGTTTGCCATTTCCTTTCCCCAGCTCATTTTGCAGATGAAGCAAACAGGGTTAAGTGACTTGCCCAGGGTCATACAGCTAGTAAGTGTCTGAGGCTAGATTTGAACTCAGGTCTTCCTGACTCCTGGTCTGACACTCTATCCACTGCATCACCTAACTGCCCCTATAGATACCTTTATACTACCTACAAATACTCTTCTCACAGTATCTCTGAGAGGTAGGTCAGACAAGTGTTATCAATCCCATTTTAACAAGAGAACTAAGGCTCATTGAGGGGAAGTAATTTCTCCCAACCTTTGTAATGGAGTCACATAACTAATCAGTGTAAGAGTTACAACTTGAACATGGGTCATTCTGGGTTCCCGGTGGACTTGTCCTTGTTATGTTTAGGGAAGACACCCCCTAGATGGGTAAGATCCCTGGGACCAGGAGCAGACTGCTGCCCATATACTTCCTGCAGTCATCTCCCTCCTACCCCCATCCCCCAATCTGAGCAGAAGCAGGAGCTCCTTGGGCACGGCACAGAATTTCTCAGCTATGCCTGAAGAACCAGATACCAGAAACCTCTAGAAGGGATAATGTCAGTGTCTGCATCACACTGCAGGAGGGACATGTCCAGAGGAGAGCAAACAGGGTGGGGATACACCTGGAAATACACTTGCTGAGATGACCTGGACCTAGCTCCTTCTCACTATGACCCTCAGTTTCCCTATCTGTAAAAAAAAGTTCCCTTACCTTATAGTTCTGACATTCTCCAAGTCCTTTTCCAGCTCTATGTTCTCAGACCCCCTTTAGCTCTAATATTCTTTGTTCTGAGTTCCCTTCCAGCTCGGTCAATTTACTAGGGTCCCTCCTACCACTGATAATTCTAAAATTCCTCTCATCTCTGACACTCTTTATTCCAGGGGCTCTCCATCCCTATATCCTCTATTCTGAGGCCCCCTTTCTGGGGACATTTCCAGCTCTAACATCTTGGGATTCTATGAGTCTGTGTTCTGTTCTGTCTGGGTAATATGACTGGCTCTCCTCTGCCTCTGTGTTAGTAGCATGGAGCCTGGACTAGGGCTGGGAGCCCTCAGGGTCTGGCCACAGGACCAGGAGTCTTTCCAGAGACTCCATCTGGTCAGGAAGGATAGCTCAGTGATCCCTCCCCCACCCATTCCTCTCAGCATGGCCCACATATGAACTGTCCAGAGTGAGAGACATGTCAGGCGAGCCCCTGCTTCACTTCCCCAAGATCCTGAGAACAGTGTGGGGTGGGCTGTGAGAAGCTCTGGCCAAAGCCATCTGGGGATGTGGGGACCTACAGTTTCTCCACAGTGGAGAGATCATCAGGACCCTGCCCAGGGGAACCCTTCTTCCCTGGGATCACCTAGACACTCATGGCTCTCAGAAATTTATTCGGGACAGCTCCCCACTGGAGCAGTGGGGATGGGAGAAAGAAGGAGGGGAAAAAAAACCCCACACCATCTGGGCTGGAACAGGCAAAGGAGAAGGGAAATTTCCCCTCCATTCTCAGTTTTTTTTAGGGCAGGACAGGCCTGGCATTCTGAAGGGCAGAGGGCACATTCAGCCTTCACAGGATACAGGCTGGCTGCAGTTATATTGGGGGGGTGTGATGCCAGAAGACTCCAACAGAGAATGCTCCTCCTCTCCTCACCCTGCCATTCCTGGTTCATAACTGCCCTCCAAGACATAGATAGGATATCTCCCCTTGGGACTAGAAAATTAGATCAAGACCTTAGAATCATGGCATGTCAGAGCTGAAATGGCCTCTCACAGGCCATCTTGACCAAGGGCCATCAATCTTTTTCTGTGTCCTGGACCCCTTAGGCATAGGTGAAGCCTATGGACCCCTTCTCAGAATCATGTTTTTAAATGCACAAAATAAAATACATAGGATTGCTAAGGAAACCAATTATGTTGAAATACAATCATCAAAATATTAACAACAACAAAAACAAATTCATAGATTGGAGGTCAAGTACCTCTGGTTTAGTCCAATCTCTTAATTGTATATAGTAGGAAACTGAGCCTCAGAGACAGATTCTAGACACATAGAATCATACAGACTTAAGAAGCCAATTTCTCATTTTACAGAGTGGAAAACTGAGGCTCAGAGAAGTTAAATGAATTGCCCAAGGTCATACAGATAGTAAGCATCAGAAGTGAGATTTGAATCCATAGTTAGGTCTCTTTCTGCCGTACCAGAGTTAGACCAGGGCTAGAACTCTGGCTTCTTGACTCCCCTCCCAGGGTGCCTTCTGCCACTCCAACTGATTAGTAAGCATTTCTAAAAACCTGAGTATGAGAAGACTGGGTCCCAAGGCAAAATTTGGACGGGGATTGGTCCCACACCTCTCCTTTGTTTCTTCCCAAAGGGATTGCAGCCGCCACCATCTTCAGCCCCAGCAAGGATGTGGCAGTGCCCCAGAGCCAGCTTCGTGTGGCATTTGATGGGGATGCTGTTCTCTTCTCTGATGAGTCTGAGCAGATTGTGAAGGCCCATGGGCTTGACATGTTCTTCGAGCATGAGAAGACATATGAGAACAAGCCACTGGCTCAGGTATATGTCTGAACTCACTGAGCACCACCATCCCCATCACTGAGCTCCTGTCCTTATACTGAGCCCCCATCCCCATCACTAAGCCCCTTCCTTACACTGAGCCCCCATCCCCAGCACTGAGCCCCTTCCTTACACTGAGCCCTGATCCTCATCATTGAGCACCTGTCCTTATACTGAGCCCCCATCCCCACCACTGAGCCCCTTCTTTACACTGAGCCCCTTCCTTACACTGAGCCCCAATCCCCATTACTGAGTCCTTTCCTTACACTGAGCCCCGATCCCATCACTGAGCCCCTTTCTTACACTGAGCCCCCATCCCCATCACTGAGCCCCTTCCTTACACTGAGCCCTGATCCCCATCACTGAGCCCCTGTCCTTACACTGAGCCCCCATCCCCATCACTGAGCCCCTTCCTTACACTGAGCCCTGATCCCCATCACTGAGCCCCTGTCCTTATACTGAGCCCCCATCCCCATCACTGAGTCCCTTCCTTACACTGAGCCCCAATCCCCATTACTGAGTCCCTTCCTTACACTGAGCCCTGATCCACATCACTGAGCCCTTTCCTTACACTGAGCCCCCATCCCCATTACTGCTCTCTCCTCCCAATCATTGCATCCCCTCTATCCCTACACTGAACTCCCATGCCCATCACTGAGCCCCAGTCCGTACAATGAGACCCATCACTGGTACTGACTGCCCTCTCCGTGCTGAGCCCCTATCCTCTCACAAGGTAATGGGAGGATCATTGAGGCTCCCACCTACCCTGGTCAGGTGAAGGATAGTCACCTCTACATTCTCCCCCCAGGGCCCCCTGAAGGGTTTCTTGGAAGCCCTGGGGAGACTGCAAAAGAAGTTTTACTCCAAAGGCCTGAGGCTGGAATGCCCAATCCGAACCTACCTGGTGACAGCACGTAGTGCTGCGAGCTCAGGGGCTCGTGCCCTGAAGACCCTCCGAAGCTGGGGCCTGGAGACAGATGAGGCCCTGTTCCTGGCCGGGGCCCCCAAAGGCCCCTTGCTTGAAAAGATTCGTCCGCATATCTTCTTCGATGACCAGATGTTCCATGTGGCTGGGGCACAGGAAATGGGCACTGTGGCTGCCCACGTCCCCTATGGTGTGGCCCAGGCACCCCGTCGGACAGCATCCGAGAGGCAGACCCCCCCAGCAGCCCAGTAGTCTTCCTGGTAATTCCAGGAGTAGGATCTCCTGAAAAGGGCAGAACAAGGTACTGGAAAGGATGTAGGCCTCCAGAGAACTGGCTGTGACTGGGGGCCGGATCCTCTTCTCTGAGCCTCAGACTTCCCATCTGTAAAATGGAGTTAATGACTGACCCTACCTCACAGGGTCGTTGTGAGGAAAGCACTTTGTGTATTATCAAAATGGGAGCTGTTACTCTTGTTACTGATATTCAGAGTTATGCCTGGCTCCACTCACCCAGCCCTCATGATTCCCTCTTGCACACAGGGATCCCAGGCCCCACCTGTCACCTCCCATCCCACAGTGCCTGTCTCATTCCCTAGGCGTCCCTTAGCCAACTCTCCTGCTATGCACATCTAACCCACGAGTCTGTCCTGGGCATGCAGCCAAAATGAGCATAAAGCCCTGGGCTGTGCCTGGCTGGGCAGAAGGCAGGGCCAATTCCATGCCCAGATCCTGAACCAAGGACATGGAATCTCTCAGCTGGGCCCCACTGAAAAGTAGATGGGATCAAGAGGGATAAAAGGGAGACAGGGCAGTATCTCTCACCAGCATGAGCTTGTGATCCTGCATCTGAGAACCTGGGCTGAAATTTGGGTCCTGCCACTGATTACCCACTTGACTTTGACAGAGTAATTTCCCCTCCCCTGGCTTTGGTTTCTTCATTCATAAAATGAGGAGGGGAGGGCTCAGGGGAGGGTGGAAGATTTCCCAGGATCATATGCTCTTTTAGATAGAAGGAATGCAGCTGCAAGATCATTCATTCCTACCTTCTCATTTAACTCTGTCCCCCAGAATGACTTACTCACCCGGAAAGTGGTGCAACCAGAACTTAAACCCAGGCCCTCAGGCTCCAGATCCAAAGCTCTTTCAAGTATATTTAGAAATCAGTTCTTTCCCCATGAAACAGTGCTCAGACCAGTTTTAATTCACAACCATTTTCCCCCCATTTTGCAAAACTTTTGTCATCAAAGGACCTTCTCAAAATCTATGAAGTTTAAACACACACACACACACACACACACACACACAATTTCCCTTTTATTCTCTCACTTCTAACTCCCTCCTTCCCAACTCCCAGTAGCAGGGTAGTAGGAAGAATGGGGTGCCCTGGTGCTTGGAGGTGGATTCTCAGGCAGGCTCAGAGGATCTTGACGTTCCTTCCAGCTCACATTCTGTGGTTTTGGGGAAGGTGCAGGGAACTTTCTCTGGGGACACTATCACAGTGCCTGGGGGTTGCTGTCCACAGTTGCTGCTGCTGTTGCTTGTCCCTAGTTCTCAAAGAGGACCATGACATCAGGGAGGTGATGCCTTGGCATGCTAGTGAATTGGATTTAAGTGAGGCAGGGCTGTGCAAAGTCACCAGCCTCATTTTCTCCTCTGGAGCCATCTGGGTCTAGTGGCCAGATATAGATCAGAAGGACTGGAGATGGCCCCCAGGGCTCATAGTGAGCTGTTGGGTGGAGTTGTAGAGTTGGAAGGATCAGCTGATGGGAACAGAGCTGCCTTATAAGTGGTGTAAGCAGACTGTGTAATAAAATTAAGTATGGTAAGTATAGACAGGCTTTTGCTCCATCATAAGGTCCCTTTCAGCTTTCCCAGTCTATGTACTTTGAGCCATCCAGCTGGGACATTCTACGTTCTCACATTCTGTTTACTCAAGTCTTTTCGTGCTCTATTTCTGTGACTCTAGACGTAACCCAAAATATTGTATCTATGGACTCAGCCAGGCCATTGGGGCATACGTGGGCTGGGAGGAGAAAAGCAGAAACAAGCAAAGACCTAGTCATATAAGACAAAGCAGAGCTGGGTTTGTTCTAACAGAAACCACAGCAACAGATGGCCGTGTATTCTGATTGATGGCTGTGATTTAATTATTGGCTTTGAACAAAAAAGAATAAGAGACTGAGAGTGACAGAGAGAGAGAGAGTGGGAGAGAGATTAACAGAATAATACATAAATGGAATCTGGATGCCCAGATAACAGAGTCAGGCGATATTGCAGGTGGCTCTGGCGCTTAGATAGCTAGGGCCAAAATTGAAAACTGATTGCCCAAAGCAAATCAACAAACATTTATTAATTACCTACTATGTGCCAGATGCAGTGTTAGGGGGCTGGATATACAAAGAAAGGCAAAAAAAAAGTCTCTCCCCTAAAGGATCTTGTGTTCTGATGGGGGAGATGTGTAATTGTGCAGGAACAAGTAAGATATATTGGGGATAATACTGGAGGAAAGGCACTAATAATAAGGTGGAGTGTTGTTGTTGCTGTTGTTTTTGTGGTTGTGGTTGTGATTGTGCTTGGTCCTTTGCTCTTGAAAAGGACCATGACATCAGGGAGGTGTTGCCCTGACATGCAAGTGAGTTGGATTTAAGTGAGGCAAGACTGTGCAGAGTCACCAGCCTCACTTCCTCCTCTGGAGCCATCTGAGTCCAGTAGCCAGATATCCATTGGGAAAACTGTAGATGGCCCAGGATGCAGCGAGGGACCTTGGTCTTTTTAAGCTAAGTTCTTTAACAAGTCTGTTTGACCGAGGTAGCGCCTATTCAGTGACTAAGGCTAGGTAAGAAATAACGAAGAGAGGGGTGGCTAGGTGGTGCAGTGAGTAGAGCGCCGGCCCTGGAGTCAGAAGGACCTGAGTTCGGATCCGGCCTCAGACAAACACAAACAAACTTAACACACACAAACAAAAACCTAGCCGTGTAACCTTGGGCAAGTTACTTACCCCCAATTGCCCTCAAAAAAAAAAGAAAAGAAAAGAAATAATGCAGAGAGCCAAAAAGTTGGGTGGAATTTTAACTAAGACTTAAAAGAAGCCAGGGAAGCCAGGGAAGCCAGGGAAGCCAGGGAAGCCAGGAGGTGGAGCTGAGGAAGAAGTGAATTCCAGGCAGGGGAATGACCAATGACAATGTCTGGAAGCAAGAGATGGAGTGGATCCCGTGCTGAATGGCAAGGAAGTCACTGGATGGTAGAGAGCACATGAAAGAGAACGTGGTGTAAAATGACTGGAAACATAGGGAGGAACCAGGTTATAAAGAGCTTTGAGGATTTTATATTAGGTCCTGAAGGTAATTTGGGTGTCAATTGTAGTTTACTGAATAGGGGAATGGCTTAGAAGCTCAGTGGTACAGTGGATGGAGTCAAGAGGACCTGAGTTCAGATTTGACTTCAGACACTTAACTAGCTGTGTAATCCTGGACAAGTCACTTAACCTCAGTTTCCTTAATCATAAAATGGGGATAATAACAATGCCTATTCTCGGGGTTGTTTCTGAGGATCAAATGAAATAGTATTTGTAAGACTCTTAGCCCAGTGCCTGGTACACAGTAGGTGCCATATAAATGCTTATTGCCTACCTTTGCTTTAGGAAAGTCATTTTGGTGATTGAAAGGAGGATGAATTGGAGTGGAAAGAGACTTGAGACAGGCAGACTCACCGGCAGGCTTTTGCAATAGTCCAGGCACGAGATGGTGGGAGTCAAGATACCAGGGAACTGGCAGATGTTTTGAAGGCAGAATTAAACCTGTAGAAGTATTGGACTGCTTTGATCTGAAGGAATCTAGGAGTTGAGAACTCTCCTGAAAATGAGCTGCTTAAAGAAAGATGAAAGCCCTGAAATCCCTGCCAAAGAATCAATCAAAAGACAATTAGAAAACAATTATATATGAACCCATAATGATGCCAGATATAGCTGTAGCTGTGGGAGTTTACACAGGCACTTCTGAGGGTTGGAAGTGATTAGAACAAGGCTGAACAAATGAGCCACTGGGCTGAAAGGCAGTGATTGCTGCCAATAACCCTAATAAAAACCAGCAACATTTCTCCCAGGCTGAGGCTACCTCAAGGTAGCCAATAAAAGCAGCATCCCCAGACCTCTCCTTACTTACACTGGCTCTTGGAGTATGACTGCAGAGTGGAGGCAACTGACAGGCAGTTGAAATCTCCTAGTGGCATCATAGTACAGTTCCACAGAAGGAGGAGGAAGGCAAGGTCTTTGGTCCAGTGAGCTAGCACAGACTAGGTGATCTCTGTCTGGAAGTAACTTCTGTTTGTACAGATCTGTGTGCTTGGCAAGGGAAGTGAACTGGAAAAAAAAAGTATCATCATTTGAACTTGTCCTGGGTTCAAATCCTGACTTTGGTCCTCCCTAACCATGGACTGTAAGTCAGTTTCCTCATCTATGAAATGGGTATGATATTTGTACTACCCACTTCACACAGTTGTTCAGAGGGAAAAAGCCTTATAAACCTTCAAGAGCTATATAACTCTGAGTGGTATAGTGGAAAAAAGTAGAGAAATTGTAGACAGAAGAGTTGGAATTAAATCCCACTGCTGCCCCTCACTAACTTTGCAAACTTGGGTAAGAGAGTTAGCTTCTCTATGCTTCAGTTTCCTCATGAAAAATGAGATCAGTGGTTCTTGGCATTTTTTATTCCTTAAACTCCTTCTAACAACAACAACGTGTTGTAAACTCCTGAGGTAACTTAAACTACTATTCATAATATTATACACCTCATGAAGGGTGTATAATAACTATAATGATAACTTTTGCTCCCCCAAAACTCCAAATTAAAATTTACATTACATTATTTAAAAATCTTATTCTACTTGTAATTATGAAAACTCTAAATATAACATTCTAATACTGTAATCATAAAGTAATTATGAAAATGTTATGTAAGATATTCTGTAAAAAATTTAAAACTAATCCAGCAAGATCTCATATGTTTACTCTTATCTACAAGATTTAATATTAAAGAAACTATTTTATAAATTTTATTGAATATAAATAACACTTTAATGAAATAAGTTGTGATTTGGATGATGTTGAACATAATATATTAATCGTATATGAACTACATTTTAGTGTTGGACTTTTTTGTTTGAACAAGGTTTGGGGCTCAACACCAACTAAATACAGATAGACTCTACTAAATTACTCTCCAGCGTTGCCAACCATTTCATGCGGAAAGTCCTCCAGGGCCTCGAATCTGTGGAATTCTCTGCCTTCTTTGGCCCTTGCTTTTTAGACCATTATATAAAACTGGCCTTTGTAAAATGACCAACCTTAATTGAGTGATGATATTACATGTGTGTCTGTTTGAAGCTATTCTCACATTCCAAAAAATAATAAAAAGTACATATTGCTACTGCTAACCCTTCTAAATATTTTACATACATCAGTGATTTAATTGTATTTTGCTGTGGGGTGTTTTGGAAAATAATACTAACACATAAACCAATTAAATTTTTAAAAATCCTCCAGATGGAAGAATTGTAACAAAATCAGATGATAAGTTTAAATCAGAAAACAATTTTAACACTGCAAGGAGAGGACATATAAGGTTTGTTTCTGCAAAACATTTGTGATGGTCTGTGATGGTTTTAAAATGGCTTGCAACACACATGATGTTCAAACAGCAAGAATGAAACATCCATAACATTTGGATCATATGATTACATCAGACAATAATCATTAGCATTACATGATACTTTAAGGTTTGCAAAGCTCTATGTACTTTGTATAAAGACACTATTTACTCAGACACTTACTACCTGTGTGATCCTGGAAAAGTCATTTAACCCTGTTTGCCTCAGTTTCCTCATCTGTGAAGTGAACTGGAGAAGGAAATGGCAACCTAGTCCAAGAAAACTCCACAGGGGTCATGAAGAGTCAGACATAACTGAAAAATGACAAAACCACAATAAAAGTACATATGTGATCTCACTTGATCTTCCCAACTCTGATAGATGCTAATATTTTCTTTATTTTGTAGATGCGGAAACCGGGGCAAACAAAGGTTAAGTGACTTGCCCAGGATCACATAGCTAATATCTGAGGTCAGATTTGAAGTCAGGTCTTCCTGACTCCAGGTACAGAGCTTTGTGCCACCTAGCTGCTTAATGAAGCAGGGTAACAGAAATGAGGAAGCCACTTTGGAGTAGTATATGGGTGAATATGGGTATGGACAAGTATCTGATCATCTGCTGGTAATCAGTTTGCATTCAAATATTGAACTCTGGTGGCAGTTTGGAAACAATTTGATTACAGGTTGAGAAACTGCAAGCTCGAATTGCACTTAGTCAAAGGCTGTCAGCATGGGGTTGTCATCACTGCACAAACACCAAAGCCGTGTTTAGGATTGCTTCAGAAACAAACCTAAGACGTTTCAAATATGCACACACTTGTTGTTACAGAGGGAAAATATATTTGTAACATAATTGGGCAATGACCTACTGCTTAAGATGCCACTAAGGAACTTTTAGCACAAACCCCTTGGACCATCAGGTTCATGAACAACTGAATGGAAACCATTGGACTAGAAAAACTCTTAAGAATCCTTCAAGGCTCAAAAATATACAATCTTATGGTTATCATCATTTTTCTTACATTTGTTCAGGAAGCATAGGCAAGTAAACATGTCTATTGTGTGCCCTCTTGGGGTAGATTTGTTATTGACAAATTGCCCAAAGGTTCTAGAATGTGGAACAACAAGCAGTATTGTTGCTTGCCTGATCTGATATCTCCAAGGCTATTCCCTCTTGCTCTGGTTGAAAGGGACAGTTTCCCCATGAGAGTAGGCAGTCATTCATCCAAGCATTCTGTGACACGTATCTCTTGAAAGCAGCCACAGCCATAATAATGCCAAGGGGCTGTTCCTAGGATGTCCAATGATTTTAAATCTCAGATTAACAGGTTACATTGCTGCTACACAGGCTGGGGACATCACTGACCACAAATCAACCAGTGGTGATCTTTTTAGGGACAGGAAAGGGGTCATTCATGGGCCCTTCTCCAACCAAGACAGACTATCAAGTGGTCTAATATCTTGTCAGGAGGCTCCCTGGTCTCATCAGCTACCATAAGCTTACAAATGGTTATGTTATGCCCATGCTGACCTTTGGGTTTGGTAGGAGAAGTCTAAAATTTTCACCAACTAAAAGGATTCATGCATATACCATACTCTTTGCATACTCAATGTGGGATATAGTGATGGAGTGCTAAATAAAGGACAATGAAGTTACATAATATGAGACGTATAAGTAGCAATATGTCATAGTGGATACAGAATTGACCTTGAAGTCAGGAAAACCTGAGTTCTGGTTTCTCCTTTGACACATGTGATCCTGGGCAACTTACTTAACTCTAGTGCCCCAGAAAACTCTCTAAGACTCTTAAGTTACAGCAAAGGTGTTGACCTCAGTTGGTAGATCAGTGAAATCACAGGTGCAATCCCTATCACTGTAAGTACAGAGAACTACTGCTATACCCCAGGGTCTGACAGACTATACTCTGGCCAATGTGCTCAGTAAACTAGTGGCTAGAACTTGGGGCAAAAGATAAAGGTTCTCCAGGGCACGTCATTGAAAAGATGTGTTGAAAGAGCAGAAATAATATAGGAAATTCTCCAGCCAAAAGGATCTCAAGTCATTAGAAGGAGTCTGTTGAGGCTGTGAAGCTCCATGGATAATTGCCTTCCTCATCTTTGCTGGTGTCAATCTTTTATCCAGTTACTGAGGCTAAAACATCCCAATGACTGTTGATTCTTCCCTCTTTTGCCCCAACACCACATCCATTGGGTTGCTAAGCCCTGTCCTCCATAACAACTCAGCCATCAGTGCTCTCCTCTCCGCTCCTACAGCCAGCACCTTAGTTCTGGATCACCTCTTGCCTGGATCATTGGAAAAGACTCTTAACTGACTTCCCTCCAGTCTTTCCTCTCTTCAATACACCCTTTACACATCTCTTGTAACATTCCGAATGGTGCACAGGTCTGACTGTGTCACAATTCTGCTGAGTAAATTTCACTGGCTTCCTGTTTCCTCTCTTATACAAGAGCCTCACCCTGGCATTCAAAGCCCTCTACCATCTGGCTTTGGATTCTCTTTCTAGCCTGACTTCAAGCTATTCCACTTCATTTATTTATCGCATGTTCCATTCTGACTGGATTACTTACCACAGTCCATTCTTATCCCACCCTTTCTAGTGTCTGTGTATTCATGTGTCCCCCTCATCTGGAACAGTCTCATTTTGCTGAAATCATTCCTATAGCTTTCAAGGTCCAGCTTAGATGCCACTTCCTCCAGGCTACATTCTCTGACCCCTTCATCTACAAGTTATTTCTTCTGGCTCAAATCTCTCATATGAGTCTGTTTGGACCTCTCCTATGCACTGACTTATATTACCATCATTTGTGTGGTTGTCCTACCCCAATACGAACTCACAAGCTCCTTGAGAAGATCTGTGTCAATTTTCATATTTAATTACTCAACACAGGACATAGTGGGGGCTTAATAAATGTTTGCTTAATTGAGTTGAGTTGATTTGAATCTTCTTTTCAAGTAACTAAAGAGTCCAGCTAGGATAAGGGCTGAATGAAAAACAAACATAAAAACATGAATCTTTTTTGTTTTTATATCATCTATATTTCCCCCCCTTAATAGTATTTTATTCTTTCTAATTACATGCAAAGATAGTTTTCAACATTCACTTTTATACAATTTTGAGCTCCAATTTTTTTCTCTCCCTCCTCAAGATGGCATGCAATCTGATATAGGTTATACATGTACAGTCATATTAAATAAATTTCCACATTAGTCATGTTGTGAAAGAAGAATCAGAACAAAAGGGAAAAGCACCTATATTTCTTACTGTATTCCTCCCTAGAAATACTCTTTCTGGAGACCCATCATTTAAACTAAATCTTGAAGAACGGAAGAAAGGGGAAAAAAGTTCAGCAGAACTAAATGACATATCCAGAAAGTCTGATGTTATCAGCAGCATCCCAGGCCCCTTCCTGCTTCCCAAAGGAGTGTTCTCTTATTTCTTACTTAGAGTCAAGCTTGGTTATTATAATTCCACAGCATTCGGTTTCTGCAATGGGAGGACTGGCCAACAAGAGCCCAATCCTTAGGTACTTTCTTCAGGGGCTGAAAAGGTAGAAGAAAATGTCCTTTTGGTTTCAAAGGCTTTTGTATTTCTGTTCTTTTGGGGGGGGCGGCAGAATGCATACATACATACATATATGTATTTGTGTATTTGTATATATATGTATATAAAATATACATATATACATATATATGTATATAAAATATACATATATACACATATATATATTTCCATTCTTGCTTTATCTTAGAAAATCTCCCTCTTATAAAGTTAAGGTGATGGCATTTGGTTAACTCAAGGCAGATCACTGGTTAGTTGATATTGAGAAGATATTAACTATTAATGATATTAGTGGGAATACCCTGGCTCAGGACAATAGGCAGCTAGGTGGCGCCACAGTGCATAGATTGCAGGACTTGGAATCAGAAAGACTCATCTTCCTGAGTTCATATTTGAACTCAGACATTTACTAGCTGTGTGACTCTGGGCAAGTCACTTAACCTTGTTTGCCTCAATTTCCTCATCTGTAAAATGAGCTGGAAAAGGAAATGGCAAAATTATCCAGTGTCTTTGACAATATCTCTTTTGACAACTATTATAAGTTCTATTTGCTTCTTAAATTTTGTTTTATTAATACCTTTTGTTTTTCAATACTTCCTAGTATCCTTTGCCCCAGTAGAAGCCATTTGTAACAAAGAAAAAAAGTACAGAAAATCACTCAACATAGCAATGTTCTCTGTCAGAGTATGCAGCATTCAGCACCAGTAGTTCCCCGCCTCTCTAATGAGATGAAGGAATTTCAAACACTCAATCAGCAAACATATATTAAGTATCTACCATGTGCCAGGCATTGTGTGAAGCCTTCAAAGGGCTGTGCACTGCTCTCCATCTGTGCTCTTTCCTCCCCCTTTCTTCTTTTCCTCTCTCTCTTTCTCTCTCCCTTTCTTTCCCCACTCCATTCTGGTGGCCCCTCCCTCCCTCCTCTTCTTCTCTCTCCCTAACCTCTCTCTCCTTTCTGTCTCTGTCTTTTGTCTCTGTCTCTGTCTGTCTCTCTCTGTGTCTGTCTCCCTGTCTCTCTTCCCCCCTCTCCCTTCCCAGCAGCTGTTCCTGGCCTTTCTATAGCTCCTAGCTGGTCTCGGCCCAGACTATTTTTGGTTGTTCTGATCAAACATGAAACTGAATTGGGGTGTGTGTGTGTATGTGTGTGTGTGTACCCATGCACAAAGTGTATATGTTTTACGTACATAAATACACACACACACACACACACACACACACTGCCCCCAGTATAGGCTGCTCTCTTAAAATGATTTCTATTTAAAAGAAAAGAGAAATGCATAGCCCTATAGTCCCTGAAATGTGATGGTGCTGAACGGCCACATAAAATGTACATTTACTGTGAAAGTATCATTCATTCTTTCCATTCTGAAGGAGCTGCTCCCCCTCTCCTGGTCCCTTCTTTCTTTCTTTCTTTCTTTTAATTTTTTTGCCTTTTTTTTTTTTTTTAGGGCAATTGAGTTTAAGCGACTTGCCCAAGGTCACACAGTTAGTAAGTGTTAAGTGTCTGAGGCCAGATTTGAACTCAGGGCCAGCAATCTATTCACTGAACCACCTAGCCACCACCTCTCCATCATTTTCAGTATCATTTGGGTACCCTCCAAGCTGGTCCCTTCTTTTCCATAGTCCATAAGGCATTTCACCTCCAGCCAGAGCTTCCTTCCCCAGGACACAAGCTGAGCCACTGACCCACTGGGTCTTCTCAGCTCCATAATGTCTTTACAAGTTTCATCTTTCTCTGGACTCCACTTCCTAGTCCAAGGACTCGGGCCTCCGGCTTCTTGGCCAATCAGAGGCACAGTTTCTGATAAACATTCCTCTGCCTCTTGACTTTCACCTCTAAAGCCTAGAATAACCTGCTCGCTAATTAAAGGGATGTTGACCCAACAACTACCAAACAGCCCAGGGGCTGGTCATAAGTGGGTTTCCCAGAGCCAAAGCTGTTTCTTTCTCCCATATAAATGAGAGGGCAGGAAAAGGCTGAGAGACAGAACTAAGCCCAGGGTTCAAGGTCATCTCTTCCACCAGCTTGATCAGGTACTTGCTGTTTCATATGACCAGTCTAAGCCTAATCGAGCTTGGACCCTACCCAGGGTGAAACAGTAGAGTCCAGAAATGAAATGTATGGTCTGAAGGAAAGTCGGGGAGATAGAACTCTATAATTTGACTGGGCACCCACCAAATTGATCAGGCCTCTCAGGATGACCCCTGCTATAGCAAAAATGCAACTGTCTAGAGGACTGAGGTGGCACAGTGACTGAACACCCGGTAGGCCTGAAGCCAAGAAGATGCAAGTTCAAATCCCACTTCAAACATTTACCACCTGGGCAAGTCACTTAATGTCAGTTTCCTCAAACATAAAACAGAGATAATGCTAACACCTTCCTCCCAAGGTTGTCGTGAGGATCAAATGAGATAATATTTATAAAGAGCTTAGTAAAAGCATTTAATAAATGCTTGTTCCCTTCCCCCCACCTCATCATCTTTCAAATTTCAGTGAAAATCCCACCATCTGCCAGAATTTCCCAGGCTAATGCTTGTGCTTCCCCCTGAGATTATTTCCAGTTTACCCTTTATATATCCCGCTTGGGCTTAGTTGTTTGAATGTTGTCTCCCCAATCTGAGAGTGAAATCTTTGAGATCAGGCGCTGTCTTTGGCCTTTCCTTGTATCCCCAGTGCATGGCACCTGGCCTTAATACATGCTTGTTGACTGACAGATTATTAAGCACCCACTGTATACCAGGCACTAGGCTAAATGTTGGGGAGACAAAAAAAAAAAGGACAAAAACCAGTCGCTGCTCTCCCCGAGCTGGATGGGTGCATGGCCAGGTAATGTCACAGCTGGCCCTCAAATCCAGATCTCCTGACACCAAGTTCAAGGTTCTTTCTTCTTTCCAAGGCCACTGGGCTTCCAGGCTCTAAAGCGCAGCAAAGGTCTGAGTAGTCCAGCAAAACCCCAGCAAGAGTCATCAGTGTGTTACCCCACCTCTCTCCAACTCAGCGCCCTCCCTAACAGGTAACAGGCCCACGTGACTCCCAGGACTGGTCAGTGTGTGGGCAGGTCCAGGGAAAAGCAGGAATCCTGTAATTGAGAGGGGTGGGTGTCAAGTCCATCTGTCACCACCAGAGGGCTGCTCAGGGACATTATTTCAAGCAGCCGCCTTTGGCACCTCCTCCCCTCCAAGCTTTCCTTCCTCCAGTCTGTCCCATTCTTCTTCCCCATCCCAGTACCCATAACACCCCTTACTTATTGTATAACCTTAGTGTGATGGAAAGAGCCCTTGGCCTGAAGTCAATGAGTCCTGTTTGTGCCAATAAGGAACTGACTTTTCCAACTGAGGAAACTGAGACTCAGAGACAATGGCATGCTGATAAATGTTTAACAAGCAGCTCTCCAGCATATTTCTGCTCTGGGGGAAAAAAGTTCACAAAACACACCTTTAAATTTATTTATCAGCATTTATTGACATTTTCTCTATCACTTTCTTGAGTCTGGATAATCATCAAAGCCCTGATTTGTAGTGCATGCCCATTTCTGAGGTGTGAATGCTTTTCCACCAGCTGCTTCCAGCACACTCTTGGTTCAGAGAGGTTATGATTCTCTAGGAAGCGTCAGAGCTGAGATTCAGCCTAGGTCTCTGGACACCAAGACCAAAGCTCTTTCCAGCAAAGTCCTTTCCTTTCCCTGGGCCTCAGTTTCCCTATCTGTAAAATTAAAGAGTTGGCACTAGATCCCACCTCTGCTCTTTTGTGATTTTTAGTAGATACTTGCATACACTCTAATGGAGGGGACAACATGCAAACAAAGATACACAAAACAAACGATATACAGAACAAATAGGAAACAGTTAAAAGACAGAAACCACTGGAATTAATGTCCGACCTCTTAAAAGTCAAGAAAAACTTCCTCACTCTCAGGAATGTCCAAGAGTAGGAGAGGCTGCCTTTAGGATCCCCCTGCCTGGGGGTCTTCAAGAAAAAGCTCAATGACCACTTGATGAGCAAGCTATAGGGGGAAACTGAGCCAATTACAGATTAGACAAGATGTCCACTGAGGACCCTTCTAGCTCTTACACTTGGGCATTCTGAGGTTTTCCCCCTAAGGCAGAATCAAGGTCCCTCTTTGACCCCATGGGGAATCCCAGAGCCAGAGGACGTAGTGGGTGCCCTGAGAATGTCAGATACAGAATCTCAAGCCTAAATACCTTTTTTTCAGAGAAATTTCTTCTCTGAACACTATAGAATGCTTATGGTCCTGGTCCTGAACATAATTCATTTTAAAATAAAGCCTAATACTGCATTTGTTTCTCTGTCACCATATCACACTATTGACAAATTGCACTTGTGGTCCACTAAAACTCCCAGATCTTTTTCAGATTAACTTCTGGCTAGCTGAACCTTTTCCATCTTGTACTTGTGAAACTGGTTTCCTCCACCCAAGAGTAAGACTTTACATCTGATCCTATTAAATCTTGTCTTATTAGATACAGCCTGTTGAGAAAATTTTAGATGCTAGCTCTTTCCTCTGGTGAATTATTTATTCTCTCCAGCTTTGTGTCAGCTGCAAATCTGATAAACATGTGACCCAAGTCATTGATAAAAAGTGTGAAAAGAGCATATCCCTGGGACATTCCACTAGAGACCATCTTCCAACTTGACAAACCTAAGTTCAAATGACTTTATGTCCTCATCGCCCAGTGGATCTCCCCTGCATAGCCTTCCTGCCTCCTTTTTTGTGTCTGTGAAGTTGATTTTTCACTTCCTATAACATTAGACCCTTCTGAGGTGCTGTCCATACCCCTGAGGACCATGAGGAGTTGAGATCTAGACTGAGAGGTAGGAGAGACCACAGAAGCCATGTCATTTAACTCCCTCATTTCACAGAGGAGGAAATCGAGGCCCATGGAGATTAAGTGATTTATCCCAGGACGCTAATGGTATTAGTAGCAAGTGGAAGAGTCGTGATTTTAGTCTGGGTCCTATGACTCAAAATCCACTATTCTTCCTATTGTTCCAGGTTGAATGCAAATGGTCCTTCTCTTCATAGGAAAACAAAGAACACTGAGATTAGGAAGCATTTATTACAACCAGGAATGAGAACATAGAGAACTTACCAGCCAGCCCCAAAGGCTCCTAAAAACTCAATGGGGAAATGGAACAGATACATTGGCAGTAGCTGTGATCGAGGGGCTGATGCAGATAGATAGTTTAATGCAGAATAACTTCTTTTTCATAACATTGTAAATTTTATATCTTACTTTCTTCATAGTACTTGCCCTCTGGTGGAGAAAATGCAGAGATTATCCCATTTTACAGAGAAGGACACAGAAAATGGAAATGTCTTCTCTAGGGTCACATGGATACAGATAGGTGGCCTAGCACCAGGTCTGGAGTCAGGAAGACTCATCTTCCTGCGTTCAAATCCAGTCTCAGACACTTGCTTGCTGTGTGACCCTGGGCAAGTCACATAACCTTATTTGCCTCAGTTTCCTCATCTGTAAAATGAGCTGGAGAAGGAAATGGCCAACCACTCCTGTATCTTTGCTGAGAAAACCCCAAATGGAGTCACAAAGAGTCAGTAACAACAATAAAAGTGAAGAGGGAAGGGTGATAAGGAGGGGGGAGGGTAAGAGGTTCTGCCAGGGACCCTGATCACTATGAGTGACCAGAAACCCTGCAATTCAGTCTGGAAGGAATTCACCAGGCT
The DNA here is from genome assembly GCA_011680675.1 of Gymnobelideus leadbeateri. NCBI lineage: Eukaryota > Metazoa > Chordata > Mammalia > Diprotodontia > Petauridae > Gymnobelideus > Gymnobelideus leadbeateri. The sequence continues at coordinate 89,427 of WOXC01000231.1, forward strand.
CAAGCAAACTTTGAAGCCGAAATTGTAAAGTTTATTGTTACGCTGTAGAGAACAGCAGGCAAAGATTCTTATGGAACCTGCAAACTTACAGAGATCACAGGCATAGTTTTAAGGTGTCAATTATGCTAACTAGGTGAGTAGGGGTGGGATCAAGGAGGAGTTAAGGAGTGGTCAGTGCTCAAAGGACCATGCACTTTTAATATCAACTGCGCAGGTGTATTGCCCATGATTCACTGGGAAATAGCTCAAGTGGGGGCTAGCTGGAGGTGTGGTTTTAGACCTGACACATCACTAAAGAGTGCCCAGTCTGTCACCCACCAAGGTCATCAGAGACAGTGTGGGTATATAATTGACTAAGAAGTTACCCTATAGATAAGGTATTGAAGAATTTATGGTGCAGCTGGCCACTCTAAGGGAGATAACATTTAGTGAAGGATTCATAGATCAAGAAGAGATAAACAGGTCGTGAGTTGTTGCTGGGCAGAGTGCTGGAAGGGGGAAGGGGCAGAGTCAATGCTCTGAGGCTGGGGGTGGGGGGATGTGATTGTACAGACTGCTTTTACAAATTGATTTTACAGACATAGATCCCAAAGCACCCCACTTACAAACTGATGTTACAGATTGATACTACAAACATATATACATCACAAGGACCCCATCAAAAGGTCACATGGGTCATAACTAGACTTAACCCAGGTCTCCTGACTCCAAAACCAGGGTTCAATTAACTACATACTATACCATAAAGGCACTTGTACTTATAACCAGGAGAACCAGAATTTGAATTCTCAGAAAAATGTAACACTTTAGAAGAAGGTATGTGGCCTTGGGCAAGGCATTTCCCTTCACTGGGGAAAATAATACTTGTATTCTCTACTTCCCAGGGATGTGGTGAGAAAAGTGTTTCTAATAGAATAGCAGCTCCTTGAAAAGGCACCTCCCTCCCTTCTTTGCGGAGGAGAGAGATAATGGGTGTGGAATGTTTCGGGTACCAGTGGTGGCAGATTTTAATGTGTTCCTTAATTTTGCTGACCTGCATTCTTTCTCTTTTTTATAATTCTTTCTTTATTCTTCCCTCTGGAAAAGAGGAGAGGGATATAAATATTGGGAACTAAAGATGATGCAAAAATAAAATATATCAAAAAATTAGAAACAAATACAAAATGCTTGAAAATGCAAACCTCCCACCCTCTTGCCAGGAGCAGGTTAAGTGCTAGAATGGAACACAGCACGTACTATCTGGCTTATTCAATTTATTGGAGAGCTTTCCTTGTCTGCTTTTTTTTCTTTCTCTCTTTTTTCTTCTTTAGAATGAAGAATAGCTTTCTGGGGGGAGAAAGAGGAATCTATTTGAAAATGAATGTGAGGGGCGGCTAGGTGGCGCAGTGAGTAAGAGCGCCGGCCTCGGAGTTGGGATGACCTGGGATCGAATCTGGCCTCAGAAAATGAGCACCCACACATAAATAATGACTAGCCGTGTAACCTTGAGCAAGTTACTTAACCCAATTGCTTAAAAAAAAAAAAGAAAGAAAGAAAGAAAGAAAGAAAGAAAGAAAGAAAGAAAGAAAAGAGAAAATGAATGTGAGGGGCAGCTAGGTGGTGCAGTGAATAGAGCACTGGCCCTGGAGTCAGGAGGGCCTGAGTTCAAATTGGACCTCAGACACTTAAACTAACTGTTTGACCTTAGGCAAGTCATTTAACTCCAATTGCCCTGCCTTTCCCCTTCCAAAAAGCCAAAGAAAAAAATGAATGTGACATAAAAACTAAACATAACAATAAAAACATTTTTAAAAGAATATAAACTCCTTGAGGGTACAGACTGATTTTTATCTCAGCACCTAGAAGGGATGGGAAGGGGAAAGGGATAAACAATTATTAAGCACCTTCCGTCTCCCCCCATCAAGTCTTCTCAAATAAAATAGTACATGAAAAATGCTTTGTAAACCTTTAAATGTCACATAAGCACTTTACAAATATTATCTCGTTTGAATGTAGGACAGAGTAGACACTTGATAAATACTTGTAGAAGGAAGGAAGGAAGGAAGGAAGGAAGGAGGGAGAGAAGGAGGGAAGGGAGGAAGAAAAGAAGGAAGGAAAGAAGGAAGGAAGGAAGGAGGGAAGAAGAGAAGGAAGGAAGGAAGGAAGGAGGGAGGGAGGGAAGGATGGAAGGAAGGAGGGAAGAAGGGAAAGAAGGGAGTAAATCTTAGTCTTGCTCTCTACAGAAATGTCCAGTAACTGTCCTTCTGAAGACTGTGGTGGGGGCCCTGAAAAACAAATCCCTGGGTAATTTGGGATCCTGAGATTTAGACCTGTAAAAGAAAGATTTGAGAGACTCTCTCATTTTACCAAGAATCTTAAGCCCAGAGAAAACACAGGCTTTCCATTCATAAGTGGGAGGTCCCAGGAGCCCCCACCCCTACCCACAATACCCTCTGACAGGAATGAAGCCTTCTCCACCCCCAGGGCTAGAGCTGAACTGCCCCAGTGGCCCCTTCCCGTCAGATTTTGGCTCCAGAGGAGGCAGGGCCTGGGACTAGCCCAGAGAGGCCCCTGAGCATTCTTCCCCTGTTTCGACCCCTCCCAAAGTCCCTGTGGAAGTCTTTATGTTCTCCTCCATTCCTCCCTTCCCTTGGGTGTCCTTGCTCATCAGATAGTTCCGTGGCTCGAGGTGGCCGATCAGGTTCCCACAGTCTGGTTCTGTGTGGGAAAGCTGGGGACCCTGCCTAAAGGGCTTGTTTCCTCTGGCCTTTGGCTGCCAAGTCATGTTCTCAGAATCCTAGTGTCAGGCCAAGGAGGGACCTCAGAGGTCATCTGGTCTAAGCCACACCTGAAGGAGCATCCCTGAGAAGCAGTCCTCCAGCCTGCATCTAAACATCTCCAGTGACAGGAACTTGCTCCCTCTGGAGATTCCCTAATCCATTTTGGTACACAGCTCTAAATGTCAGGCAATGTCTCCTTATATAGAGTGGAAACCTGTCTCTGTCTTATTTCCATCCACCACTCCCAATTCTGCCTTCTAGGACGAAGATAATTACATCAACCCCCTTTCCACAGACCAGTCCTTTAAATACTAGAAAAATGGTATGATATAATACTAGCAGCTCGTATTTACAAAGTCTTTAAAGATCTGCAAAAGCATTGTACATATCTTTTCTCGTTTGATCTTGGCAACAACCCTATGAGGGAGGTACTGTTCCATTTTATAGATGAGGAAACTTGAGACTTGGAGAGGTTAAGGAACATGTCCTGGGTCAAACAGCTAGTAAGTGTTTGACAGATTCAAAACCAGGTCTCCCTGACTCCAAGCCCTGCAGAGTATACCCTCCCCTATTGTTGCCTCTCAGTATATTACAGGAGAAAGAGGGCTGGGCCGCGGGGCCACAGAACCTTGTTCAAACCCTGACTCTGTTCCTCTAAATCCAGCCTTCTTTCTCCTGTTCTATAGCACAAAGAAAAGACAGAAGTGGGAGGTCCACAGGAGTGGAACTTGGTCCATCCTGCCAGATTCTTTGGATGTGTTGATTAGTTTTTCTTTTTTGCTTAAAAAAATATTATTTGTCAGGGCAGTTCAGTGGTACAATGATGAAAGAGCATGGGCCCTGGAGTCAGGAGGACCTGAGTTCAAATCCAGCCTCAGACACTTACTAGCTATGTGTCACTTAACCCTGATTGCCTCAAATATATAATTTGTCATATGGGACAGCTCTCTGGGAGGGGGAAGGGGACAGGCACTGGGAGAAGTTCTAGAGACATAAAAACAAAAGAAAACTACAAAAGTTGTTATCTAAGACAACTCTAAAAGGCTCATGATGGAAAATGTCCACATCCCGAGAAAGAACTTTGGAGTCTGAATGCAGATGGGGGCGTTTCTTCTTATCGTGGCTCCTCCCATTAGTTCTAATGCTTCTTTACATCATGACTAATGTGAAAATACGTTTAATAGGAACGTATCTAAGTAGAGTCTATATCAGATTGCAAGCCATCTTGGGGAGGGGTGAGGAGAAGGATGGGGAGAAAATTGAAAACTCAAAATCTTTTTTTTAATTAATTAATTTATTTTTAGTTTTTAACATTCATTTCCACAAGATTTTGAGTTACAAATTTTCTCCCTGTCTTTCCCCTGCTCCCCACCCCAAGACAGAGAGCCTACTGAATACCCCTTCCCCCAATCTGCTCTCTCTTATATCCTCCCCCATCCTCCCTCTAACTTCCTAGTAGGGCAAGATGGATTTCTATATCCCAGTGCCTGTATATCTTATTTTCCAGTTGTTTTTAAAAAACAAATTTTTAACATTTGTTTTTAAAACTTTGATTTCCAGATTCTTTCCCTTCTTTCCTCCTCACCCACCTTTACTGGGAAGACAAGCAATTCAATATAGGTTGTACATGTGTAGTTACGCAAAATGTTTCCATAGTAGTTATATTGTGAAAAACTAACTATATTTCCCTCCATCCTATCCCACCCCCCACTTATTCTATTTTCTCCTTTGACCCTGTTCCTTTTCAAAAGTGTTTGCGTCTAACTACCCTCTCCCCCAATCTGCCCTCCCTTCTATCATTCCCCTCTTATCACCTTCCCCCCTACTTTCCTGTAGGGTAAGATACCCAACTGAGTGTGTATGTTATTCCCTCCTTAAGCCAAATTCAATGAGAGTAAGGTAAAACTCAAAATATTATGGAAGTGAATGTTGAAAACTAAAAATTAAATAAATAAATAAATAAAAGTTATTTTGAAAAATGAATTTTTTAAAAAGTCCTGGTTTTTACACCTGTGTGACCTTGGTGAATCATCTCAATTCAATCTTAAGCATTTATTCAGTACCCACTATGTGTCAAGCACTATCCCACAATGAGCTGGAAACTGGAGATACAAAAAAAGAAAATAAAACATTGGTTGCCCTCACAGAGCTTACATAGGTCTATATGACATGTACCCACATGAGTAAATATGAAATAATTGAAGGAGTCAGGAAAAGTCTTAGCTAGTATGTGACCCCTGAGTTGAGCCTTAAACTCAGCATGCCAGGTTTGGAATCTGGAAGACCTGAGTTCAAATTCTGCCTCAGACACTTATTAGCTGTGTGACCTTGGGCAAGTCACTTGACCTCTGTTTGCCTCAGTTTCTGAGATTGTAATTGGGAACAATAAAAGCAGCTTACCTCCTAGAGTTGCCATGAGAATCAAATGAGAACATGTTTGTAAAGTGCTTGGCACATAGTAGATGCTATAGAAACCCTAGCTATTTTTCTTGTCACTATCTAGGGAGTCTAAGAGGTGAGGGTGAAGAAGGGGAGAGCATTCCAGGCCTGGGGAACAGCCTGCACAGTGGTCTTCTCTAGGCCTAAATTGCCTCTTCTGTATAGCACCCAGGTTGGGTCCCTTCCAGTTCTAAAGGTCATGTTGTGTTACTCAATCATTTCAGTCCTGTCCAACTCTCCATGGCCCCATTTGGGGTTTTCTTGGCAAAGACACTGGGGTGATTCACCATTTCCTTCTCCAGCTCATTTTACAGATGAGGAAACTAAGGCAAACAGGGTCAGGTGACTTGCTCAGGGTCACACAGCTAGTAAGTGTCTGGGGCTAGATTTGAACTCAGTAAAAGGAGTCTTCCTGACTCCAGGCCCAGTGCTCTGTGATCAAGTCACCTAGCTGCCCTTCTAAAGGTCAAAATCCTACTTAAAGGAAGCATTATGGCTCCCCTGAAGTCTTCTCAAATAAATGAATATGTGTAAAGTGCTTTGTAAGATGCCAAATAAATGCCAGCGGTGGTTATTGTTACTCTCTTCTCAAGGCTAAGTATCCCTTTTTCCTTCAGCGGCTGGCACAGTCTCACTGCCCCGGTCACCTTCTCTGGATAATGCCACTGGTCAACTTGCTTCCTACAATGTGGTGACTGAAAAAGAGCTCAGCTCTCTAGATGTGGTCTGGCCAGGTCAGAGGACAGCAGGTCGGTCACTGTCCATGCTCTGGACACTGCTTCTCTGAGTGTGGAGGCAGAGTGTGGCTGAGTGTGGGAAAGAAGGAGCTGGCTGGAAGGCCTCTCCCATCTGCCCTTGGCTGCCAAGCGTGGTTTCCTTCTGAATCCTGTAGCCTGAGCCAGACTGTGGGGGGGGGGGGGGAGACCACAGGAATGTGTCCCTGGTATCTCACTGGCTTCATCCAGACCCCCCAGCCCCGAGGAGGCTCAGGGAGATGGCCTTCTTCCCAGCCCAGCCTGGGAAAATGGGGGTGGGGTGGGGGAGGCCACAGACACTGCTTAGAGCCTTAGACCCTCCATAAAAGCCAAACCACCATCTCCCTCCATAGTCTGGGGCCCAGCCAGGATAGTCCCACCCTGGCCCAGGAGAGGTCTGTCTGGTGGAGTCCCAGCCCCGCCAAGAGCATGGCCTGGAAGTGGGGCCTGGAAGTGGGGCCGCCTGGGGTCTAGGGGAGGCCTGGGAGGTCTCAGCAGGGTATTGTACTCAGACAGACAGTCCTCTGTCCTTCCTGTCTCTCAGGACAAAGGCAGCCCAGGCTAGGCCTGGCCCAGCCTGGGGGGATGGGGAAGGAGGAGGGGGCACAGGGAGGAGTTGGGGGGAGCAGGGAGAACAGCGTAGGAAGGTAGGTAAAGGTTGTGGCTAAGGAGTGATGCTTTTCTCTGGGAGGTTAAAAAAAGATTCTTTTATTCGACCCAGTAAATTAATAATTTCCTCCTTGGCAAACAGTGTGCTGTGTCTGGATCTGGGTGAGACGATCTATGTATGTCCGTGTGAGTCAATTAGTCTCTGTGTGAGAAAGCATGTGTGTGTGTGTGTGTGTGTGTGTGTGTGTGTGTGTGTGTGTGAATCCTTGCATTGCCATCTGTGTATTTGTGTATTTGTCAGCATTTATGTGCATCTTTCTATGTGTGAGTGTGTGTGCCTGATTCTTCAAGGATCTCTAATCTATGAGACCATAGCCAGGTATGTTGGTGTGTGTCTACATGGGCTGCATACACACACACACACACACACACACACACACACACACACACACACCCCTACTTTCTCACACGCTCACTGACTTCCCACCTCCCTCTCTCCTTCACCCCCTGGTGGGCCCAGGACAAAGGTGGCTGTCTCCATGCCTCCCTCACAGATGTGCTTCCGACAGCTGCATCTCTCCCTCTCCCTTCTCAGACCAGCTGTGACAGCTGCAGCTGTTGTGCCTGGGGGAGGGGGTCAGGGAAGACTCTGGAAGTTCCCAGGAGGAGATGGAGCTGGGAGTGGGGAAAAGAGTGGTGGGAAGGAAGGGTGGTTGTGGGGGTGGGCGAATGTGGGTCAGAGTGGGGGGACCAGACAGGGGAGATGGGGGAGGGAGGAGCTGGCTTTCCATTTGTTTTCTGTCCTTCAAACTCAGCAGAATCAGATATGAAGCAGCTCCATCATAAAGCATAGCATAAATATGTTTTCCAGAGTGGAAATAAACCAATCAGTGGATAAGCATTTATTAAACACCTACTCTGTTCCAGACACTGGGCTGGGCCAAGGAGCCTCAGTTCTGTTCCCAGATCTGTCACTGACACTCTGTGTGACCTTTAGAAAATCTCTTTCCTGCTCAGAGCCAAATGAGAATGGACTGGCTGACCTCTGATCCCTTCCAGTTATGGACACAACCATTCTGGGCCATTCTAGAAAGGTAATGGCACTGTAGTAAGAGTGAGGACTCTGGCCACGGCCCTTTCTCCAATGCGGGCCATTGTGGAGACCCCCCTTCCAAAGGGCTCCCTCTCTGTTGGCCTCCCCAACCCCAGTCCCCACAGCAGCTTCTCTCTTCAGGCCCCTTCCCCTCCCCTGATGGTTTTCACCTCCTTTCCCAAGACAACAGAGGCCATTGATGGGAGTTCTTTTCACTGCCCCTTTGCACTTCACTCTGTGTCTGCACATGACTCCTGTTTCTATCCTCCTGTCTCAAGAGTAAAAGGTGTCTTCCCTCCAGCCCAAGGTTAACATTTTCCACTTGTGTCCTAGATCCCACTTCCTCTCCTTACCTCCTAGGGCTGGGAGTCAAGAGACCCAAGTTCAAATCCCATCTTGGTCACTGACTTGCTGTGTGACCTCAGGCAAAGCAAATTCTTTTTGCTCTCTGGGGCCTTGTTTTTCCATGTATAAAATGGAGTTGAAACCGGATGATCTCTCAAGTTCCAGGCCTAACTTAATTCTATGGCCTGAGACTCCTCCATCTTTCCCAAATCATCTTTCCTACTTCATCACAAGCTCCCTTAGAGCAGGGGACACATCCCACTAAGCCTCCCTCAATACTTAGAACATGGAATGTTAGAACACAGAATGTCAGAGATGAAAGGGCTGTCAGAGCTGGGAGGGCTTTGGAACAGAGAATGTCAGAATAGAGAGGGACCTAATGACACACAATCTCAGTGCTGCAAAGGCCTTAAGAATGCAGAATGTTTGGGACAGAAGAGGGGGTAGTGGAGAGGGCACCAGCCCTGGAGTCAGGAGGATCTGAGTTCAAATTTGGCCTCAGACACTTACTATTTGTGTGACCCTGGGCAAATCACTTAACCCCAATTGCTGAGAGAGAGAGAGAGAGAGAGAGAGAGAGAGAGAGAGAGAGAGAGAGGAGATGATGATGATGATGATGATGATGATGATGATGATGATGATGATGATGTAAAATGTTAGAAATAGAAGGAAACTTGGACACAGAGGGTTGAGACTGGAAGAGTCCTTAGAACAGAGGATGTTGGAACTGGAAAGATGTTTAGCATATGGAATATCAGATCTGGAAATTATCATAGAATGTCAGAGCTGGACCTTAGAACATAGAATGTCAGGGCTGGGAGAGCCTTTAGAACACAGAATGTCAGGAGCGGGAGGGCCCTTAGAACACAGGATGTCAAAGCTGGGAGGGCCCTTAGAACACAGACTGTTAGGGCTGGGAGGACCCTTAGAACACAGAATGTCAGAGCTGGGAGGGCCTTGTAAATTGTGTAACCCAAGCCTTAAATGTTTTATAGATGTAGAAATTCGGGCCCCAAGAGAAATAGCTTGGAGAGTGGCAGCAAGTCCTCCTGAGTTCCAGGGTGGGGCTCTCTCCAACCCTGCGATAATGCCTTTCTGAAACTGGACCAGATGTAAAAGGATTCCAAGTGGGATTGGTGAGGGGGGCCTGGCCTCCCCCCAGGCAGGTGCCCTTCCTCTGTTGGTCCTCCCTCCTGTCTTCTTGCCAATCCCAGCTCAGATAAGAAAGAAAGGGAGGGACAGAATTGGCTGGGCTTCAGGGCACTGAAGGCTCCCTCTGCTCTGTTTTAAATAGGACAGGGCAATGCAATCAGGGAGGGTCAGGCAGGGAAAGGGCCAGGGACAGAGTCATGCCCCTCTGGCTGCCAAGGAAGGCTTTATCTTATCAGGCCAAATTCTTCCACTCTGAAACTGTATCACCTCCATATCAAACTTCCCCAGCATCCCAAGAGAAAGGTGAGAGAAAGGCAAGCTTAAAATGAGAGAAGGAAAAGAGTGGAACCCCCAGTGAAGAGATTCAGCTGGAGAAATGTCAGTGGGATGATTTCTCCTCATCAAAGAGGATGCAACCCCTCCTCAGGTCCGGGGTCAGGTATCTAGGGGACAAGGTGCAGACCTGAGAAGGTGTCTAACCCTACCCCCAACCCACAGAGCAGGAACCCAGACCATTCCCAACCACCCATCCATGCAGCAAAGTGTGCCTGGGATTCCTGTCCAGCCTCACACATGGCCTGACCTCACACTCACACATACATCCAGACTCACACACCCAGCCTGACCTGACATGTAGTTCAGACACACACGGTCCAGAGAGTCAGTCCTATCCAAACTCCCACACCCCTGGGCCTCACACACAACACAGCCCCCCCAGTTTGACCTCCCCCATACCATTTCACACATGGCCCAGTAGCTCCCCAAAGCCTCCCCCAGCATGCCAGCAGCCCTGCTTCCCATGACTGTGCTCCTCCCATGGTCAGGCCTGGGGGTCCCGGGTCTTCCCCCTTACCCTCAGTTTCTCTGATCCTCTTTAGCCATCAGAGACCCCCTCCTGCCCTGCTGAGCCAGGCCAGCTCTCAAGACCCCACTTCCCAGGGCCTCTGCTTTGGCCCCCAAGGCTGGGGGCAGTTATGCTGGGGATTCAGCCAGGGGATTTGTGAGCTGAAGACTCCAAGGCCCCTTCAAGGTTGCCAAAGGGGTCAGCTCTCCAGGAGGTAAGTGATAGCCCCAGATTCCCCCCACATTCCAGCTGTTGTGGCTTTTCACAGCTCCATCCCAGTGGTGACATTTCCCAGGGCACACCCAGGGCCTCTGGGTGGGATTCGAGGGGAGGAGCGGGGGCAGCTCAGAAGGCTGGAGGCTGGCCCAAGGAGAAGGGGGCCCTGGGGAATAGCTCTGGAGCAGAGGTCAAGTTCCATTCCTGGCCTTGACCCTCCGGGGCCATGCAGAGGAGTGGGAAAAGCCTTGGTCCTGGGAGTCCGGAGGGGGTGGGGTTTGCATTCGGATGGGGACACCCACCGATCCTGAACCTCAGTTTTCTCCACAGCAAAAGGGGCATAAGAAGGGGCTATGGGGAAGAAAGCTCCTTGTAAACCTGAAAGCACTATGGAGATAGGTGTAGTTCAGTCAGCGTCAGCACCCTCCCCATGGCATTCTCGCCTTCTTTTTACAGGGCTCAGGGGAGGGGATATGCATTCAGTAAGTGCTTCCTACTATGTGCCAGACACTGCTAAGGGCTTTTACCAATATTATCTCATTTGAACCTCACAATAACCCAGGGAGGCAGGTGGGATTATTATCCCCATTTTACAGTTAAGAAAACTGAGTCAGAGTAAAGTGACTTGTGTAGGACCACACAGCTAGCAAGCATCTGAGGCTGGATTTTAGCTCAAGTCTTCCAAACCACAGGCCCTGGGTTCTATTCAATACACTGCCAGCTGCCTCAGATAGAGATGACCCTGAGGCAAGTCCCTGTCTTGTTACTATTCTTTTACCTTCATTAATAGAGAGGCCCCTAGGTGGCTCGCTGGATAGAGCACAGACTTAAGAGATGGGAAGACCTGAGTTCAAACCCTACCCTAGTAGTAGCTGTGTGGTCCTTGGCAAGGGACTTAACCACTGCCTGACTCAGTATCTTCTTCTGTAAGATGGGGATAATAGTAGCACCCACCTCTCGGGGTTATTTCGAGCATCAGATGAGATTGTATTTGTAAATTGCTTTGCTGTATAACTAACTGAAGGAGATTAAGGTAACTTACCTACAGTCACACAACTAGGAGGTGGTAGGTCAGAATTTGGAACTGGGTCATCTAATTCTCATTACTAAACTTTTCCAGGTGACAAAAGGTAAGCACCGAAGGTCCTAATTTTATTCTTGTTCAGTCATTTTCAGTCCTGTCTGACTCTTCATGACTCCATTTGGGATTTTCTTGGCAGAGATACTGGAGTAGTTTGCCATTTCCTTCTCCAGCTCATTTTACAGATGAGGAAACTGAGGCAAACAGGGTGACATGACTTGCCCAGGGTCACGTAGCTAGTGTCCGAGGTTGGATTTGAACTCTAGTCGGCCTGGCACTCTACCGGCTGCATCACCTAGCAGCCCCAGTTCTGTAAACACTTATTAAGCACCTACTGTATAGAAGGGATACACAGATGAAAATATTGCACCATCTCTGCCCCCAAGAAGTTCCCATTACACTGGATAATTCAGCTTGTTAAGAGATAAGTAATTGGGACTGACTCTGTGATTTAAATAGCTGGAGCAGGGAAGTCTAGATGGGAAAACTCCTTCTGCCACAGCAGATTAGAGTTCTAGCAAATTGCTTAGGGGCACTAAGAAATTAATAATGATAATTATGACGTTTACATGGCACTTTGAGGCTTGTGAAGCACCGTTCTTATCTCTCAGGAGCCCCATAGCAAGCTTGTGAGGTAGGTGCTATTATTATCCCCATTTTAAAGATGAAGAAACCAGGGCTGGGGGAGTAACTAGCCCCAGGTCATGTAGCCGGTATATGACAGAGGCAGGGCTTAGAGACCAGGTCTCCCTACCTGGAAGGCCAGCTTTCCATCTCACAAATGCAGCCATACTGAAAACTGAGGCCAGCAAAAGCCCTAATAATTTGGGTGATCAGGAAAGCATTCCTATGAAAAGTACCATGAAACTGAGATTTGAAGGAAATGGGAATTTGAAGTGCTGGAGAGGTGAGAGGTGACAGCATTGGAGATGGCAGGGACAGTCTGGGCAAAGCACCAAGAGAGGAGATTGGATTCCCAATGCCAGGATTGTAGTGTGGTTGGAAAGGAGTAACATAATATGAATCTGGAAAGGTACACGGGAGCCAGATTGTGGAAGGCTTTAAATGCCAGGCTGAGCAGCTTGGGTTTTATTCTATAGGCAAGAGGGAGCCCTTGAATGTTCTGGAACAAAGGAATGTCATGGTGGGAGCTATGTTTCAGGAAGATAATTTTTACCTCCTAAGTGTCTACTCTTGTACCAGGCAGGTGCCATTGAAGAGCTAATCATAGAATGTCTGCCAGACATGGGTAGAACCATAAGACCATAGGACTGAGAGCTGGGAAGACCTTAGATATAGTCTAGTGTAACCCCATTATTTTCCCGATAAGGAAACTGAGGCCCAAAGAGGTTAAATGACTTTCCTACTTTTAAATGACTTTTCCTTGTAAGTAACAATCCCAAGTCGTGGTTTTGAACACCATGCCCTTTGACTCTAGACCATGGGACATCTGTAACACACCAAGAGACAGCCAGGTGTAGGAGGGAGAGCACACTACTTATGGTCAGGACACCTGAGTTCAAACCCTAATTCAACCTGTGTCCATCGGACAAACACTACAGTGGTTTCTAAGGGCGATTCCAACTCTAAAAATCCGACGATCTCATACAAGCCAGAGCAGAATCGTCCTCTTCTCAAGGCATCGGTCAGTCACTTGCTGGCTCAGCCTAGGTCTGGCTTATGATTCCTGGAGCCAGAGACTGGGCACCAGCCAATGGTGGAACCGAGAGCTGCAGACTCAGGAAAGCCATGGCCGAAGCCTGATCCCAGCCTCCCTGACTTGGGACCAGGCCTCACAGGGCTGGGTGAGAGAAGCTGCTGTAAGCCCTGGGCTCCAAGACCTGCAGGAGCCTTCCCCTCAGCTGCCAGCTGTTGAAATGGAGCTCAGGAGCAGACACTCCCAGTTCCAGAGGAATGTGAGCTTCTTGGGATGGGGGCTTGGGGCAGAGGGGACTTGGTTTCATTCTTTGTATTCTTAGCACCTGTCATAGGGTCTTGTACCCAGGAGCTGCTTAAGGGATGTTTACTGTACTAGATTCATTCATTCATGCCTGCATGCATGCATGCATTCATTCAACAAGCATTTAAGTCTCTTCATGAGCCAAAGACAAAAAAAAAAAAAAAGAAAGCTGTCCTTGCCTTCAAAGAGCTTTTATTCCACTGGGATAACTTGGGGTTCAGTTGTTTCAGTCATGTCCGACTCTGTGTAACCCTATTTGGGGTCTTCTTGGCAAAGATACTGGAGTGATTTGCCATTTCCTTCTCCAGCTCATTTTGCAATGAGGACACTGGGGCAGAGTTAAGTGACTTGCTCAGGGTCACACAGCTAGTAAGTGTCTGAGGTCAAATTTGAACTCAGGTCTTCCTGATTCCAGGTTTGGCACTCTATCCACTGTGCCACCTACTTATAATAAGAATATAGAATCATAGGGTTTAGAGTCAAAAGCAGGGTGTGCTTATAAATGTTTAACAACTGAGTATCTTAAGCATGACACACTTTTAAGTTTCATCTGTATTGTTACCAACTTTCTCCCTCACTTTCTTAAGACTAGATAATCAACAAAATGGGCAGCTGGTGGTACAGAGTGCCAGCTCTAAAAATCCCACGATCTCATACAAGCCAAAGCAGAATCCCCCTTTTACTGGCATCAGACTCTTACTAGCTGTGTGACCCTGGGTAAGTCATTTAACCCTGTTGGCCTCAGTTTCCTTATCTGTAAAATGAGCTGGAGAAGGAAATGGCAAACCACTCTAGCATCTCTGCCAAAAAAAACCCAAATGGGGTCACAAAGAAACTGACATGAACTGAAAAGCTACTGAACAGCAAAACAATACATTGGTTTGTGGCATTTGCTGATCTCCAATATGTAAAATGCTCATGCTGAAAATGTAGCTGCAGTTACCAGGTGGCTTCCAAGAACCCCTGGTTAATTCAGTTCTGAAGAAACTTACCGTGTCGCACGCACTTCTCTTGGGCTTTGATTGGGTTTAGGAAAGAGGGAAGGAATAAGCATTCATTAAACTCCCTCTGTGCGCTAGACACTCAGCTAAATGCCTTACAAAGAGTATTTCATTTGATCTTCCCAACAGCCCTGGGAGGTAGGTGCTATTGTCATCCCCACTTACCCTTGAGGAACTGAGGCAGGCAGAAGTTAAGTGACTTGCCTGGGACCACACAGCTGGTGTCTAAAGTCAAATTAGAACTCAGGTCCCTTGTTACAAGAGACAACAGAAATCAGCTGGCCCAAACCCCTCAGAGAAAGGACCATGGCGTCATTGATTTGAAGATGGAAAAGGCCTTAGAGAGATCATCTGGTCCATTTGCAGAAGAGGGGAAGTGATCTGCCCAAAGTCACATAACAGAGCCCAGATGTGAAGCCTGGTCCTACCCATCCCCAAAGCACTGGTTAGATCAGCTCTGGTCCTTGCCCTCACCGAGCTCAGTTTAGTAGCTGAAGAGCTCACAGCTTGCTGTGAGATCCTGGGCAGGTCTCAATACAACAGCCAACTCCCCGAGACTGTTAGTCACAGACAAGTTTACCAGACCACTTCCCCAGATGGAGATGTTTGCTGATGGAATCAGAGGTCTGGTTAAATTTTTAAAATTAAAAAAAAAAAAAAAGACAAACAAATGAAATGCTAAGTTCATTAGAAAAATGCAAAGTGAGGTCTTGGGGGCAGGGTGTGTGCAGGAGGATCAGGGGAGGCCTTCTAGAGTGTGGGGCATTTGCAACTGATCTTTAAGGGATGCACAGGAGTTCCAAAGCTGGTGCAGGAGTATGGGGGAGTGAGGGCATTCTACCCAGGGGATTAGCAACTGCAAAGGCAAGAAGGCTGGAAATGACAAGGGCCCATTTGGAGGAGCAATGAGCATTGTCAACTAGGAGTTCAGTTTGGCCAAAGCACAGTGTCTAGAAAGGAATAACATAAAGATCCTTAAGGCTCAGCAACAGAACGTACCCTCCATGTGAATCATAACTGCAGACAGTTTTCAACGTGATCAATCCCAAGGGCCTTCTCCAACAACTCCCAGCTGATAAGGTTGTAGGGCCTGGGAGACAGCAGAGTTGTCTGACCGACTCAGGGAGTCAGACAGGGTCACTCAGGCAGAGACGAGCTGTGGGTTCTGGGAACTGGTGGCTGGGGCCTGGGAGGTCTGAGGACCGGGCTGCCCCAAAGGAGGGGCAGAAGATGGAATTCATGTGAATGCTGAGCCCAGAGGGAGGAAGCGGTAGATTATTATAGGATCATGGGATCGTTAGGGCTGGAAGGCCCTCAGAGGTTGTCTAATCCATCCTTATTTTGCATCTGAGGCCCAGAGAGGGGACCGGCAGAGTGGGCCTGCTCCAAGACATGACCTCGAGCTGATTCCAACCCAGGTCACTGGCTCTGGCCAACGCTGGCACCCTTCCACTCCAACATTCTGGCTTCTTTATGTGATGGGGCAGGGGGCACATTTGGAGGGAATGGGTTCCTGACCTCACACTTCACTATTTGTTTCAGAAACCAGAGGGCCTAATGACCTGTTCCAGCCTAAAGCCTATGCCTTTCCCCTGAGCTCCCCCGACCCACAATTGATTATGCCCCGTCAATAGCCTTCCTCAAAAAGCCGGTCTCAGACACCAAAAGCCTTAGAATAAGCTGGTTTGCATTGACGGCCCAAGTCCCTTGATCTGCACAGACATGTGTGAGAGGCAGGCGTGTGCATGGGGGGTGGGGGAAGAGGGGGGTAGAGCCACTGTTGATTTTTTCCTGAAACAACCCAGGCTTTATCAGGCCCATCTCTTTCCCACGGTTTTCTGTTGCCAGTGAGGTCACTGGTCCCTTTAAACTGCAACAGGGACCAATCAGGGAGCCTGGGGGAGGGTTGTAGGGGCAGGGAGGGAGGGAGAGGGGGACAGGAGGAGCCGTTCACATAGACGCCTGTTCCCTTTACAGGAAGAGTCAGGATCACCCCCACACACACACACCAGCAGCAGCAGGAGGGAAAGAGAGAGGGAGGGGAAGCCAGGGAGACAGGAGGGAGGGGGAGAGAAGCAGGGCCAATCCATCACTCCTGGGAGATGCCTTATTAACCCATTAAACAGGGAGGTTACAGGAGGGAAAGAGGGGGGTCGGTCTGGAAACTGGAAAGGGCGTCTGAGCGTGAGAGACAGACAGAGGAGAGGGCTGGGGTAAGAGGGGGCCTGGTGGAGACAGAGCAGAGTGTGTGGGAGGGAAGAAGGTTGAGAAGATACTTCACCAAAGCCACAGGAGACCAGCCGGGTGGGCTGGGAGGGGAAGAAGTTTCTCTGCTCTCCTAGGAAGAAGACCCGGCTATTTCCTCTCCATTCTCCTTCTTCCTTTTAGAGGCAACCTAAGGGAAAGAGAGAGAGATTGAGGAGATTGAGAGAGAGAGAGAGAGAGAGAGAGAGAGAGAGAGAGAGAGAGAGAGAGAGAGTGAGCGTGCACTAGGGCTAGGGAGCCTGGTTCACCTGGGATAGGTGAGGAGGAACAGCTCAGATTCACACACACTCACACACACACACACACACACACACACACACGCCTCCTCAGGGGTCACATTTGTGGCTACTGGCCATGAAGAGGTTGGGTGAAGACAGCCCATCGGACACTGAGTCTGATGGGACCATAGACGTGGGCAAAGAAGAATACAGGTAAGAGCTGCGCCCGGGTCCCTGGGATGGGAGTGGGGTGCAGGGAGTGACCGAAGGAAGACATTGACAAGCCTTGAATAGATAACCTCTCCAGACCTCACCCTCCTCCTTTCCACTGAATCCTGGGAATAAGGATACCTGTCTCTCCAGTCCCTCAGCACTTGGGGCATAGACCAGTATGACACCCACAGAAGTCATCTTGCTGTCTACTCCCCCCATTTTACAGATGAGGAAACTGAGGCCCGGAGAGAAGAATAGTAATTAGTAAAAAAGGTAAACAGTAATTTGGCGGGGGGTGGGTGGGGGGAACCTTTAGAAATCTTATCTAACTCCCTCCCGCATTTTCCAGAAGGAGAAATTGAGTCTCGGAGAAGGGATAGGGATTTGACCAAAGTTTGTCAATGGCAGAGTCTGGACTAGTCTGTGGGAGACTAGCCTCCTCATAGCCTTTCTATTAGTGTAAATGGTGTCTTTACTCCTAAACCCACAGCCAATTACTACTGTGTTCTGGGGTGGGGCAGGGAGTCAAGTTCTTTCAGTTCCCAACCCTCCCCTGGACATCCTGGCCCCAATAGAGGCGGCTTTATCCTGAGGTGGAGCCCATTGGGCTGGGAATGCAGGACCCATGATGACCTGTTTTCATTTTTATCCTTATTAAGTAACCTTGGATAAGTCCCTGAAATTCTTTTTGCCTCCAGTCTTCTTGTAAAACAGTAATTTCCCCCCATTAATAAGAATAATATTCTCATGTAAATTCTTGAAACACACTAGAAATTAAATGGAAGGGATGGGGAGACATGGAAACTGATTCCCAATGTAAAATTAAATCTTTCCCTGTCTTTCTTCTTTTTTCTATCTGTCTCACTCTGGCTATATAGCTCTCTGGTGCTATCTGACTCCGTCTCTCTCCCTTTCTCTCTCTGTGTCCATGTCTCTGTTCTGTTTCTAGCTCTGTGTCTCTGTCTCTAATTCACCTACCTACTCATCTATCCCTGAAGTGGAAATAGAGTATATATAGGATTGGGGCATCTTAACGATCTGTTTGATGAAGTTGGAATATGTTCTGTTTTGTTCTGTTCACTATAACAGAAGGAGTCCCAGTTTTTCTCTTGCCTATTTTCAAGGGTTGGTGAATGCTCTTTCTTAGAAGTGATAACATTAGACCATTTGTAAAAAATGTTCTCCTCTGTGATTCTTAAGAAAACATGAAAATACTTTTATGGATGCATAGAATGAGCAGGAGGGGGCCTTAGAATATAGAATGTTATCAAATTCTGTGCTCCAACAAAGAACTTAAAATATCAGAGCTAGAAAGCACTCTAGAAAATAGAACATCAGAACTAGAAAAGATTTATTTTTTTGGAGGGCAATAGGGGTTAAGCTACTCGCCCAAGGTCACACGGCTAGTAAGTGTTAAGTGTCTGAGGCCGGATTTGAACTCAGATCCTCCTGACTCCAGGGCCAGTGCTCTATTCACTTCACCACCTAGCCACCCCCTAGAAAAGATTTTAGAACATAGATTGTCAGAGCTGCAAGGGACCTTAGAACATAAACTGATCTAGAACATAGAACATAGCATGGCATTTGAATCTGAAACATATGGACATAAAAGTGCTGACCCTCAGGATCCGAGTTTAGAAAGCTTTTAAAGGGGCGTCTAGGTGGCACAGTGAATAGAACCCTGACCCTGGAGTCAGGAGGACCTGGGTTCAGATCCGGCCTCAGACACTTAACCATAAAAACTAGCCATGTGAACTTGGGCAAGTCACTTAACCCCAATTGCCCTCCAAAAAGAAAGCTTTTAAAGATGGTTGAATCTCCAGCATTCACTGGGTCATTGGATGGTTTAGCGCTGGAAAGGGCCTCGGACATCATGTGGTCTAACTCCCCATTGTACAGCTGAAGAAATGCAAGGGGTCCCATAGAGGGGAAGGGATTTGGCCTGACACGGGTCATTAGTGATGTCCAGCTAGAGTTCAAGTTCCTGACACCTGAGTCCAAGACTTTCCACCATTCCATCCTGCTTTCCCCACTTTAAGTGTTGAGATATTTTCTGTCATTTGACAAACCCATGGAAAAAGCTCCAGCCCCTAGTCGACGTCCAGTCAATTTTCAGTTTTTCCCAAGAGGATTAGTCACATTGTAGATTAGTCATGGCAAAGCCCAGACTGGCTCCCCATTGCCCCTGAGAAAGCTTCCAGGTCACTGCTGTTGCTGTCAGCTGGCATGTTCTCATCAGGGGATGCAGACATTCGACCTGAGATGTGTGTGGGCAGAAAGGGAAATGTGACAGCTAGTGCCAACTGCC
The DNA here is from genome assembly GCA_011680675.1 of Gymnobelideus leadbeateri. Classification (NCBI taxonomy): domain Eukaryota; kingdom Metazoa; phylum Chordata; class Mammalia; order Diprotodontia; family Petauridae; genus Gymnobelideus; species Gymnobelideus leadbeateri. The sequence goes on from WOXC01000231.1 coordinate 108,685, forward strand.
CAACACGCTGTATTTCATAGACTCATAGAAAATCAGAGCTGGAAGGGATCCCAGGAGAGAGAATGTTAAAGCTAGAAAAAATCTAAGAACGTGGAATATCAGAAATGGAAGAAGCCTTGGAACAGAACACAGAATGTTAGAACTGTGGGAGGGAGGGGAACCTTAGAACATGGAATGTCAGAGCTAAAGGACCTAAGAACACAGAATATCAGAAGAAAACTTAGAACAGAACAGAGAACGTCAGAGTCGAAAGGGATCTGAGAATAGAACAGAATGTCAGAAGTGAGAGGGCCCTTAGAACACAGAACGTCAGAGCTGGGAGGGAGCCATCTAGGTACCTAACGATCCTCCAGGGGACACTCAAGTATTGTCTGAATGCCCGCTGCTTCTCCAGCCAATTGCCTAATATTCATTCGGTAACTTTCTAACCTAAAACAATGTCTTTGAGTATTCGAATAGCAGCTAACATTTCTATGGTTGGCAAAGTTTGCACAGCCCATCCCATTTGTGCCTCACAGAGTCCCTGTACAGCAGGCACACTGGGCATTCGCCATTTTACAGATGGAGGCTGAGGCTGAGGTGACTGGCTCAGAGCTGGGAGTAAATGTTCCAGACCAGACGTGAAGCCAGCCATGAACCCAGGATGACAAGTCCAGCTCTTTCTGCCACACAAGGCAGAATGGCGGCATCTTTCTAAAGAAGGAAGAAGGAGTTGTTTTCTGACCACTTCTCCATTATCTGTGCTCAATGTAGGGGACGGATCCTTCTCGATTGTTAGCATTTGACATTGGAAAGCAGAGTGTGATAGAAGAGAAGGAGGAGACAGATTCACCTTTCCACTTTTTTTATTTAATAAGTTCATTTTTTCAGTTCATATTTAGATTCAAATGCTATGTAAATCTCAAAGCACTGTTTGATAACAGCTCATATTTCATATAGCAGAGTACTTGAAAAATATTAACTTATTTGATCCTCATCACAACCCTGTGAAATAAATGCTGTTATCCCCATTTTATAGATGAGGAAACTAAGGCAGACAAAAATTAAGTGACTTGCCCAGGATCACACAGCTACTAAGTGTGTGAGTCTGGTTTTAAACTCAGGTTTTCCTTGACTCCAGATCCAACACTCTGTCCACTAAAATACATAGTTGCATGCATTATATATACAATATAAATGGCAGTCATTGCTATTCTACTACTACTACCACCACCACCAGCACCACCACTACCACCACTGCTTATGAACTTTATGACATAAGAAAGTCACTTTCATCTCTGGGCCTCAGTTTCATGCAATAATAGACTCCCAGAGTTGGAATATACACCAATGCTCTCCTATTCCAACTCCCTACAATTCACTAATCCTTCTCTACAATATTCCCTATAAATGTCTATCTAACCTCTGTTGAATACTTCCAGTGACAAGGAGCTCATTATCTATTATCCCTTTTTGGAGAGTTCTAATGATAAAATTAAGAGATTGGTCATTAGTAAATTTAATTAGTAAAATTAAGGAATCTATAAACCCCAAATCAAGCTTTCTTAACTTGGGACCTATGACCTTTTAAAAAATATACTGAGGGGCAGCTAGGTGGTACAGTAAATCAGCTGGAATCAGGAGTACCTGAGTTCAAATCCAGCCTCAGCCACTTGATAGACACTTATTGTGTGACCTTGGGCAAGTCACTTAACCCCAATTGCCTTGCCTTCCCCCCTCCAAAAAAAAAAAAGAAAATATATGTGAATCACTGTACTTCAATATAATTGATTTCCTTCTTACTCCATTTTTTTGCATTTAAAAATATTATTCTGGGAAGGGTCCCAGAGGTTTCACAGATTGCCCAAGGGGTCTATGGCACACATTAGGTAGAGAACCTCTCATGTAGATGATGTCTTAGGTCTCTTCCTGCTTTAAATCTGATGAACATTTGTAGTCTCAGAGATCACAAATGCTAATGAGCTCAGAGAATAAGTCCCAAAGTGGAAAGAACAGTGACTAGGAGTCAAGGGGTCTGGATTCAAGTCTCAGTTTGGCCATTTCCTAGCTGCATGACCATGGACCAGTCACTGGACTGCTCTCAACCTCTGTTTTCTCCTAAGTAAACTTGAGATAGTTTTATATGCCCTCCTTTCTCACAGGGTGGATGTGAGAAAAGTTCTTTGGAAACTATAAAGTATGATTAAGATCATAGTCCTCATCAACATTATTGTTGTCATTGAGAGGTTTTGGAATCTGTAAGGGGCTGTTTTATAGAGCATGAAACTGTGTGATTTGGAGCAATTAGCTCACATAATGTCTGTGAGTCTCTGTTTCCTCTGTAGGATTACAGATTTATAACTAGAATGAAACTGAAGACATTAAGTTCTTTTTATAGGCCAGGAAATGGAGGCTCAGAGATGTTAAGGGAGGGGGTAAAGAAGGAAGGAAGGACGGAAGGAAAGAAGGAAGGATACATATATGTATGTATATATATATACATATATGTATGTGTATATATATATGCATATACACATACATATATATTTCCTTCCAAAGTTTAAAGAGCTATAGAAATACCAATTAATCTTATTTTTATTAGCTCAATAGCAATGATAACTCCCCATTTCTATAATGTTTCAGATTTCTTACAGCTGTCAGATACTATTTTTATCCCTATTTTATAGACGAGGAATCTAAGGCTCAGGAAGAAGTATAACTTGCTTGTGATCACTCTACTAATGGGATCTGAGCCTAGGTGTTCTGACTCTGAGGCCAGTGCCCTTTCCACCTTTCTAAGTCCCCTCTCTATAATAATAATCAGAAAAAGGATTATGATAACAGCTTCAATTTATTTCATGCTGTCTATATTCCATGTCACATTCCTTGAAACAACCCTGGTAGTATATTATCTCCATCTTACAGATGAAGAAACTGAGACCCAGAGAGGGTAGAGTGACTTGTTCAAAGTCACATAAGAAATATTGGAGTCAGGTCTCTGGACACCAAAACCAGCTTTCTTTCTGCTGTACCACAAAGCTTTTTTTTTCCCCTTTTATTTCCTAATTTCTTTTCCTCCTTCCCTCCTTCCTTCCTTCCTTCCTTCCTTCCCTTTCCTTTTCTTTCTTTCTTTCTTTCTTTCTTTCTTTCTTTCTTTCTTTCTTTCTTTCTTTCTTTCTTTCTTTCTTTCTTTCTTTCTTTCTCCCTTCCTTCATTTCTTTCCCTTCCTTTCTCCCTCTGTGTACAGAAATATTTTTAAATTTAATTTAATTTTTTTAATGAACAAATATCTATTTACTCTCCCTCCCACCTCTCTACCATCTTTAAAAAAGAAAAAGAGAACCCTCATAACAAATATATGCAGTCAAGCAAAGCAAATTCCCACATTGCCTTTGTCCAAAAATATGTCTCGTTATGCACCTCTAAGCCATCACCCCTCTGCCAGGAGGTGGGTAGCATGCTTCATTATCAAGTCTAGAGTCACCATTGGACATTGAGTTAGAGTTCTTAAAGTCTTTCAGAGTTGTTTACTGTTACAATGTTGTTGTTACTATATAAATTGTTCTCCTGGTTCTGATCACTTTAATCTGCATCAGTTCATAAATATTTTCTCAGGTTTCTCTGAAATCATCTCTTTCATCATTTCTTCCAGCACAAAGGCATTCCATTACTACCTCTCTTTCCTCAGGGAGAAAGTCTGGATGCCAGTAAGCCCTAGCCTGATTCTGGATTTAATAAAAAGAAAAAAGAAAGAAAGAAAATACAAAATTCCTCTCCCTGCCCTCCTCCAGCTACCACCACCAGCAGACAAATCCTGAAGGCTCAGGGCCTAAGGGCAGCTGTCAAAACCACGTGGCCTTCTTTGTTTAGGAGACAATGAATAGCTCATTCCAGGGCCTTTTTGCTTTTGAAGTAGGACTCTGAGGGTTAGTGGAAAGACTTGCTGGAGAAGAAATATGTCTGATCTGAGACTGTTGAGATCTGATGAGCTGGCTGGGGAGAAGAGGAGGGAGAGGCCGGGAAGTCAGCTGCCTTCTGCTGCTGCTCTCAGATCACTGTGGCCTCCTCTTTGAAGGGATTCCACTAAGCTGGGAGAAATAATGAGAACCACTTACCGCCGGGCCCTCCCTTCTAATGAGCCCATGTGGTGCCTGCAGCTAGTGATGCTTTGAATGAACAGTCAGTCACGCTAACCTGTCTCTTCTTCCCCCAGCCAGCTCTCCGGGGCTCACTCCCCCCCCACCACTTCACAGATGCAAGCCAGAAAGAAAAGGAGAGGGGTGAGTGGAACTCTGAAGCTTCTACCAATGTTTGCTGTGGCCCCTGGGCAACCCTAGATCCCTCAGAAGGCCCTGATTTGCTATTTATTACCTGTATAGTTAAATACTTTATTATGTATTTATTAAATGATTTATTGCCCAGGTCATAGAGTGTGCTTCCAAGGTCTTAATCATAGGAAGTGATGGGAGGAGGGGGCTTTAATTGGAGGAAATGGAGACTACTTGGAGCTTCTGCCTACATCCCCATAGAAGATAAGCTATTGAGGGTTATTTCATTTTGTCTTTGCATCCCAGTACCTGGCATATAGTAGGCACTTAATAAAACCTTCTTAGTTGGTTTATTAATTGCCTAAAATTCTTTTAGCCACTATGTTGGGGACCCTGGACTTCTGATACAGGCATGCCAGACTGAATAGGAAAGGGTTCAGAAGGATACAGGATCACTAGCAAACAGTAGGTGTTTAATGGATGCTTGTTGATTGATTGATTCATAGGATTTAGAACTGGATGATCACAATGGTAACTGACATTTCTAGAGCACATTGAAGTCTGCAAGGCTCTTCACATCACTCATTTTCTCTCCACAGTTTTACCACTGCAATATAATGGGCCAGCTGAAATCATTAAGTCCCTTAGGCTGAGTCTCAGTTTCCCCATCTGTAAAGTAAGGAGGATAATACCTGGTGTCAAGGGTTTAGACCTAAATGTACTTAGTGTTGTTCAGTCATTTTAGTTGTGTCCAACTCTTCATGACTCTATTTGGGGTTTTCTTGGAAAAGACACTGGAGTGGTTTGCCATTTCCTTCTCCAGCTCATTTTACAGATAAGAAAACTGAGGCAAACAGGGTTAAGTGACTTGCCCAGGGTCACACAGCTATTAAGTATCTGAGACCAGATTTGGACTCAGAAACAGGAGTCTTTCTAACTCCTGGCTCAGCACTCTATCTACTGCCACCCAGCTGGCCAAACTAAAGAGAGATGTGATAAATTGGGTGGGGTGGGGGGTGGGGGGTGAGGGTGGGGAGGGGCCTGTAGGACTGGGAGAGGCTTCTTGCAGATGGTGGGACATTAGCAGAGACTAGAAGGAAGCCAAGGCAGCCAGCAGGCTTCCTTCCTGAACCACCTTCCCCTCCAGGATGGATGAGTTCCCACCCTGATCAATAGCTTAACCTCTGACCAAGGCTCCATCACTTTAGGGGATGAGGAGGCCATGAGCTAGCTAGACAGAAGTTACCTTGATTATTGCTCTTATTTCATTTCAAAAGAAGGCCTTAGCTTTTGTTCTCACTTTCCTAAAGTGAAAAAAAAGTGTAAAAAGTTTCAGGCTGGAGAAATATTTCCTAAGAAATTAACAAGGATAAATTAAGTTAATTTAAAAAAGAAATTAACAAGGCGTTTTAAAAAATTAGTCTACAAATAGTATAGAGGATTCCCAAGAGAGGATGTTCTCTCCACCAACACAGGTTACCAACTTCTCTGTGGCCTGCGGAGTTGCCTGGAACATCAAGCAGTTAAGGGACTTTCCCAGGGTCAGATAGTCAGTATGTGTCAGAGGTTGGGATTCTAATCCAGATCTTTCAGGCTTCACGGCCTGCATTTCTATGCTGCCCATCTTATCTTCTGACTCATGGAATAATAATACCTATTCCCATGTATTCCACTCTCCGGCCTTAGAGTTTATAAAGCATTTTCACATATAAGCTCTCATTTGATCCTCACAACAACCTACAAAGGAGGTGGGCAGGGTTATTAACCCATTTTACAGTAGGGATATCTGAGGCTCAAATCAGTTAAGTGATTGGCTCAAGGTCACAGAATCTGATAAATGGCAACCCCTAGACTAGATCTTCTGATTTGTACAAAAATGATCATGAATATAATAGTCAGTATTTGTAGAATAACTAAGGGTTTGCAATGTGTCTTATAGGTGGGTGCTCATTTGGTTTTTATGGCACATGCTTTTTCATACTGTTCCATGGCCCCAGATCCAGGTGGTCTCAGTGGGGCATTATGCCTCCTTCCCTCTCCTTTAACCCCTCCTTCATTGTTGGTAATCTTGCTTGCTTCCTTAAAGGCAGTTGGGTAGTACCATGGACAGAGAACTCCAGACCTGGAGTCAGGAAAACTTGAGTTTAAACAATACTCCCTCACACAATTTACTAGCTGTGTGCCCCTAGGTAAGTCATTTGCTGCTATCTGCCTCTATTTCCTCATCCATAAAATGTCAATAACAACACCTATTATTGTGAAGATAAAATGAGATAATATTTGTAAAGTGCTTTGCAAACCTTTTTTGTTTTGTTGTTGAGTTGGTTCAGTCATGTCCAACTCTTTGTGACTCCCTTTGAAATTTTCTTGGAGTGGTTTGCCATGTCTTTCTCTAGCTCATTTTACAGATGAGGAAACTGAGGCAAACAGGGTTTAAATGACTTGCACAGGGTCACACAGCTAGTGTCTGAGGTCAGATTTGAACTCAGGGAGATGAGTCTTCCTGACTCCAGGCCTGGTGCCCTATACACTATGGCACCACCCAGCCATCCTTGCAAACCATAAAGTTCTATACAAATACTATTATTGTTATTATTACTATTGATGAGGACTGTGTGCTGCCAAAGGTATCCCAATGATCTTTCCCTTCAGATTGCAGCGCAATATAGTAGGAAAATCTCTGGACTGTGTATAAGAGACCTGGGTTCTAGCACTCACCGACTAGCTGTGTGACCTTAGTGACTGAGTTATTTAAGCCCTCTGAGACTCGGTTTCCCCATCTGTATATTGAAGATGATAATTCCTGCTGTTGGGAGGGTGGTAATAGTCCACAATATCAGGTCGTCACCTCTGATTCAGACCTATCCTCAGGGAAAAGGAAGATTTTCTGAATATGAGGGACATTGCCTTCACTAATCCTACAGCCCAGATTCTTCACAGACCAATTTAGCAGTGCCACATGTGCCCAACTCTCAAGGCCACTTGACTGGATTTACCAGGGAACATGTGGGACACTGCCTGCTGATTCTCTAACAAGGAAAGAAAGCCAGTAACTGGGCACCCTTGGGGACTTGGACCCTGTAAACTCCCCACTGAATTCTTCCTGTCCCTCATCCCCCTGGTTTCTACTGCTCCATAGGGTTTAAGGGACCAGTTTCACATGTACCAGCAGAGGCCACCTTGATTCTCCTGCTTTAATGTATTATCTGCAGGCAGCCTGTAAGGGGCTAGAAACACTGTGGTTCCTCTATCCACCACCAATCACTAGTCACTATATGGGCAGTTTGTCTGTCCCATCCACTCTGCCCAGGGTCCTTCCAGGGGTGGTTGAGAAGATTTTCATAGATCATGAATCTAAAAGGCACTTTTTAAACTGAGAAGGATCTTTATTTCTGTTATTCCTCCTATCTTCTCCCTTCTCCCACCTCCCTCCCATTCACCCCCCTCCCCAGGGCTTCTCACATCCAGTGAAAGATCTATAGGTTCTGGGAGGAATGTCTAGCTAGATGTCAGATTCCTTGGGTTTTATGGCCCCACTCCATGTCCCCATCCTGGAAATATACTGCCATTTTTGTGTCTGATCTTGGTCAATGCCATAGCACTCTACATTCCTTTGGTCATTCAACAAATATTTATTAAACACCAACTGTGGGCAAAGTTCTGTGATCAGTTCAGAGAGACCAAATCCTTCAGGGAATTCCTTTATTATTAGGGAAAATGAGACAAAAATACAGATAAAATTGATACACAGCCTTATATAACAGATGCATTAGAGATATGTAACCTGAGGAAGAAATTGTGGATGGAGTCTGGAGATCAAAGAAGGCTTCTTGGAGGAGGTGACTGACTTTTGATTTGGGATCTAAAAGTAGGGCACAAGTGTAACAGACAAAGGGAGGGTGGAAGTTCCAGGTTCAGGGGATAGCCTGAGCAAAAATACAGAGGAAGGAGAATATAATGCCATTCTCAGGGAGCAAAGAGAATTAACAGGTGAAGAAGGGGAAGAGAGGCATTCCAGGAACAAGGATAAGCAAAAGTATGGAGGTAGGAGAGCATGGTGCATGTTTGAGGACAGAAATTAGTTCATTTTAACTGGAGTGTCATATGCATAAAGAAGAGAAGGCAAGACAAAGAGGACAAAGCTGGAAAGGGAGGTTGATCCCAGTTTATTTAAATTCTTGTCCAAAGGATTGAACTTGACTAGGGTCTGTGCGAATGAGGCTCTTTGAGATCCTCCAGATGAAAAGTTCCGCCTCATGGGTGTCTGGGGCTGGGGAGGGCAGTTTGGAGCAGGGCTTGCTGCGTGTCTGATGTGGTTGTCTACCCTCTAGATCATTGAGAAAAGGCGGCGGGATCGCATCAACAGCAGCTTGTCTGAGCTTCGTCGTCTGGTCCCTACAGCCTTTGAGAAGCAGGTAAGGAAGGGTGACCCTGGAGGGTTGGGTGTCTACTGGAGAGGAGGGAAAGAAGAGACATCTTCTGGTTTCCCATTGAGGTAGGAGAGCACAGGGCCATTTTTAGGGGTCAAAGAGGAGTCTGATCTGGTGGATTTCTCTTGTGTGAATGTCCATTCAGGCTGGACCTATTTCATAATTCAAATGCTGGGAAGTCCAGGCTACTGGAGAGGGTGATGGAGAAGGTGCTATTTTAATTTCATTCCTGACCAGTCTCCCAGTAAATAGTGCTTGTTTCTATTCTGGCCAGAAACTCCAAGGGTCTTCCCCTCCCAAACTGATTCTTTTTGAAGGCAAACTAGGCCAACTTTTGCCTCAATTCATACTTCACCTTTAATCACTGAATGGGTATTGCCTCAAACAAGCTGAGACCTGGGAAAGACCTTAGTTTAAAAAGGCCAAGTTCACCCACTGAATCTGGGGCCATTGCCAGTTGTTGTGATTCTTGTCTTGCCATTGAACCCTCATGACTCTGGAAAAGAGAATGAGACTGAAGACTTTGTACAGCCCTATCTCACTTAAATCCAATTCACTTATGAACCATCACCCTCCTGATGTCATTGGTCCCTTTCAAGAACGAAGGACAAACAACAACCAGTCTCTCTCTTCTTAGTCTCAGTCCCACCTATGAGACCAGATCCATCTTCCTAAAGCACAGTCATTCACCTCCTCAAAAACCCTCACTATCCTGGGCAATGTCCTGGGCAAATGTCTTCAGCAAAATTTAGACAACTGAGCCTCAGTTTCCTTATCTTTCAAAAGGGGAAGGAAATCGCTTTGCCCCCCTACAACACAGTTAACAAAGTTTGAGTTGGAAGACACTCAGTCCAGTTCCCAGCCAGATGTCTAAAACCCTTCTGCTGCTTGAATGGTTCCAGTGAGAAGGAGTGCCTTATCTCCCTAGGCAAGCCATTGCTTTGTTGGACAGCTCCAAGGGTTAGACATGTCTCCCTTAACACTGAGCCTAAATATGCCTCTTTTTAACTCCAGCCCTTTGGAACTAGGCAGAATAAAGCCAATCCCACTTCCACTCTATAGTTCTGGAGACACTTGAAGACTTGTTATCTTGTCTCCCTGGCCCCCTCCCCCATCTCTTTTCTTAGACTAACTACCCCGACCTGACCCCCTTCCTTCAAACAATTGACCTTCATTTGGTCTGATTCTGAGTCTCTTCAGTATCCAGGTTTGCCACACTTTGGACACACTCTCCTTGCTGGTGGCCCTTTCTAACATATGGTCCTGGAACAGAACAGAACAGACCAGACCAGACCATTCCAAACAGGGTCTGATTAGAGCAGAGGATGAGGAAACTCACATCCTTGTCTCAGTAACATGGCTAAGATTGTCATGGCTGCCATGTCCTTATTGACTCCTATTCAGTCTGAAATCCATCAAGTCTCCCCAGGTCCTTTTTGGATGAAATACTTTCTATATATGTCTCCTACTTCAGAATTTGATGTTTTAACTGTTAAGTGCAGGGCTTTAGCATTTTGTCTTGTTAAATTTGCTTCTTACTCTAGTTTGTTGGCACTTTTGGGGTCCTGATTCAATCATTCAGCCTTCTGTCATCTCTAAATTTGATAAGTGTGACATATAAACCAGTATAGTAATAATTATTGGTTCAGTTATTTTCAGTTATACCCAACTCTTCATGACCCCAGTTGGGGTTTTCTTGGCAAAGATACTGGAATGGTCTTCCATTTCCTTCTCCAGCTCATTTTACAGATGGGGAAATTGGAGCAAACAGGGTTAAGTGACTTTCCCAGGGTCACATAGTTAGTAAATGTCTGAGGCCAGATTTGAACTCAGGAAGGTGAGTCTTTCTGACTCCAGGTCCAGCACCCTATCGACTGTGCCACATAGCTGCCAATAATAGTTATAATAGCTTATAAATTCTATAACACTTTAATTCTAAACACTTTCCCCACAACAGTCCTGTGAGATAGGGTTTGCAAATGTCATTATCTCAGTTGAAGAGAAGAGGACCCTGAGGCTCACGAGAGAGTCAGTGACTTGTCCAGTCTTGCATAGCTATTAAAGAGTCACGGGTCAGATTTTAACCCAGGTCTCCTGGCTCCAAGTCCAGTGTTCTTTGTACTACAGAGTGAATCATCCAAGTTGGTGTGAGAATCAAAAGAAATGATGTGAGTAAAAGCAGCCTGAATACTGTAAAGTCCTCTACAAGATAGGTTGTGATTATAGCCATATTTAATATATTATACATATCACATATGTTATTTCCATACACCCAATTGGCTAGTGAAGTTAGTGGGCCCTCAAGAATTTTTTCAGGTGGGGAGACTGAAGCTCCAAGGAGTTAGGGGACTTTCTCAAAGTCACATAGATCTCAAGTATCCAAGTATGGGTCCTACATTTTCTTATTCCAAGCCAGGAGTGTTTTCCATTTCACCATACTGTTTGCCTGCTCCTTAAACCGTGTATTCTCTTGGGAAGAATCCAGAGTGGTCTGTTCTCCATCTCTCAGAACCCTCCCAGGTCTTCCCCTGTATACTGGGCTTCCTTTTCCTCTTTTATCAATCTTGACCCTGTATACTTGACTTGTTCAGTGTGACAGTGACCTCAGAGGTAACTGTTGGTGCAGTGGTTAGAGTGCCAGGCTTGGAGTGGGGAAGTCCTGAGTTCAAATCCAGCCTCAGGCACTTACTAACTGTGTGATCTTGGGCAAGTCATTTAATCCCTGTTTGCCTCAGTTTCCCCAATTGTAAAATGAGGATAATAACAGCATCTATCATGCAGGGCTGAGATAATATTTGTAAAGTACTTAGCGCAGTGCTGAGCCCATAGCTGCTGTTTAGTCATGTGGATCATACCTTCCATGGGGTTTTCTACAGATCAATGTGATCTCATCTCAGCTGGACCCTCACCCAAGCAAGGCAATCCTCCTATGCTTCCCTAATTGATTTCCTGTTGCACTTGCCAGGGAGGCTGCTCTAAACCTTGTCTTCCCTCCTCAAGCCCCCTACACCACCCTAACTTCTGCCCCTCCCAGCTGCCTTCTTCCCATCTCCTCTGGGAGATTACCTTTCTCTCCAGTCTTTAATTTCTCCCTGTCAGATGCCTCTGAGCATGTTCAAGTCTCTTTCAGCCTTAAAAAGCCTTCACTTGAACTCTAGCCTCAAGTTGTGGTCCCATAACTCTCTTCCCTTTTATAGGCAAACTCCTAAAAAAAAAAAAAAGCTGTTTCTGCTAACCTACATGTCCTCAACCCTCTACAATCTGGCTTCCAATCTTATTCACTGAACTGCTCTCTCCACAGTTACTAATGAATGGTCTCTTAGCTGCTAAATCCAATGGGTTTCTCTCAGTCCTCCTCCTTCTTGACCTCTCTGAAGTCTTTGACACTGTGGATCACCCTTAACCCTTGGATACTCTCTTGTCTCTTCAAGAAAAAAAATCTCAGGGTGCCAGTCATAACCCTATTACTTACACACACACACACACACACACACACACACACACACACACACACACACACACACACTTTCCACAATTAATCTAAGTTCTCTGAGTATTTCATCTCTGTCTTTGTACCCCTGACACCTAGAACAGTACCTGGCAATAGAGGTGCCTAATGATTGGTTGTCACCCCGGGTAGTGACAGCCCAGTATCAGGGTTCCATGGCTTCTCCCATTCCTGAAGATCTGAATTCCCCTTTCTTCCCCTTTCTCTTTCCCACAGGGCTCCTCCAAACTGGAGAAAGCAGAAATCCTACAGATGACAGTGGACCATTTGAAAATGCTTCGTGCCACCGGAGGGTCTGGTAAGAGAAACCTTTCTTCCTAAGGGACTGATGTGGGGATAAGCAAAGGTCAAACTATGTGTCTTCCTCCTTATTTCATCCCACTGTCACCTCCTCTCCCTTCCAGTAAAATAACACCCACCCCCATCCTCCGAGGCCATGTGGTATCCTGAAAAGAACACTCTCTGAGTTTAGAAAGTTGTAAGAGCTGAGTTCAAATCCCAGCGTGGCTATTTTCTACCTATGTGACCTAAGGAAAGTCATTTAAACTCTCTGGGCCTTGGTTTCCTCACTTGCCAAATTAAGAAGTTGGACTAGATTTTTCTAAGGTCCCTTCCAGACAAATTCCATGGTAACCTCCATCTCCTTGCCAGCTCCAGTGTTCCAGGGGAGTGTGGCATTGCTCCCACTGGCAGTCTGGTGCCCTACTAACTGTCTAGCTTTCCCTACCTCTTTAAACTACAATCTAGTCTATCAACTTGTTTTTTTAATTGTTATTTTGAGAATGGCATTTTAATATTGGTTTCCTTTGTCATCCTATGAATTTTATTGTATTCATTGAAAAACAAGGTTCTGAGAAAGGGTCCAGAGACTTCAACAGACTGTTGACATGACACAAAAAAAGGTTGAGCCCCTGTCCTGGGCCCTTGCTGAGTGATGGGCTATCTGATCTCTGATATACTAGTTCACTTAATCAATCAATCAACATTTCATTTAGCTTACATTAAACACCTACTATGTGCCAAGCACTGTACAAAGAGGCAAAAAGCAGTCCCTGCCCTCAAGAAGTTTACAATCTAATGGGGGGGGAGGGGAAACAACATGCAAAGCAGGGTATATACAAGAAAGGGAATTAGCCAAGGGAAGGCCCTGGCTTTCAGAGGGGTTGGGGAAGGCTTCCTATGGAAGGCGAGATTTTAATTGGGACTTAAAGGGAGCCAGGGAAGTCAGTTGTGAGAGCAGGGCAGGGAGAGTGTTCTGGGCATGGGTGAGGGCAGGAGAGAATGGCCAGAGCCAAAGATGGAACAACCAGGAGGCCAGTGTCACTGGATCAAAGAGAATATGGGGGTATAACATGTAAGAAGACTGGAAAGGCATGAGGGGCTTTGAATACCAAGCACAGCACTTTGTGTTTGATTCTGAAGGCAATAGGGAGCCACTGCAGTTTATTGAGCGGGATGGAGGGGGTGAGGGTTGACATGATCACATTTACACTTTAGGAAAATCACTTTGGTGACTGAATGGGAAAGATGGATCAGAAATGGGGAGATGGGCTGTCTAGGTGGCGCAGTGAGTAGAGCGTCGGCCCTGGAGTCAGAAGGACCTGAGTTCGGATCTGGCCTCAGACACTTAATGCACACAAACAAAAATAAAAAAAAACCTAGCCATGTGACCTTGGGCAAGTTACTTAACCCCAACTGCCCTCCAAAAAGCAGAAATGGGGAGATACTGGAGGCAAGCAGATCCACCAGCAGCTATCACAACAGTCCAGGTGTGAGGGGATGAAGCCATGTGGTATCCTGAAAGATATTAGCATCCCCTGTCTAAGACATTGAAGTCTAAGAAATATCAGTGACTTAAGTCAGAGGAATAAGTCTCTGCCCAGAAATCCTGGGCGCAGACCAAAGGGCACAATAGCTTTTATGTCCAGGAACACAGCATGGCTCAGTGTCCAGAACACTGGGTTGGGATCAGGGGATCTGCCTCTGATTCATGTGATGCCTCTCTGGGCCTCAGTTTCCTCCTCTGTAAAATGGTGGACTAAATTATTTCCATGGTTCTTTCCAGTACTAAACCCTATAACCTCCTCACATTCCAACAGATATTTGAGTATATGCCAGTCCTAGAGAGAAGGAAGAAGGAGAGTAGGTAAGGCTGTGGACCTGAAGGGACTTTTGTTGTTTAGATATGAAGAGTCCCAGCCATGGAATTTCAGCTAGAGAGCCATAACAACTCACAGTTACACAGAGCTGAAGGATTTATAGAGCGTTTTATGCACATTATATCAACATTGTCTGTGGAGTATAATTATTACTCCCACTTTCCAGAGGACAAAACTGAGGCTCAACTTGAGAAAACTTGAGCTCAACTCTAATGAGCTGTCCAGAAGTGGTCAGTGTCAGAGTTTGGATGTGAGCCTCAGTCTTCTGCCACCATCCCAGGCCAGGACTCTCCTTACATCTGCTCAGGAGCACGGTCTTTGGTTTGGCCTCTCAGGAGAGTCTAGAGGCTCAAGGGAGATGCCCGTGGTTGTTCTTAAAAGCTGACTCCCATGCCATCGGTCACCTCAGGACCTCGTCTTCTGGGGCCTTCACTCAGAGGTCAGCCTCTCATGGGGAGCCTAGCTAAGACCTGTGACATGTCAATGGTGACTACAGAACAGATAACCAACTCCCAGAGCCTCAGGAGAGGCAAATGAACCAGTGAGATTTGTCCCCTGGGAAGCCCCACTAATAACAGCCAGCATTTCTATAGAGGTTTTAATGTTCTCGAAGCACTTGACATAAAATTTCTAAACAGCAGTCCAGTGAGTTAGGTGCTATTCCTATGTCCATTTCACAGGTAAAGAGACTGAGGCTGAGAAAGGGTAAGTGACTTGCCCGAGGTCACACGGTGCCTCTGCCACTGGCAAGATTTGAACTTGGGTCTCCCTTGACTCCACTTTATGCTTCTACACTAAAGGATGTCCATAAACAGACTGAATCAGGTGCCCTCTGATGTTCCTTCGAATTCTGATTCTAGAATTCATTGACTCTGAAAAGATGCATCTAGACAGGACCATGGAGATAATAAAGCTGTAGATTCAGAGCTGGAAGGAGCGTTAAGGACCACAGAGTCCAGCCCTCTCATTTTACAGGTGAGGAAACTGAGGCACAGAGAAGTTAAGAGATTTGCCCAGAGTCACAGAACTAGTAAGTGTCTTCGGGAGGAATCATTCCATCCAATTCCTCACCACCACCATCACATTTTACAGTTGGGGAAACTAAGGCACAGAGAAGGAAAGGTAGCACTCATCCAAGCTGGGATTTGAACTCAGGTCCTCCACCTCCAAATCCAGGGCTCCTTTTGCTGCACTGTGAATGAATCAGGATTAGAGAAATCTGGACCCCTTTGTTCTATGAAAACTGATTTGTAAATGGGACATTGCATCCACGAATTGAAAGTACTGGGTGGGGGTGGCTAGGTGGTGCAGTGAATAGAGCACTGGCCCTGGAGTCAGGAGGACCTGAGTTCAAATCCAGCCTCAGACACTAATTAGTTTTGTGACCCTAAGCAAGTCATTTCACTTTAGTCTGCCTCATCTGTAAAATAGGGAAAATAATAGCCCTTCGTCCCTAATGTGAGGATCAAATGAAATAATATTCATAAAGCACTTAGGACAGTGCCAGCCATATAGTAGGCAGCACATCAATGTTAGCCATTAGCTATCATTCTACAGAACCCCTGTCCTTCTTGGCTGGCTTGTCCATGAAGCCGGAGAGGTGTCCAGGTACCACTAATCTTCCTGTCTAAGTAGCTCACGGTGAAGAATTCTAAAGTCAGAGGCAAGGAAGAAAACCGGAAAAATGCCTCCCTGGCCCTTGGCTGCCCTTGACCTTCTGGGAACCCATCAAGTCCCTTCATGCCTCAGTGCTTCTGACCTCTGCAGTGACCCTGATTTCTGTGCCAGGACTGGGCCCCAGGCAATAACAGCACATACAGCGAGAGATAGAAGGGACTTTCCATAGAAATGAAGAAAAACCGCCATGGCTTTGGGGAAAATGAGTTAATGAACCATAGACTCAACGACTTTTGCATTCTTAACAGTTGCACTTCATAGTAGTTTGGTGCTTTCTGGCTGCTGAATGATTTCCAGATGGCTTCTCATTGGATCCTCACAACTGCCCTATTGGGGGGGGGGGGGTAGGGAAGATGTTTTCCTGCCCATTTCACAGATGAGGAAGCAGAAGGGAGTGACTTTTGACTGGGAAACGTTAGATTTAGAATTTGAACTCAGGTCTTTTGACTCAAAGTTGAGTGTGTTGTCTATTATACTGTGATATTTCATACCTGCCTAGGCCTAGATGTGACTCCACATGGACATTCCATCTCAGGGGAGAAGAGCAAGCTGTGGGTAATTAGAGAAAGCAAAGACATTGTCCTTGCCTAAGAGTACTTTGTGTTGTTCAGTTGTGTCCATCTCCCCGTGACCCCATTTGGGATCTTTTTTGGTGGAGATACCAGAGTGTTTGGCCATTTCCTTCTTCAGCTCATTTTATAGATGAGGAAACTGAGGCAAGCAAGGTTAAGTGACTTGCCCAGGGTCACATAACTAGTGTCTGAGGCTGGATCTGAACTCATGAAGATGAGCCTTCCTGATTCCAAGTCCAGTGCTTACATTCATACAAGGAAAGACAATGCTTAAAAGGTACCTGAAAAGCAGGGGAGTGAAATAGGAGATACCTCCTTGGACTAACCAGTCTGTGAAAATGTTACATAGGTAAGAGAAGGAAGGTTGAGATAAGAGAAATAGCTGATGGTTGGAATTCAGGAAGAGAGGTGGTGAAGTCTGCAGAATGAAGGATGGGGGGCGGCTAGGTAGTGCAGTAAGTAGAGCACTGGCCCTGGAGTCAGAAGGACCTGAGTTCGGATCCGGCCTCAGACACTTAACGAACACACAAAACAAAAACCTAGCCGTGTGACCTTGGGCAAGTTACTTAACCCCAATTGCCCTCCAAAAATAAAAAAAATAAAAAAAGAATGAAGGATGGATGGTCTGGGACCTTCCTCAGAAACCTTCTGAGAGGACCTCACCAATGGGAGAAGGGGGCTGCAGGGTCCAAGGGAGAAGGGGCTGAAACAAGGCAGCAAAGGCTGGAGAGTGAAGCATGACTTCACTGGCCCCTTCCTCAAAACAGGGTTGATTGGAAGAACTTAGCAATGGGGGAAGGAAGCCACAATTCACTGAGGCCATCCAATGTGAACTTTACCCAGGATTAAAGTTATTGGCTCAGTGCACAGAGCACTGGGCCCAGAATCACAAAGATTGAGTTCAAATCTGGCCCCAGACACTTATTAGCTGGGTGAGCCTGGGCAATTCACTTACCGCTGTTTGCCTCAGTTTCCCCATCTGTAAAATGAGCTGGAGAAGGAACCACTCCAGTATGTTGGCCAAGAAAATCCCAAATGGGGCCAAGAAAAGCCACCAGACATGACCAAACAACAAAATGGTTCCTTCCAGTTCCAAATCTATGATTCTGTGAGACTCTTAGGCTTTGGCTGCAGCTGTAAGTCATAATTATATTCTTGCTGCTACTGAGCAAATGGAAGCTGATGGGAAGCAAACTGCCTTCCCAGGCAGTTATTTTTATCCTGAATAGTGGGAAGCTGGGCTTTATTCCGACATGTTTCAGGCCTTTGATGACTTAGGCGACTATTACAGGGGAGTCATCATAGCCAACCATTCCCCCGACCCCTGAGCTTTTCAGCAGTTTTAGCAAAAAGCTAAGCATGGTGAATCAGTGCCCAAATAGCCCAGCAGGGTCTGATATTTCCTGTACCCTTTGCCATTCAGGACTCTTCGATGCCCGGGCCTTGGCAGTAGACTACAGGAGCATAGGCTTTCGTGAGTGCCTCACAGAGGTTGGAAGATACCTGGGGATCCTGGAGGGCCAGAGCAACACGGAGCCCATCCGGCTGCGCCTCCTCTCCCATCTGCACAACTACATTGCTGAGATGGTGCCCTCGCCAGGGGCTGCCACCTTCTTGCCTTGCCCAGCTTGGCCTTGGGCATTCCCCCATGGCTCCTCAGCAGCCTCGAGCCAGCTTCCAGTCCCCCAGCAAGGGCCCAGCCCAGGTCTGGCACTCGTGACTGCCTCCTCTCTGGCGTACTCCATCCCTATGCTCCGCACGGCCCCTCTCCACCGAATTTCTGGTGCCATCCTGCCAGGCCGGAAGGGTTTTCTGAGCCATCGGATGCCAGCATCCCCACATAGGGCCCGCCCTGCAGGAAGGCCAGCTAGCCCTGCCTCGATCCCTGTGGGTGGTGCAGCATCCAGAAACAGCCACATTGCTGCAGTCCTGCTCTCCTCGTCCTGCTCCCCCCCCACTGGAGTCCCAATCCCTCCTGCCTACACGTCACCCCCTGCTCTGAGCCCATCTGCTCAGGGCCCAACGGGCAGGGGTGGCACCGCCAGACTCTGCCGCTCCTGGACTACCGAAGTTGGGGCTTTCTGAGCTGATTCCCTGCCAGATGCCAGAGAACACATGCAGCATCCTAGGGACTATGACCCCAGCCAGCCTGGCTCTCCCCCTTTGTGTCCTGGGCGGCATCACAGTCTAAAGGGCTCATCACCATCCCAGCCTCTCCCTTTCCCATCTTCATGTTGTCCTTCCTGCTCCCAGACCACCTACTTCCCTTCTCCATTTCAGCTTTACTAATAATTGTGAAATTGGCTGCCTGGCGTATCCAAATGAGCCAGAGAAGCGTCTTTGCCTCTTGGCTCTTCTGCTCCCTGGCTGAGCGACCCTGGGAGAATCCCTTCTCTCTGGGCCTTCTTCAGGATGAGGAGTGGGACTAGATGCTCTCCCCAGCCCTTTCAGCTCCACAGCTTATCATGCTGTGCCTTGACATCTATGGGGGCTCTCTGTATGTGGATTTCACCATGTAACTGACAAGTAAACACAAACCTTACCAGTCTCCTCTGGGTGTAGGGAATTGTGGCACCCCCATATTAGGTGGTGCTAATATATGACAACAGCCTGGGCACCCTGAACCACTGGAAAGGAAAGTGAGGCTCCTTGAGCTTTATTAAAGAGCCCTCATTGGGACCTTGATCGGAACCTTGATCATAGACCACCAGGCCTTTATCCCTTGGCATTTCAGTACCTGTTCCTCTTCTACAGATGCCCCTTATTGAATACCGATTCACCCCAACTCCCCAACTTCCTCCAGAGAAATTCCCTAGAGTGACATAGTTCCCCAGGGGAAGGTGCCCCATCTAAATGACTTGGTGGCAGCTAGTTGGCAAGTCCATAGAGTGCTGGATTTGGAGGTAGGAAGACCTAAATTCTATCCCTACTTACTAGCTGTGACCATGGGCAGGCAAGTCCTTACCCTTCTTGCCTCGGTTTCCCTATCTGTAAAATGATAATGATAATGATAATGGTCCCTATCTCCCAGGGCTGTTGTAAGGGTCAAGTGAATCAACATATAAAAAGTGCTTTGTGAACCTTAACAGCACTCTATGTATTCATACTAGTTTTTTCTTACCCTAGTTGGGCATTCATTTCTGCGGGTCCATGACAAAGTCAACCCCTTGCATGGCCCTTCCCAGCACAAACCCTCATCTGGGATCAATCATGGTGGAGGGATGAGGGAGGAAGGAGAGAAGGGGGGAGGGGATGTTTTGAGAGGACAGAACATTGCTTCCCATACCATCTGGCCCTTCTGGGAGGTCAAGCCCAGAAGGGATAAATGACTTTGAAGCAGTAGTTTCTCGGGGAAGCCTGTTCCAGGGCAAGCAGCTGGAGCACAATGTCTGACCTTCCTCCCAGTGAAAAGTGTGAATAAATATGAGGAAACACCATAAAAAAGCCATTGGGCAAGATCTCACTTCTGCCTTTGCCCCACTTCGCTCCAGATGAATTGGAAAAACAAGGTTACAAGATCAAGTTTTTGTCCCTTACCTACAGCCACTGAATAAAGAGACCAAGTCACAGAATCAGTGAATCCCAGTTGGAAGAGTCATTTAGGTAAATGTTTAACAACCAGCTCTAGGGTGAGAATGGGAGGTAGGGGAGAGGAGTGTGCCTGATGTGCTTTTAAGTTTAATCTGCATTATTAACATTTTCTCTATCTCCTTAAGTTTAGGTGATCAACAAAACAATAGATCAAACACCAATTTATACCATTCATTTCCTAGGTACCAGTGCTCACAATGACAATTTAACAACCAGCTTTCTCCAGTAGGTTCCTGGCTCTAGCACACCCCTTCATTAGAGGCCATCTAACTTTGATTCATACCTGAACAGGAGTTCTGGGGATCACAAACTCAGAGATTTTGGGGTTGGATAGGTTCTAAGTGGTCTTTTTGTCTAACCTCTCATAGGACAGGACTCAGAGAGAAGGTGACCTGCCCAAGGTCAAAATGTAACAAAACAGATCCAGAATTCCAACTCAATTCCTTGAATTCCGAAATCTGTGATCTTTTCATTGAGCCATACTGCCTTTTTACCATACCCTCTACAAGGTCTCATCCAGCCTATGCTTGATAACCTCTCATGGCAGGGAGCTCACTGCCTCCAGAGGCAGCCCATTATACTTTGAGCCTATACCCAGTGCTTAGCATGGTGCTGGTGGTATATTAGGTTCTTTGTGGATTGGATTGGGTTGGATTGGATTGGATCTGGCTCTCTGAAGTTCTTCCCATTGCTCTTTTTTCTGTCCTCTGGGGCCAACAAAAGTTCTCCTTCACCTGTCAACCCTTCCATTGCTTGAAGAGAATCACTTTGTCCTTCCCTGAGCCTTCTCTTCCCTAGGCTGCACATTCCCAGGTTTTTCAATTGATTTTTACGTGGTCCAAGCCTCCATCTCCTCACTTTCTCTCCCTTCATAAGTCAAAAATATGTTTCTCATGCCTCAGGGATAAAGACTGGCCCTGGCACTTCCATGGTCTAGGGAACTCCCAAGTGGGGAAACTCCCTCTACCAAGATAGACTGGTACCTTCTTTGCAATGTAAGAGTTAAGTAAGTGACTTACCCAGAGTCACACAGCCAGGATGTGTTTGTCATCCTCTGGGCATGCAGTGGTGCTTAAAACTGACTACAATTTGATTCTAGATGCTATTTGAACAGCAGAACTGTTACCTTCCTGGTTCTAGACCCTATGCCTCTTAACAGAAACTAAATTCAGTTTTTGGCTGCCATATTGTGCTGCTGAATCATATTGGCTTTGGAATCAGGTTGGTACTACAGTGGAAAGAACATTGAAGTTATAGTCAGAGAAGCAGCTTCACTACTTATATGACCAAGGACAAGTTCCTCCCCATCTCTGGGCCTCTTTCCTCCCCTTACAGATGAGGAGGTTAGTCTAGATATCTCTAGGGTTCCTGCCAGCTGGGTGGTGCCATAGTGCACAGAGCGCTGGGCCTGGAGTCAGGAAGACCTGAGTTCAAATCTGGCCTCAGTCAGCTGTGTAACCTTGGCCAAGTCACTTCACCCCGTTTGCCTCAGTTTCCTTATCTGTAAAATGAGCTGGAGAAGGAAATGGCAAACACTCCAGTATCTTTACCGAGAAAATGCCTAATGGGGCCACAAAGAGTTGGACACAACTGAACAACATGCCACGTCCCTGTCATCTCTATGGTGACCTGACAACTGAAAGCTCAAGGTCTTTTTCATATGATCTGATACCTAGGGGCATCTTGTGTCTGTTGATCTTTGGATTTCCAGCATCAAGTAAGACATGGAGAAAGTGGAGGCCGCTGGAGATAGGCAGCAATTTCCCTGGAGCTGACCAAGAGACCTCTAAGGTCACTTTTAACTCTATCCATCTATGAAAGACTATACTTTTCCCTATAATCAATATTTTGGACCAAAAGGCATTCTGGACATTGATGGAGCTGAACATCTTAGGGACAGGAGTCCATACCTACTAGAGCTCTTTGGTTCCAAGCCTAGTCCTACCTCTTACATGGATTAGCTGTGTGACCATGGGCAAATCCCTTAAACTTTCAGTGCTTTAAGCAACTCTCTCAGATTATAAATAGCAGAGAAGGTGCTGATCTACCTTGGTAGAGGGAGTTCCCCCACTTGGGAGTTCCCTAGGACACCTAAGCCATGAGTCACTTTTGACTTAAGCAGGGAGAAAAATTCCCAAACTTTCACCATGAACCAGTTCAAATCAGGCACAATAGGAACAGTTTCCAATCTCCAAATACCTAAGAGACCCTTCCTGGCACAGCCCTGCCCATCCTGGACCAGCCCAGGAGCCAGGAATCATTGCCATGGGAGTTACTGTGAAAATATTTAGCACCTTTAAAGATCTGTAGGTTCAGCCCTATAGAAAAGTGTGAAAATCAGAGCCACCTTGGGAAAGCTAACCCCAGGGACCCCGGCTAACACACACAAGGGCCTCCCTATTGGCCCTCCTCTGCCCCTCAATATCCCACCTCATAATCTTTGAATATTTCTACTTCATTTTGTCTCAGGTTCTGAAAAATCTACCCAGTGAAGCTACCTGTGGATTTATAAATCTCCTCTATTTCAAAAGACAGATCTCTCTGGGAGGTTTATGGGGATATCAGCAATTCACATGTTAGTGAGAATTAGTTTGAACAGTTTTCTTCCCAACCCCTAAACTTAGGTGAGCTCGTCTAAGGGGGTGAAATCAGAGTTTAGGAACCTGGAGTTCTTTTTCAGTTAGGGAGGACCTAGACCAGGTGCCCTAGTGAGGGACTTGGGCCAACAGGCAGGTACTGGGGACCTAAGGAGACAGGCAGCTAGAGGTGGGAGAGGATGAAGAGTTAGGGAAATAGGAAAGTGATGAAAACAAAGCACATATTTCATATCCTGCCTGTTCTCAGGAAAGGGAGTGGAGGTAATATTTACAGAATCTCAGAATTATAGACCTTGGAAGCCAACTTGCCCAACCTTGACCAAGACTCCACTCCATAACATGTCCAAAAAAGTAGTCATCCTATGTTTAAAGACCTCTGGTGAAGGGGGCCGATACCTCCTGGGGTAGCCCATCTCACTCTGGGACAGGTCTTGGGTGGAAGGCTGGCCTTCCATCAACCCCAAATATGACTTTGTCAAATTCCCTCCTGTTGCTCCTTATTCTCTCCTCTAGGCCCAGTAGAACATAACGTAATAGCTCTTAATAGCTCTCTTCAAGTTCTTCAGATTTTGAGATAGAAGTTACCTTACAGGGTCATCAATCCAACCCCCTTGTCTTATGAATGAGGAGACTGAGGACTAGAGAGGTTGAATGACTTGCCCAGGGTCACACAAGGTAAGATTGGAAGTCTTGTCTTGCTGACCACAAGCTCTGTGCTCTGGCCACTGCCCCCCCCAGAGCAGCATCCAAAACAGCTGTCTTATCTTGTTAAGGTTTCTAACCATCCTCAGCATCCTTCTCATTTAGCTTTACTGCTTTTTCTACCTGGGGCTTCTCTGCTTCCAGGAGCCAGACACTCATATTAATAATTAAGACTTGGTTCCATAAACATTTATTGTCTTCTCTGGGCAGCATTGTTGTCATTTTCCAGACATGTCTGACTGTTCATGACCCCATTTGGGGTTTCCTTGGCAGAGATACTGGAATGTTTTGCCATTTCCTTCTCTAACTTTCAAAGAAACTTTCTGAAAAGAACCTCTTTATAAATTGGGGACTTGCCTTCATGTAGATGCTCCAGTTACATTCGGGGATGATGTGTTTCCCCGAGGTTTTCTGTAATCCTGTGCTGTACGTATTCCCCAAACTCTTTCTCAACCAAATTTTCCTTCATATTTGAATTTGTAAGAATTAGTTAAGCCTCACTTTAAAAAAAAATAAAGTTGGTAAATTTGCAAAGTACCCGATAAAGTCTCCAGGTTCTGTTACTGAATAAATGTATTCATGTCAGGATCCCTTGCCAAATGATCCAGATAGCTCTGGGGGTAAGATAGGCTGAATTTAAAACCATGAAGATAGCCATGATCCATGATCTTCCCACCATCAGGAAGACAAGGCAATTGAACTGCAAAGTAGGAAGGCAGCTGGTGCCAATAATCATTGTCTTGTCCTCCTTTGATATTACTCATAGCCAGCCTGTAGAGGCAGAGCTAGCCTCGGCTTCCAGACTGGGGTTTCAAACTGGGTCTTGTACCATGGGTGTGAATGTGATCATGATGGTAAACAAGAGAGACAGTGATCCCTCCATGGGGTGAAATGGTGCCATTTTGGAGAAGGGTCATTATCTGAGTGGTTTTCCCTGACTGCATCTGGGCTCCCCTGTATTTCTGGGAAGACTCTCATGTAATAGGTTGTGCTTCCAACTGCCAAAGGTCTTAGAACATGGTGTACACCAAAGGGATTAAACAGTGATTACTCTGTCACAAGGCCAGCAACGTGTGCCAACACTTTTGAACCTTTCCATATTCTCTTAGATCTACCCATGCCAGAGACTGTGCAATTTTAGGTTTCCACTTAATATCCTATTCCAATCCATTTTGGTGTCTTGGAGATGGGTCTAAGGTCTCAAAGTCTATGCCAGTGGACCATGAGCTCCGACCAGTCTTATTAAGACAGAAAGACATTGAAGATGGTTCTAGATGAATTTCAGACCTATTATCAAAGGATTAACCTGGTTAAGAGATGTCCTTGCAAGACTTGTTGCAAGGGGTATGAATATTTTGCTACAGCAACTCAAGATTATGACAAGAGTTCCCAACCCTTTGGGGGGTCATGGATCCCTTGACAGTCTTGATGAATGCCCTGGACCCCTTCTCAGAATCATGTTTTTAAATGAATAAAATAAAATATCAAAGATTACAGAGGAAGCCAATTACAATGAAATACAATATCAAAATTTGAAGAAAAAAAGTTTACAAATCTTAGATTAAGTATGCCCAATTTATAAAATCCTATAGGGGTCTTAAAATGCAATGCAATTCTTCTGACCTCAAGTCTGTTGCCCGCCTCATGAGATCATGCAGCTTCTGACCTGTTCATACATTCCATAATGTTCCCCTCACTCCTTGACCTGCCTTACCATACCTTGATGATTTTGTCACTCCTTTGGAAATTATCATGAGAATAATTTCATTACTCGTTTAATGTCTCTGGTGGGCAGTTTTGTTGTATTTATATCAATTGATTCAGAGCTTTCTTTCTTGCATTTTGGTTTTCAAATAACACTATGATATTACAGTTTTGCAACATACTGGAGGTGACTGCTTTCATTAGGATGACCAGGAATTCAGTTCCTAGGAATTCTAGGAATTTGCTCACACTCAACGTATTTACTTACTATTTCCTGATATCAAAAGATACTTATGCTCATTGACCCCTTAGCCTTTGTCCTGGTCCCAGGATGCACTACAGTGCATGCCCACCCTGAGGGGCTGCTCTTTCTTTACTATACTATTCTCCTACAATGCTTCTGCATGGCACTGATTAGAAGTGCCCTTAGTCCTCAAAGGCTATGCCAGAAAAGTCCAGGCTCTGGCTGATCCTGCCAGCATGGGCCAGTCCAGCTCAGTTTGGACCAGAAAGGCTCATCAGGAAGGTGGTCAGTGGGTGATAAATGCTTTTGCACTCATAAAGAGTTTGGGGCTGCTGTTAAGAGAGAGTGCATACATCACCACAATCATGGCCTCTTGAAGTATCCTTCCGAATCATTAGACCTGTTAGAACCTTTATTGGGAAGGTGCTCTCTACAGTCTGTACCTCTTTTAATAGTTCATTTTAATGGTTCACATGACAAAACGAAATGCACTCAGAGCTCCAACTGTGTGGTAGAATGGGGCTCTTATAATATCGAATTCCTTCAGAGAAGACTGTAACAAACATCATGAAAAACTGCATAAGGACCACATAAAGAGTGCTGGACTTGTAGTCAGAAACCATGCAATACAGAGAGGATAAAGGAAAATGAAGCTCATGAATGGGAGAACAGAATTCCAAATAGCCTACATAGAGGTATAAATGAGGAAGAAAGACAAAGTAAACTAGCAGTCCTAGGAAAAGGGCTTCATAGTCTTGTTATGTCAGGGTCGGCTAGGTGGCGCAGTGAGTAGAGCGCTGGACCTGAGTTCAGATACGACCTCAGACACTTAACAGAAAAAAACAAACAAACAAACAAACAAACAAAAAAAAACCTAGCCGTGTGACCTTGGGCAAGTTGCTTAACCCCAATTGCCCTCCAAAAAGCAAAAAATAAAAAAAATCTTATGTCAGATGTGGGTGAGGGGAGGCAGAAAGGAACATTTTGAACCACACTCTTACTCAGAGAGAGAAGGAAAGGGTCAAAAGAGAAGTGAAATAAATAACTAAAAAAAAATGAAATTAGTAATTTAAATATGTACAAATAAAAGGAAGATAAAGGAGGAGTTGGAGAAGGAGAAGGAGAAAGAGGAAGAGGAGGAGGAAAAGAAAGAAGAAGGAGAAAAAGGAGAATGAAAAGGAGGAGGAGAAAGAGAAGTTAAAGAAGAAATAATCCTGGGATCGAGTCTAGACTTTGACACTTGCTTATTCATAGAGCCTCTGACAAACTACTTAACCTGAAGCTTGGTTTCCTCATCTGTAAAAAGGGAATAAAAATCCCAATACCTATCATGGGA
Source organism: Gymnobelideus leadbeateri (assembly GCA_011680675.1). Taxonomy (NCBI): domain Eukaryota; kingdom Metazoa; phylum Chordata; class Mammalia; order Diprotodontia; family Petauridae; genus Gymnobelideus; species Gymnobelideus leadbeateri. The sequence continues at coordinate 135,452 of WOXC01000231.1, forward strand.
GTTTGCTGTTATGAAAGTGCTTTGCACTTAAAGGGAGATGCAAAGGTTTGCTATGATGCCACATGAGCAATCAGAAATGAGACTAATGAGACAATGCTCCCAGCCGGAATGGGTAGAATTCAGTTCTTGTCATTCTCAAACAACACATTCCTTTCAAGGTGGTTCTATTGTCATGCCTAAGGGAAAAATAAAATGGGCGAGCCATTTCACGACTCAACAATATCACCAGAAGGGAGGAGGAAGTTTGCTGTCTAATTGAGACAGCGTTTCAAAGTAGTATCAAAGGACTTGGTGAGCCCCAGCTACCTTCTTTCTAAAAGGCTACGCTCAGGAAGCAAATAGTCCAGCCAATTCAAGAGTCTGTTTGATAAATATTTATTCATTGACAAAGAATCTGAGAGAAATCTATAGTCTATGGTCCTTCTTGGGAAGGGAGGGGAAGGGAAGGGAAGGGAAGGGAAGGGAAGGGAAGGGAAGGGAAGGGAAGGGAAGGGAAGGGAAGGGAAGGGAAGGGGATCGTTTCAGAAAAACTTGGGAAGATTTGTAAGAACTGATGTAAAGTGAAGTGAGCAGGACCAGGAGGATAATCTACACAGCAACAACAATATAAATAATCAACTATGAAAGACTCAGGAACTCTGATGAATAAAACCGCTGACCACAGTTCCAGAGGACTCACAGTGAAGCATGCTGCCCACCCCACAGACAGAGAACTGATGAACTCAAAGTGCAGACTGAAGCATTTGTTTACATTGATAATGAGGAAATTTGTTTTGCTTTATTATTTATGTTTATAACTGGTTTTGTTTATTTTGCTTTCTCAATGGGAGGAAGAAGGAGTTGGGGCAAAAGAATTTGGAGCTGAAAACAAAATAAAATTGAATTTTAAACAAGAATTGTTGTGGAGATAGACTTGGCAAGACTGGCAAATGATTGGACAAGGAGGCAAAATGAGGGAGAGGAAAGGTCAAGAATGGATCTAAGGCTTCAAAACAAGAGATCTGAAATATGGCAATGGTATCCTCAGGAAGGAGGAGAGAGTTGGAGGGGAAATAGAATGTACTTTGCATTAGACATACTGAGTTGGAGATGCCTATAGGTTATCTAGGTAGAGATAATCACCTGAAAAGCATTTATTACATACCAGGTCCTACACTACTCTACAAAGAGGAGATACAAAGGCAAGTGAAATAGTCCCTGTCTTCAAGAAGCTTATTTTCTAATGGGGGAGATAATATATATGTATATATATGTATATGAATATGAATATACAAAAGACATACACAGGGAATGCAAGGTCACCTTGAGGTAGGGGAGACATTAGCATCTGGATATACTAGGAAAAGCCTCATGGAGAAGATGCTGGTTGAGCTGAGTCCTGACGGAAATTAGAGATTCTAAGAGGCAGAGATGAAGAGGGATGCCATTCCGGGCATGGAGACAACCAAAACCAAGGAGATGGAGTATTATGTGCAAAGAACAACAAAAAGACCAGTTTTGCTGGATTATAGAGCATGTGGAGGGGTGTAATGTATATTATGACTGGAAATATAGAATGGTTCCTTACATTTCTGTAAATATAATCAAAGGGGCTTAAATCTGATCCTAGAGGCAACAGGGAGTCATTAGAGTCTACTGAGGCTAGACCTGCACTTGAGGATAAACTCTTGGGCAACTATGTGGAAAATGGATTGGAATGGGGAAAGAGAAGAGGTAGGGAGCCCAATCAGGAGACTATTACAATAGTTCAGGCCAGAGGTGATGAAGAACTGAATGTGGATGGGGACTGCGTGAGTGGAGAGAAGGGGACAGATGTGAGGGATTTTGTGGACATAGGGACAAGGTTTGGCAAATGACTGGATATGTGAGGTGAAGGAGAGTGAAGAGCAGAGGATGATGCTGGGGATGCAAACCTGATAGACCAGAAAGATGGTGGCATCCTTGACAGAAATAGGGGAGGTTAGAAAAGCCGTGAATTTGGAGCAAAGATAAGGAGTTCTGTTTTAGACACATGGAGATGCCTATAAGACCCCTGGCTGGAAATGATGACACAGGGCTAAGGTCAAGATAAAGATTAAGGCTGGATATATATGTATCTTCATATCTATAATTCAGCCTATTTCTTTCTCAAATTCAGTATGTCCAAAACTTCTCACACTACTACTAAATATAGCTATATACATATACATATATATAAACACATATATATTTGTTTATATGTATATAAAATATGTAACACATGTATATATAAATATAAGTGAATCATCTGATTAGTTATGATAATTAAACCCATGAGTTTTAATGGATTTGATTATCCCATTAAAACTAAAGCATAATGAGACCTAATAAGGTTACCAAGTATGGGGGGAGGAAGAGAAGAGGGCCAAGGAATACAGTCTTGGGGTATACCCATAGTTATTAATGATGATCAAGCAAAGGAAACTGAGAAGGGGTGACTTGTCAAGTTGTTGCTGTGTGTGTCCTTTGTTTTCAAAGAGGACTATGACATTAGAGAAATGATGACATGATTTGCAGTTGACTTTGATTTAAATGAGGGAGGGCTGTGCAAGGTCATCAGCCTCACTTTCTCTCCAGAGTCATCTGGGTCCAGTGACCAGATATTCATCAGGATGACTGGTGCAGGATACACTGGGAGACCCTGCCTCTTTTAGGCTAAGGCCTTTTCATATACTCACTAAGAGTGAGGTAAGGCCCATTCAGTGAGCAGGCCTCTTTAAGAAATGAGTCAAGCAGGGCCTTGGAGTCAAGAGGACCTGAGTTCAAATTCAGCCTCAGACACTTAACACTTACTAGCCATGTGACCTTGGGCAAGTCACTTAACCCCAATTGCCCTGCCTTCTCCCCTCCAAAAAAATAGCAAAAACAAATTTAAAAAATTAAAAAGATATATACATATATATATTTATTTGTATATATATATATCCATATATATGGATATATATATAATTTTTTTAAAAAAGAAATTAGTCAAGGGATGGCCCCTTTAGTTAGAAAAAAAGAAAAAATCAAGCTGGGAGGGGAAGACCCATTGGACAAGGAGGAGGAGAATCAAGAGACAGTAGTGTCATGAAAATCCCCTTGGACTAGAAGCATGAGCCATGTCTGCCCCCTAGTGGTCAAATTAAAATAGAAGTTGTCAAAGAGAATATTCCCTAGGAAAGCTGAAAAAAAATTATTCTTTCTGTAAAGAGAGCAACCCCTCATTAACAGCTTCTTTTATGTATCTGTTAATTAACCTAATAACTCAAGGCCAGTTTTTCAGATAATGACCCAGAGAGGCCACAGACTTAAAATATTTATTTTAAAATTAATGATTTATTAGAAACTACAGTAAAAATCAATGCAAACACTTATTCTTACTTAATAACTATTTATATTTACAGTGATTAATTTCAATGTAATGATATATCATAACATCTTATCAGTTCCTACCTCTACATTCCCATCTGGACTCTTCACCCATTCATTTTCTTTTTCTTTCTTTTTGGCAAGGTAAGTGGGGTTAAGTGACTTGCTCAAGGTCACACAGCTAGTGTACCAAGTGTCTGAGGTCAGATTTGAACTCAGGTCCTTCTTGACTCCAGGGCTGGTACTCTATTCACTAAGCCACCTAACTGCCCCCCACCCATTCATTTTCATTCACTTTTTCTTCATAGGATCAGATCATATTCAGAGCATACTCCATTGTTATGGTCTTATGTCTTTTAATCTGCATTATTTCTTAAAGTTTTCCCCCTAGATTTCTTTGTACTCTTCATGCTCATTGACTTAACTGATTTATGGTATACCTAATAATAGTTACAAAAAATAAGCATGCTCTCTGTCCCAATAATTTCTTTGTCATGAATATGCTCTACAAGTGTCGTGAAATTACAAACAAACCAAAAAAGGGCTGTCTGTTCAGAGATCTTTGTTATGTGTGAAAAAACAAACTGGAAGTAACCCAAATGGTCAACAACAAAGCCAACAATAATAATGGTTAAGTAGATCATGGTACATTGATGAAATGGAACACATCTTAGACCTCTTTTTAAATTTCTTTTTGTGGTTCTCTTTTCATATAGGGTTAAATATTCAAATGGTAATGGGCATGACTGATGGCATCTTTAGGCTAGTCATGTGGCAAGGATGAGGGGTGACAGGTGGATGGCCAGAGGGCTCTGTGACTATTCTCTTATGTCAGAAAGAAGTTGAGAAAGGCTTCTGGCATGTTGGGTAAAGCCCCCATGGTGAACTTATAGCCCAGAACGTGCACATCTATGAGATCACTTATCCATTTGGGCACTTGTGTAATGCCATTGCTGTTTCATTTAAAAACCCAACAACATTATATATGCTAAACAGATGATTGCAGTGTCTACAAGAAGCTTCTTTGTCAAAGCCTGGAATTAAACTGAGTTTAAGAGGCAGAATTATTGTGTAGTAAAGAGAGCGTTTACTGGGAGTCAGTAGACCTAAGGCTTAGTTCTAGTTCTTCCACTGATACCTTGACGTTGGCAAGTTATTTGCACTTTCCATGCTTAGGTTTCCTCTTGTACAAGGATGAAGGGGTTGGCATGTGAAAGATTGATCCAAAATCACTAGAAATACACAAAATGCAAATCAAAACAACCTTGAAGCTTTGTCTCACACCCAGCAAATTTGCAAAGTTGACAAAAGATAGAAATAGTCAATGTTTGAGGAGCTAAGGAAAGGTGGGAACAGTGTGTGTGTGTGTGTGTGTGTGTGTGTGTGTGTGTGTATAAATTTTCACTGTTTTTCTATCACCTACATCTCCCATTATATATCAGCCCCAATCCACTAAGCTTATAACAAAGAATAAAAAAGAAGAAAGAAAAAGTTCAGAAAAACATTTTATTTCAAATTTTGATATTATATACAGTGTTGCATGCATATCTATGGACCACCCCCTCTGCAAAGAAGTAGTGGGAGCTATTTGGTTATGTCTGTTCTTTGAGGAAGAGCTTGGGCATGAAATTTTTGCAGCATTCAATTTCAAGTGTTTTGTTGTTCTTTTTATTCATGTTGCTGTAGTCGTTACCTAAGAAATTTTTATTTTATTTTGAATTTTAAAATATTTTTTCAACCAGCAAAACTCTACTTCCTCTCTCTCATACACATCCCCACCCCCAAAGGAGAAAGAAAGAAAAAAAAATCCTATTTACCAACATGGATAATCAAGCAAAATTAATTTCCTTATCAGTCATGCCAATAAAAGAAAAAGGTCCCAACTTACTCTGAGTGTTTCACTTCTTTATCAGAAGTGGGTAGCACGCCTTATCATTAATCCTCTGGAATCATAATTGATCATCACACCAATCAGAACGCCTAAATTTTTCAGAGTCGTTTGTCTTTATGATATTGTTGTTACTGTATGAACTGTTCTCCTGGTTCTACTCATTTCACTCTGCATCAATCCATACAAGTCTTCCCAGGTTTCTTCAAAACCACCTCCTTCTGCATTTCTTACAACACAATAGTTTTACATTACATTCATACACCCTTATGTGTCTGGTTGTTCGCCCAATTTATGGGCACCCCCTCGGTTTCCAGTCCTTTGCCACCTCAGAAAGAGCTATAAGTGTTTTTGCATATCCTTAAAGTTTATTTTGCTTAGGACTAATCCCTCCCTTAACCTATCCTAATTCTTTCTTCCCTCTTATTTTCCCAGTTGAGTGAAATGTATGATCCTACTCAACTCTATGTATGCTCCCTTTCATTGAACAATTTCAATAATGAGAGTGATCTTTTGTAAAACCATTATTAAATTTTCTGTGTGAGAATTTACACCTTGGAAATCCACAATCTCTACAAATCAGAACTTGATTTATACTTTTGTTGATTATCTAGGCTTAAAGAGCTGGAGAAAGTGTTAATAAAATTTAGAAGTGTGGGTACATACATGAACAACCCCCTCCCCAGCCTAAGTGACCATTTACCAGCATACCCCAGTACACAACTCTGTAAAGAGGGCTTGAACATAGTAGGAATGCAGTAGAATGCTCCAGGAATGAAGTCATCACTACATTGGGGGCTACCAATAATACCCATAACCATGTACATGGCCCCTTAAAGTTTGTAAAATGCTTTACATGCATTATCTTATTTGAGTCTAACAACCTCCCTGCCCCAAACCTTCTTCTTTGCATAAATTTCTACTTGTGCACCCCAATTATATAAGATCATTTTACCAAACCACTTACTTTCCTCCCACAGTGTACTTCTCTTCCCCTCCTTTTCTATTATGTTTTTTTAAGAACATCAAGATGCAACAGAACCACTCCCTGGTCTTCTGTCTAATCAGACTCCCTCTGTGACCCCTGATAATGATAAGGTTCAGAGGGGACCCATATTAGAATGTAAGCTGCTTATCCTTGCTTAATCCTTTATGATTGTTTGTTCGTGTATATCTTTTTTATGTTTCTCTTAATTCCCGTATTTGTAATTCAAAGTTTCCGTGCAGCTCTGGTCTTTTCATCAGTAAGTCCTCTATTTCATTAAAAATTCTTCTTCGTTCTGCAGGATTTTACTCTGTTTTTCTGGCTATGCTATTCTCAGTGGCAAGTCCATATCCTTTGATTTCTAGTATATCATATTCCAAGTTCTTCCCACCCAATTTGGGGTGTTCTTGGCAAAGATATTGGAGTGGTTTGCCATTTCCTTCTGCAGCTCTTTTTACAGATGAGGCACTGAGGCAAACAGGATTAAGTGACTTGTCCAGGGTCACACAGCTAGTAAATGTTTGAGGCAGGATTAGAATTCAGGTCTTTCTGCCCCCAGGTCAGGAGCTCTATCCACTGTACCATCTAACTACCTTTATAGTGGTAGTTAGTAAATTGTGATCCTGACTGTACCTGAATTCTTTCCTTCTAACTGCTTGCAGTATTTTTCCTTTGATGTGTAAGCTCTGAATTTTGGCTATAATATTACCAGGAGTTTTCATTTTGAGGGTTCTTTCAGGATGTTATTGATAGATTTTTTTTTCTATTTCTACCTTCCCTTCTTGTTCTAAGAGATCTGGGCAGTTTTCTCTGAGGATTTCTTAAAATATGATGTCTAGGCTCTCTTTTTTTTTTTTTTTTGTCATAGCTTTCTTTCAGGTAGTCCAGTGATTCTTAATTTTTTTCTCTTTGAGCTCTTTTCTAGGTAATTTATTTTTACTATGAAGTGTTTGACTCAATTTTCTATATATTTGAGAAATGAAGTGTTTATCAGAGATAATTGCTGTAAATTCCCCCCCCAGTTTTTGGCTTTGCTTCTAATTTTGGTTGCATTGGTTTTGTTTGTACAAAGTCTTTTTAATTTAATATGTAAAAATATTTCTTGTTGCCTCATGAAGTCAACAGCTTCTATTTGGTGCATTCTCATTTTCAGGGAGTCTATTGCTTGGGCACATTTTTCTGTCTCTTATGTCAAGCTATTAGTTCCTTTTCCTATTCTTTCTTCTATTGTTCTCAAATATTTTCCAGTTTTTTTCTCCTAGTGTTCCTATTTCATTTATTAAAAAAAATGTTAACTCATGTTTTATTTCTTCCAGAAATTCTAGTTGAATTTGTGGCCAAGCTGTATTTTTCATTGAGGTTTTGCTCATAGATGTTTTGAAATCATTCTCTTTTTCAAGTTTATGTCTTGAGCTCTTCTGTCACCACAATAACTTTTTATGGTGGGATTCTTTCTGTTTGTTTGCTCATTCTTCTGGTGTGCTTTCTGACTTTGAACTTGATGATAGGGCCAGGCTCTGTGAACATCTGGAGGGAAGGTCTGGACTGGTCCTGCTGTTGCTTTCTTGGCGTACTGAGTTCTTTGTTATCCCAGAATCTCAAGGAAAGTTCATGCTGAGGACTTGCTAGCTTTCATTGGTCCCACAGTGGTCTGATCCAGGGCAGAGTCTGATTGCTGTTCCTGGCTCTACAAGTTCCAAGCCTGCATTTGGGTCTCAGTAAAGACTGTGGGCTGGCTCCTTTGGTGTTTCAGCAGAACAGGACTGAACCCAGCTGTCATCAGTCAGCTGGAAAGTTCTGCTGTTTAGAGTGATAGAACTACAGGCTTCCTTTCAGGCTAGGATTCCTAACTTACCATTCTTATTTCTTATTACCTTTCTTTACAACTCTCTGGCCTGCTAACTGTGCCCCTTTCATAGAATTCCACCTCCCACCTCTATGACTTTGTACAAACTGTCCCTCCTCTCCCCCATGTCTGGAAGGCACTACCTGACATTGCCTCTTAGAATTATACTTAACCTTTCTCCTGACCTCCAGTCTCTAATCTCCAACTGTCTATTGAACATCTCCAAATGGATATTCTACAGATATATATTCACCATGTCCCAAACAACTCATTATTTTTTCCCAAAGAAACCTTCCCTTCTTCCTAACTTCCCTATGATTCTTGAGAACACCACCATCTTCCCAGTCATCCCTTCATCACATCTCTCTATATGTTCCTTTGTCTCTTCTAACTCTGCCCTTAGCCTGGTACTTACTACCTCATACCCTGATGACTAGTTTCAGCAACCTTATATAGGTTTTGGTTACAAAAGTAGGATGAATGCAATTGCTTTTCAAAGAGTCTGTATCCTGGGCCATCTTCAGTCATCATGACTGATATCTGGCCACTGGACCCAGATGGCTCTGGAGAAGAAAGTGAGGTGGTGACTTTGCACAGCCCTGCCTCACTTAAATCCAATTCACTTGCATGCCATGGCATCACCTCCCTGATGTCATGGAACTCTTCAAGAACAAAGGACAAACAACAACAATAATTTCAAAGAGTAAATGAGGAAAGATGGTTTATAGACCAAAGAAGGAATGATAGAAAGGGAAGACATAGATAAGATAAAACAGGAAACTACCCAGTAAATGGGAGTTATAGCTGATATCTCAAGCTGTTAATTTTTAGACAGAGCAAAAAAAAAACCTAGGGGCGGCTAGGTGGCGCAGTGAATAGAGCGCCGGCCCTGGAGTCAGAAGGACCTGAGTTTGGAGCCGGCCCGACACTTAATCCACACAAACAAAAACCTAGCCGTGTAACCTTGGGCAAGTTACTTAACCCCAATTGCCCTAAAGGGGCGGCTAGGTGGCGCAGTGAATAGAGCGCCGGCCTCGGAGTTGGGATGACCCGAGATCAGATCCGGCCTCAGAAAATGAGCACCCACGCATAAATAATGACTAGCTGTGTAACCTTGAGCAAGTTACTTAACCCCAATTGCTTTAAAAAAAAAAACAAAAACCTAACTAGTTAACACAGTGCTTGTAATTGATGTCTTTGGCCTTCAGCTAGTTCCATGACCTGCTTACATTAACAAGGTAATAAAGTTGAGCCAGAAATTCTTACCACCCTATCAATGAAATATTTATTAAGCACCTACTATATGACAGGCATTATACTAGGCCTGGAAGATACAAAAATAAATACAAAAAAAATCTCTACCCTCAAGGACCTTATTTTTTATTAGGGGAGACATATATAAAACCTAGGTGTCTGGAAGGTGGCCTTACATTTTGGGGAAGAGTACAGACCAGACATCCTTTATTTTCTGGTCTTTTGACAGTGCCTGACAGATAGTTAGTACTTAATAAATTCTTATTGAAGTCATTCCCCAATTCATAAATGGTCAAAGAATATGACCAGGCAATATTCAGATGAAGAAATAAAAGCTATCTTTAGTCATATGAAAAAATGCTCTAAATCACTATTGATTAGAGAAATGCAAATTAAAACAACTCTGAGGTACCACATCATACCTATCAGATCGGCTAACATGACAGAACAGAAAAATGATAAATGTTGGAGAAGATGTAGGAAAATTAGAACACTAGTGCATCGATGGTAGAGTTGTGAACTGATCCAACCATTCTGGAGAGCAATTTGGAACTATGCAAGACTATAAAAATGTGCATAGCTTTGATCCAACAATATCACTTCTAGGGCTGTATCCCAAAGAAATCATAAAAATGGGAAAAGGATTCACATATACAAAAATATTTATAGCAGCTCTTTTTTGTGGTGGTAAAGAATTGGAAATTAGGGGCAGTTAGGTGGTGCAGTAAATAGAGCACCAGCTCTGGAGTCAGGAGGATCTGAGTTCAAATCCGGCCTAAGACTCTTAACACAAAACTAGCCATATAACCTTGGGCAAGTGATTTAACTCCAATTGCCCTCCAAAAAGTAAAAACAAACAAACAAACAAAAAAGAATTGGAAATTGAGGGGATGCAATTGGTGGTAATTGGGGAATAGCTGAACAAGTTGTGATATATAAATGTAATGTAATGCTATTGTTCCATAAGAAATGGTAGGCAGGCAGGTTTCAGAAAAACCTGGAAAGACTTGCATGAACTGATTCGGAGTGAAGTGAGCAGAACCAGGAGAATATTGTACATGGTAACAACAACATTGTGCAATAACTGACTTTGTTAGACTTAGCCCTTCTGAGCAATACAATGATCTAAGACAATTGACTAATCCAAGACTCATGATGGAAAATGCTATTCACATCCAGAGAAAGAACTATGGGTCTGAGTGCAAAACAAAGCATATTTTCTCTCTCTTTTTTTTTTTTTTTGCTTTTTTTTTCTTGTGGTTTTTCCCTTTTGTTCGGATTCTTCTTTCACAACATGACTAACGTGGAAATATATTTAACATGATTGTACATGTATAGCCTATATCAGATTGCAGATTGCATGCCCTCTTGTGGAGGGAGACAATTTAGAACTCAATATCTTATAAAAGTGAATATTGAGGGGCGGCTAGGTGGTGCAGTGAATAGAGCGCCGGCCCTGGAATCAGAAGGACCTGAGTTCGGAGCTGGCCTCCGACACTTAATCCACACAAACAAAAAAACCTAGCCGTGTAACCTTGGGCAAGTTACTTAACCCCAATTGCCCTAAGGCGGCTAGGTGGCGCAGTGAGTAAGAGCGTCGGCCTCGGAGTTGGGATGACCCGAGATCAGATCCGGCCTCAGAAAATGAGCACCCATGCATAAATAATGACTAGCCGTGTAACCTTGAGCAAGTTACTTAACCCCAATTGCTTTAAAAAAAAAAAAGTGAATATTGAAAGCTAAACAAATTAATACTTTTTAAAAAATAAAATAAATTCTTATCAAATTGATTTGATTTGAGTGAAGAGATGAAACCCCAGTAGCTCACTGATACAGAAATGCCCTCCAAAGACATGTACCCAGGAAACTCCATGAGACTATCTGAGGCCAGCCTAATAGTTCTTAACTATATGTTCCCTTCCTAAGAACCCCTCATGCTTGATCCCTAAGTATACCTACTGACAGTGTACATATCTGTGGGAGATTATTCCCTAGGTTTATAGAGAGAATAAGCTATTGTGATTTTATTTATTATTCTATTTCATTAAATGCCTTTTCCTTGAACAAATTGCATCTTCTGACTGATCAGCAAAAGTAAACACACTGGTGTGGGCTCATGAGTTATGGTTGTGTTTGGATATGGAGCCAGACTACCTTGAACCTGGGATAATTATTCTGGGTTCCATGTAAGGCAGCTGGTAATATAATGGATAGAATGCTGGGCCTGGAGTCAGGAAGATCTGAGTTAAAATCTGGACTCAGATACTTACTAGCTTTGTGACCCTGGGCAAATCACTTAACTTCTGTTTGCCTCACTTTCTACATCTGTAAAATGTGGTTCAGAATAATACCCACATTACAGAGTTGTCATAAGGATCAAATGAGATATTTATTTAGAAATGTACTTAGCACAGTGTCTGACACATAGTAGGCACTGTACAAATGCAAGCTGTTGTTATTGTTAGCTATGGAGTCTAAGAGGTGAAGGTGAGGAGAAGGAAAGCATTCTAGTCATGGGGAACAGTCCTATGATGTCTTTCTCTAAGCCTCAGTTTCCTCTTCTGTACAGTGGGTTCAATATGGGTGAGATCATCACTGAGGACCCTTCCAGGTCTAAAAGGAATCATCCTTGAAATATTCTCAAATAAGAGAATTCATGTAAAACACTTCTTGCCCTTCCCTTGCCCCCCAGATGCTATATGTGAAATAGTTATAATACTTGGACTCCTTATTCCATACTGTTATTATGACACTCTAGTAAGATAACTCATATAAGGAGTTATTTATACTGTTTACAAATAAAAGACAAGATAAACTCTTATTATCACTCAGAAACTTTTTTGTAGACAATGAAGTGCCTCTAACAGTCTGGATATATGATTGGCTTTTTTTCTCAGGGGTTGGCACTTCCTGACTTTGTCTTTAAATAGGAGGGATTCATCTTTATTATCTCTGGGTGAGCAGGAGGAAAAGGAAGGAGAGTTGTTTGCAGTTCTCCACCCACCAACTATAGTTTCCAAAGGGAGTTGTCCCAGAGCTTTGGGTCTGTTCCAGAGAATCTTGTGAGGGAAGCTGGCCTGGAGCCACCATTAACTTCAGGAACCAGCACGGGCTTTTGGAAACATGGTGTTCTAAAGGGAGTTAGATCCTTCTTAGGGAGGGGTTCTAATTAAAGGCAAATCTGGGCAAAGAATAAAGCATTTACCTTCTCCTGGGGAGGAGGAAGGAGAAAATTAGCCAAAGTTGGTTTAAGAAAAGAATTGGAGAAGAGGAGGATAGAGGTACATTAACTCTGAGATTTCAATTCACATCCAGTAAATGGGAAAAGATGGGATATGGTTCATGCCAGAGAGATTACACAAAGGTGGATACAGGAATACACTCCTGGTAAAGCTATCAATGAAGGCCGCCAGGTGGCGCAGTGGATAGAATGATGGGCCTGGAGTCAGGAAGACAGCTTGCTAAGTTCAAATCTCACCTCAGACACTTCCTAGCTATGTGACCCAGGGCAAGTCACTTAACCCTGTTTGCCTCAGTTTCCTCATCTGTAAAATGAGCTGGAGAAGGAAATGACAAACCACATCAGTATCTTTGTCAAGGAAACCCCCAAATGGGGTCAAGAAGTCAGACACAACTGAGCAATAACAAAGCTATCGATTGGTTAAACCATTCTGGAAAGCTTCCATATACACCAAAACATTTTTAGTAGTACAATGAACTAGAAGCAAAGTAAATGCCCATGGATTAGGAAATGACTAAACAAATTGTGGCATAGGAATAGAATAGAATTGTTGTTGTTCAGTTATGACTGACTCTTTGTGACCCCATTTGGGGTTTTCTTTGGCAAAGATGCTTGGGTGGCTCTCCATTTCTTTCTTCTCCAGCTCATGAGGAAACTGAGGCAAACAGGGTTAAGTGACTTGCCCAGGGTCACACAGCTGGTGTGTGTCTGAGGCCAGATTTGAACTCAGGTTCTCCTGACTCCAGACTGGAAGTTCTATTCACTGTGCCACCTAGCTGCCCTAAATGTAATTCCATACAATAAGAAACATGAAAGATACAACATGGTAATACTTACATGAACTGATGCAGAGTGAATTAAGCCTAACCAAGAATATAACATATACAGGGGCAGCTAGGTGGTGCAGTGAGTAAGAGCGCCCACCCCAGAGTTGGGACGACCTGGGATAGGATCCAGCCTCAGAAAATGAGCACCCACACATAAATAATGACTGGCCGTGTAACCTTGAGCAAGTTACTTAACCCCAATTGCTTTAAAAAAAAAAAGAATATAACAAATACAGTGACTACAACAATATAAATAGAAAGAACAAAGAAACTGACACTTCCATGGAATTATAATAACCTGAGATGACCTTAAGGAAGATATATGACTGGGAGGGCACTCTCCCTTCTTTGCCTCAGTGGGGGATGATGGGAAAATGGGCATGGAACATAGCATATGTCTTTAGATATAGTTGAAATGCTAGTTAGTTTTACAGACTCACTTTTCCCCCCCTGACTTCTTTTTTATTCTTTATTATAAGAAATTACTATTCTGAGTGTGGGGAGGGTAGGTAACTATTGAGAAATCAAGGTGACATAAAAACAAAACAAATATGTGTGTATATATATATGTGTGTGTGTGTGCATATATTATATATATATGTATATATATCAATGCCAAAAACAGGAGAAAATCACAGGTTACCATGTTTTTTCCCCTTACTGTTTCTTTCAGTCGGTTCAGCACCTGTAAATGCCCACTAGGTTGTTTACTTCTTTCCCATCATCCCTAGCAGCCCTGCTATTTTGGCCAATCTTATTTTTAGCTGCTGAAGGCTAATCCCTCGCCAGCCCCACAGTATTGCGAGTTGGTGACTCAGCTACAGGGTCCCAGATGAAAATGGTGATGATGGGACCCCAAACCAACCATCTCAAATGGAAGTCTGGTTGATGAGGGGGAAATACCAGTGGCACACCCTGTCACAAGGTCAGGGTTACCTATTTCTAGCTGATAGACTCAGCTGCCTGCCTTCTGGCACTCTGTCTATGACAGCCCTGGGCTGTTACTAAAAAGACCTAGGGTGTAGTCCAGGCTTTCCACAAAGGGGCTGGGTGAATTTGGGCAGCCCTCCATGTCCCTGAGGTCTCAATTTCCTCATCTATAAAATAGATTCAATAATCACCTCTAAACTATATAAAGAAACAGAGATGCCTCTAGAGAGGATTTATGAAATAAATCAATAAAAAAATGTGCCAAGCACCGTACTAGGCACTGGGGATAAAAACAAACAAAAAAAAGAGCTTAAATTCATTCTATTAAAGGGAGACAAATCCATATGTAAGTAAAAGTAGAATAAATACAGTCAGTAGAAGGGGAGGGCATTAAAGAAGGTTCAAAGTCTGGGGGTTTCATGAAAGGCTTCCAAGAAGCTTGAGCCATGTCTTGAAGGAGGAGAATAATTCTATAATGTGAGGTAAGGAGGAAGTGCATTCTAGGCAGGAGGGATAGTCGATGCAAAGGGATGGAGATGGGAGATGGAAGGTTATGTTTAAGGAATAGCATTGCCAAATGAAAAAGGATATTTTGACTGGACCATAACAGGCAGGAAAGATAGGTTGGAGCCAGGTTGTGAAGGACTTTAAAAGCTAAATAGATGTTGATATAGCCACTTCCTCTTAAAAGATTTTATCCTAGAGGCATTGGGAAGTTGCTTAAGTTTGTCAATGAGCGGGGCTGAGCCATACGGTCAGAGTAACATTTTTGGCAGCTGGGTGGAGGATGGACTGATGTGGGGAAAGTCCTGAGGCAGAAAGAACAATTAGGAGATTGTTGCACCAATGTGGGTGAGAGGTGATGTTCCTGGAGCCTAACTCTCCATCTCCAGCCTGAGCATTCTCCCTATCTCCCATGTGCCCGAACACATTCTTTCTTCCCCTACTTCCTTTAAATCTCAGCTACCGGCCTACCTTCTACAAGAGGCTTTCTCAGTGCCCTTTAATGCTCATTCCTTACCTCGGTGGATTATTTCCAGTTGAGGCTGTCTATACACAGCTGTTTGCATGTTGCCTCCCCTGTGAGAATGGGAGATTTTTGAGAGCTAGGAATGGGTTTTTTTTTTGCTTTTTGTTGTTGTTTGTAGGTCAGCACCAAGCCTGGCACGAGTAGGATTTTATTAAATGCTTGTTGACTGTCCAAATTAGTAGCGGTGTAAGTAAAGAAGCCAGGAGAGACTACAAACTACGTACCTATGGCAAGACATGGGCCAGATCACCCAGGAGAAGGGAGGGAGAATTTGCAATATCCAGAGGTACAAGAGGGCTGGCAGAGGGCTGGGGGCCTTCAGCCTCTGCATCCTGAGCCGAGACCTCTCCTATTTCTGGGTTCCTTCTCCCCCTCCAGCTCTCCCTCCAGTTCCTTCTCTCCCTCCAGCTCTCCCTCCAGCTCTTCCTTTTGTCCTCTGTACCAGAAAACCCTCTTTGAAGAGGAAGTGGTTTTGGAGCTGGGGTTGGAGACCAAGATAATAGAGAACAGGTGCCTCATCCTTACCCTGTCCCCCAATTCCATGTAAGCAAATGGCATGATCTTTGCTGTGGAGAAAAAAATGCTTTATCCCTCAAAGGCATAGAGACAGCCAAGGTCAACTTCAGTCCCGGGCTATTTCCTTCCTAGGAAATAGGTGAAGATAGATTACTTTTTCCTTTCAATTATTTATTCAGTTCCACATTTGTTGAGCCTATGATGTGTGCAAAGCACTGTGCTCACAGCTGGGGCTGGGGCTGGGGCCTGGGGCAGGGGTGGGGGGATACAGGGGTGCTTGTGAAGTCTAGTAGGACAATACCACCTCGAAGTGCTTGTAGCTCAGTGGTCAGAGCACTGACTTTGGGAGTCAAGAAGACCTGAGTTCAAGTCCAGCTTTAGACAATCACTAGCCATGTGAACCTGGGCAAGTCACTTAACCTCATCTGGCAAAGTGGAGATACTAGCCCCTGCCTTCTAGGGTTGTTGAGGATCAAAGGAGATATTTGTAAAAAGTTTCCTGAAAGTGCTATTTAAATGCTACCTATTAACAAAAAAACCTCGTAAAACAAAATTCTTTTTTAAGCACCTGCTTTGTGTGGAGTATGGTGCCAGGCTCCGGAGAACGGGGCACTAATGAAACAGTTCTTACCTTCCAATAGTTTAGGTTGGGGGGAGGGGCACGGGAAGAGAAAGGTTTTTTGCACTTTATTTTTCTTGCTTTTCCTCCCCCCGAACATGGAAATGCTTTGTATGACTCCCCGTGTATAATGGGAATATATTTCTTGCCTTTTCAAAGGGTGGGGGAGAGAAGAGAGAGAGATTTTGGAACTGAAAATAAAAATTGAAAAAAAAGAGAAAGTGATGAGGAGGGAAAGCATTCTAGGAATGGGGTTGACAGCTGTTGAAGAAAAAGAATACTGACACCAGAATGTGGTTTAGGTTCAAGTCAGTCAGTAACAATTTAACTTAACCTTAATATATGACATTAATTTAATCTAAGACATTTCTAGCTTGGGAAGAGAGGTCCAGACTGGCATAGTTTTCCATGCCCTCTGCTGTGACTCTGCCCAAGGAGACTTCAGGTAACTAGGAATATATATCTCAAAATGCAGTCTGGGTTAACATTCCAGAACTGATCAACTAAGTCACTCTCCCTTTCTTTTCTGACCACTCCCTTCCCTCGCTCAGAGTTAAGCCTAGAGAAATCTTCCCAACCATTTTTATCTTAATCCCTTGTCTCTGGTGAGAGCAGGTGGACCAGTGCTAGCCCTCTTGTGAAGAGCTGAGGGTCTTAAATTTGTCTATAATCAAATAACTTTTGACTAGAAAGGGGGGAGGGGGAAAGGGAGAAAAAGGTAGGATTGTAAAGAAGGTAAATTTGATTTATTTTCTAAGAAAAATCCTGTTTTTCTTTTGTCTCACCCTAACACTCTTCTTTCTTTCTTTTTTCAAGAGGTTATGAAGTTTAGTGACTTGCCCAGGGTCACCCGACTTGTAAGAATCTGAGGTCACATTTAAACTCAGGTCCTCCTAACTCAAGTGCTTACTGTGCCACCTAGCTGTCCCAAGCACCTTCCTTTCCAAAAGTCTGAAAAGGGCACTTGAGAGAAATTATTTCTCAATATTTCTAGATAAACTCAGAAGGTGATTTTCACTGTTTCCACACAGTTAAGGCAAAGGCATGAAGGTGGGAAATGAGATATTATGTTCAGGGAACAGAAAGAAGGTCATTTTGCATGGAACAGAATACATGAAGTAATTTGAAATCAAGATAGAAAGATATGTTGAAGTCAGATGACAGATTTGAAATAAATGTCAGAGGAATTTAGCTTTATCCTAGAGGATAAAGGGGGGAGTCATTGATCCTTTTTGAGGAGGTGAATGATGTGATCAAACTTCTGCTTTAGGAATGTCAGTTGGGCAGCTATGGAGAAATGGATTGAAGAATGGAAAAAAAAAACTGGAGACAGGAATATTAATTAGGAGACTAAGACCAAGTCCAGATAAAAGGTACTGAGGGTCTGAATTAGGGTGAGAGCCATCCATATGGATGGAGAGAAGGTGATAGATACTAAAGATGCTGCATTTGGGGTGGGCTAAGAGTGAAGAGAAGGGAAGAAAACTTTGTATTCTATTTTAAATGAAGTCCATCCAAAACAACTTATTAATATCTGGGAGTTTCTGCTTGGATATGAGATCCAAAGACATGGGGGCAAAAAGGGGAAGGAGGGTGCATCCAGAGGATGGAGAGTTTTGTTTTCTTTTTTCTCCATATCCTTGGAGTGTTGTCTGGCTCTGTACACGAATAGGAAGCCTCTTAGAGCCTGAGTCCAGGGATGGGTAAAGGAAAACCTTGACCCCAACTTCACTGCAGGCTCTCAGTGTATTGACATTGTTTCTCATCTGCCTAAGGTATTTTGATGCAGAGCAGATGAACTGCCTTTGTGCTGGAAATGAGAGGCTACAAAAGGCACCTAATTACAAAATTTCTTTCCTCCCACAAGACTTTATGGTGGAGTGGAGAAAGACCTTCTATGGGCCCCCAGGTGGGGAGAAAGACCTCAGGCTCCCTCCCTCCCTCCTCCTTCCACTCCCCACCCCCAAACAGCTGACTCTCAACACCTGGAACTTCCTTTTCTTTCGTTTCTTTGGTTTGTATTTGTTTTGTAGATGGCTAAGAACCTGAGACTGTGGTCTGTGGTAAAGATTCAGTCACTGGACTCTGGGGGAGGTCCAGCACCTGGGCGAGGTCTGCAAGGTGAGTAGTGGAGGCTGGAAAAGATCCAGCTCCAGGAGCAACAGTGACTAGACCCACCCCTGAGATGTCAAGTCCTGGGCCACTGCTCAGTTTGCAGAGGAGGAATGTTTGTGGCAGTCCATGGACATTGGAGTCCACTCCCTTCTGAATTGCTCTGGTTGGGGGGGCTTTATGCTTTTTGTTTCCAGTAAACATCCCTTTGTTGAAGTGAATTAAAGTTAACTGGTTATCAATTATATTGGCGAGATGTAAACTGAATTGTTATTCAAGATGTAGAGTGAATTGAAATTCAAGTCAAGTCAATAAGCATTTATTAAGAGCTTACTTAGTGCCTGGCCCAGTGCTAAACTGGGGGCATAAAGACAAGCAAAAGAAAGTTCCTGCCCTCAAGCAGTTTACTTTTCTCTGTGAGAGGACACCACAAAAGTTTGGGGAAGGAAAGGGGAAGGCACTAGGGGTTCAGGACTTGGTGAAATCCTCAGAGTTAAGAAAAGCTGCTCCAGCCCTTTGTCGAAATGAAGGAGGGGAAGTAAGGTGGCATCATCCAGTGAGCCGGAGACTAACAGGACTAATACTTATTAGCACTGGGCCAGGCACATGGTGGGTTCTTAATAAATGTTAATTGATAGATTGATAGCATTTATATGACATTTTTAAGGTTTACAAAGTGCTTTACAATACTATTTCATTTGATCCTCACACTAATCCTGGAAGGTTGGTGTTTTGATTATCCCCATTATACAGGTGAAGAAACTTAACACAGGTTAAGTGACTTGTCCAGGGTCACAGAGTCACATAGTCTCTGTATTGGAGACTGGATTTGAACTTCCTGACTCTGGGTTCCTATACTTGATCTAATCACTGGATAGATAATATTGAAGAGAAAACTGGCCTAGTGATATTGGTGGATATAATACTGGCTGAGAAATCAGTTCAACATTAGGAGAATCACCTCACTCAGCCCTTCAGAGTGACCCCTAGAACCTTGAGGGCATGATATAGGGACTTTGAGAACCAATGCCAATGCATCAAAGGCTTGCCGGAGTAGCTTCAGAGCCTAGGCTACCTTTAACAAATTTTTCTTTATTTTTAATTCTGAAATGAACAAATTCCAAATAAAATTAACATTCCCATATACAAAAATAAACCAAGAAAGAGAGTTGCTATTATTGGGGCCTCCTTAATCTGGTCCTTCCCTTCTCATTTGCAAATGTTTCACAAGCTTTCATTAAATGCCCAGTATGTGCAAGGCCCTATGGGAGGCTCTAGGGTTATGAGGAAAAAGACACAATTCCTTCCCTCAGGGAGCTTACATTCTTTAAGATGGAACTTAAAAGATGGGAGGGGGAGGAACGATCCAGACAAAAGCCTTCGGGGAAATGTGAAGGCCCGAAGAGAACTCTTTCAGGCAATGGGAGCTTGGGAAAGATTTGCCAAAAGAGGCCATCCCTGGGCTGACCCTTGCAGAAAGGAAAAGTGTTTTGAAAGACAGAGAGGAAAAGGGAACTGGGAATAGCTCTCCCAAATGCAAGGAGGCACCAGAGAACACATCAAACTTGGGGAAGGGCTAGTGATCCAGTTGGGTCAGAATTCACAGTAAATGAAGCCAGAAGCATGAGGAGGTCTTGGAGGGGCTTGAATGACAGACCCCACCCGCGGAGTTTATGTTTGACCCTAGGCTTTCCCTGGAGATTCTACCATTTTGGAGCAGAGGGGTGTGACAAGGTTAGTGCCATGGCTTAGGAAGATTATTTTGGGTGCTATGTGCCCAAATGGCCTGGGGACAGGAAAGACTGAGGAGCAGGAAATCAGTTAAGAGGCCAGTATGGTGGCCAGATGGGAAAGATGAGGGTCCGAGGGGAAGAGAGTGGAGAGAGTGGAGAGAATAGGCATAATAGCAGGGGTAACATGGGGCCCAGACTCCATAGGGCAACTGATCACAAGTGGGAAATGCAGGGGGAGGAAGAGGATTATTTTAGTAGATTCATAACATATTAGTATGACAATACTTTTGACTTTGAAGACCCTCTGAAAGGGAATCAGGTGACCCCCACCCAGGGTTCATTGAGAACTGTTGGTATAATGGAGCCCTGGATTTGGAGTAAGGAGATAATATTCAACTGGCTGGATGACTTTAAGCAAGTCCCTTTATGCCTCAAAGTTTCGGTTTCCTGCAAAATGAGAGGGTTGAACTTAGCTTTATTCTTCTCCCCGCCCCCCCACTGTTAAATGACTTGGCCAAGGTCATACAGCTGTTAAGTGTTAAGTGTCTGAGACTGGATGTGAACTCAGGTCCTCCTGACTCCAGGGCCGGTGCTCTATTCATGCACCACCTAGCCACCCCAGGACTTGGCTTTTCATCCATCCCCCTTCCACCTCAAAATCTCAAGGATGATTCCCTAAAATTGCTGAGAGAAAAGTCCTTTGTAACCCTTAAAGTTTACAGAACTAGCTTAATCTTATGAATAGCAAACAGCTTGAGGATACTCACAGGATTTCTTTTTGTAGCCCCAGAGTGAGACTGCACTTTCGATGTTCAGACCTTTGAAGTCTGTTACATCAATCAACCAACAAGTATTTATTTAAATACATGAGGGCCCTGTGCTAGGCAGGGGACAGGAGCACAAAAGATGAAACAATCCCTACTCAATCCTTAGATGAATTGGATAGGGGAGAAAAAGAAGAATAGAATTTTAAATTTCTCAGCATTACCATAAAGGTAATAATACATATGTATTTACATACATAAATTATTCATTTGATTCTTAGGACTATCCTGAAAGGTTGGGGTTTTGAAATCCCCATTCTACAGATGAAGAAACTGAGGTACACAGGTTAAGTGACTTGTCCAGGGTCACACAGCTAAGTAAGTATCAGCCTGGATTTGAATTCAGGAATAATATCTATAAAATATGTAATTGTATACTTTTTACATTATGTAATAAGTACTATACAAAGAAATCCATATGTGTATGTATATTCTATATGTATGTGTGTGCCTATACATGTATATATACATATACACATATATACATACATGAACACACACATATATAATACAAGCTAGTTTGGGAGGAAGGGCACAAGCAGCCAGGGGAATAGGAAGGGCTTTGTACAGATGGTAAAGATGAGCAAAGACCAGGAGGGAGAAGTTAGGAGGGCACGCCTTCCAGCCCTGGGGGATAGCCAGGAATTCCATGGAGCCAGCTTGTACCAGCTCTCCAGAGACTGGTTGTTAAATTTTCATGGTGAGCATTTACTCTGGAGAAATTGGCAAACACCACAAATCCAGACTTGATCTGTTGTTTTATTGATTGTTTAGACTTAGGAAAGTGGTGGAGAAAATGTTCAGATAGACTGACCTTGAAGGTGCACTGTGTGTTCAGTTCTCTCCAGCCCCCAGCCTGTTGAGCAGGCCCCTGGGTATGTCAGGTGCCCAGGCAGGCCCAGACAGAACATCTTGGGTGAGGAGCAGAGAGGAGTCTGGTTTGGCCTTCCTTCTTCTCTGTTAAACTATAAACTCCTTGAGGGCAGCGTTTTTGTTTTTTGCTTTTTTTGGTGGGGGAAGGCAGGGCCATTGAGGTTAAATGACTTGCCCAAGGTCATACGGCTAGTTGTTTTGTGTTGTGTCTGGGGGCCGGATTTGAACTCAGGTCCTCCTGACTTCAGGGCCAGTGCTCTATTCACTGTGCCACCTAGCTGCTCCATTTTTGTTTTACTTTATAGGCAGAGCTCTTAATTACTGTACTAGCTGCTGGTGGGTCTGCCTGCCTCAGGTCTCTGTCACCTCCCTCCCCAATAAACTGCAGGGGCTCCCTATGGCCTCTGGGACCAAATACACAATACCGCTGGGCATTTCCAGACCTTTCCCGTCTTCACTCTTCCATTGAGGGGCCATTTCATTTGATCCTCTCGACATTCCTGGAAGGCTAGTGTTTTGATTATCCCCACCGTATAGATGAAGTGACTGAGATGCACGGGTTAAGTGACCTGTCCAGGGTCACAGGGCTAAGTATCTGAGATTGGATCTCCTGGCTGCTCCCTCTTTGGCTCTGGTCATTCTCTCTGGCCTGTCCGCCATGCCCAGAACCCTGGGCTGTTCTCACTACTGACCTCCTTGGCTCCCTTTAAATCCCACCTTCCCCAGGAAGCCTCTCTGTGCCCTCTGAGAGACAGTGCCTTTCTTTGTATCTCCTATTCCTCCTACATAGTGTTTGTAAACTTCTTGACTTAGTGTAGTGCCTGGCATACAGTAGGCGATTAATAAATGCTTATTGATAGTTGAATACTTGATCTTCACGGACTGAAGGCCAGTGAGACCACAAGGACAGGGTGGAGAGGCTTTCTGAGTGGTGGGACTTGAACCCAGGTCTTCTTGACACCCCAGCACCCTCTTGGTACAGTAAACGGCAGAGTAAATGTTGACCCTGCAACTCCATCTTTGGGGCAGCGGGCAGAACAGTTGGTATTTCATAAACCAACATTAACAGGCTGATTTGTTTGCGCCAGTGGGCACACAGTAGGTGCTCGATAAATGTCAGTCCCACAAGCAGGCACAACAGTAGGCACTTAATAAATGAATGTTGACAGTTTTTTATGGCAGGGACATTCAGGAGAGGTTCTTAATCGATGCCCTTCCCAAGCAGGGGATCCAACCGCCCCCCCCCTCCCCCCCCATCAACTGCGTCCACGTGCAGCCCTAGCTGGAGTGAAGGTTTGGGGGAGGGGCGGCGACGGGCGCGCGGGTCCTCCGGGGCTGGGGGGGCGCTCTGGCCCGCCGCGCGCGTCTCTCGTTGCCTTGCCGGCTCTCGCTTTCGCGCTCGCGCTCGCTCTCGCGCGCTCTCCCGCTCGCTCTCCGGGCCGCACGCGCCACCAGGACTGCGTTGCGCTGCGCCGCGCTGCGCCGCGCCGCGCTGGGCTGGGCCGGGGCGGGCCGGACGGCGCCGCCCGGGGCGCGCCGTGCCCTTTGACCGGCGGCGCTCCCGGGGCGGGGGTATAAATGGGGCGCGGCGGCCTCGCGGCTGTCTCTCTCTCTCTCTCCGCTCCTGCCCCCTGGTTTGGCGCTCCGCGGCCTCCCACCCCTCCCCCTTTCCCCCCCAAAAGAAAAAACACAAAAAAAATAACCCCTCCAAGTGAAAGCTGCAGAACGGACGCGGACGCGCGGAGAGACCGCTACCGCCGGATCGGGGGCTTGGCTTGAGAGCTCCAGCGCCGAGAGAGGAGACCTTTGCCCCGCTCCGCCCACCCGGCCGCGTGTCCGGCCCCCGCGTGTGGCTTCCGTCCGTCCGCGCTCCGGTACCGCGTGTCCGGTCCCCGCCCCCGCGTGTCGCCGCTCCTCTGCTGTCTGTCCGTGCCCGGCGCCCACGTGTGCGTCCCCCGCGTGTTCCTCCTCCGTTCCGGCCAGGCCCCCACGTGGCCGGCCCCGGCCCCCCGCTTTCCTCCTCCGTCCGCGGCCCCCACGTGTCCTTGAGCCGTGTGCCGGCCCCTTTCCTCCGCGCCTTGCCCACGTCCGCGGGCCGTCGCGCTCTCCCACGTGGCTTCTCCCCCGCGTGCTGCCGCCGCCGCCGCGGTTTCTGCTCCCGGATCGGCCTCCGCTCCCCTCCCGCTGGGAAGGCGACAGCTGCCACCGCCCGGCTGCGGGGCGTCCTCGGGCTGCTGCGTGCCCCCCGAGCCGGGTCGGCTCGTCCTCGCAGAGAAGGGCCTCCTCCGAGGGAGGGGGCGCCGGGATCGGGAAGAGCCCGGGGCCGCCGGCGCAGCGGACTCCAGCCCCATCTTGGGCTCGTCTGGGCGGCCCGTGCCCCCCGGGACATGCGACTGTGACCCCCGGGACGACGTCTCCGCCACCCCCCGCGCTCGGCCCAGACTCTACTGTCCTGCCCCTCGCCTGCCGCTGAATTTTGGCCTCGGCCAAAATTTGAAAGTCTTGTATTTTTTTCTCCTTGCCTGGCTCCCAGAAAGAGTTCCTCGTGGCGGGGCTCGGGGTGTTGGGGGGTGGGGAGATGAACACTGCTGCCAGCAGTTACCCCATGGCCTCCCTGTACGTGGGAGACCTGCACTCGGATGTCACCGAAGCCATGCTGTATGAGAAGTTCAGCCCGGCCGGACCCGTGCTCTCCATCCGGGTCTGCAGGGACATGATCACCAGGCGCTCCCTGGGCTATGCCTACGTCAACTTCCAGCAGCCGGCCGATGGTGAGTATGGCCCGGGCCCCTGGCCTCCCCAGGACACCTCGTGCCCAGCACCCACTCCAGCAGGGCTCACGTTTTATTTCGTGCATTTTACAGTTTGCAAAACGTTTTCCTTAAGCAGCCCTTCCAGGTAGGGAATGTAAGTGATACCAAAGTTAATGAGGCTAAGAGATTATGTGACTTGACAAGTGGCCACCCAGCAGGAGCTGGCACTCAAATCCCAGGCTTCTGACTCCCAGCACTTTGCAGTGTGCCGAGTTCATTCTTTAACAGGTAGGTGGCTTTAGTGATAACCCAGCCTCAGCATTTGGAGAAGTCTGAGCCCCAGTTTCTTCATCTTTAAAATGGAGTGTGCACTGTTTGCACCCCCGCCGTGGAAGGAGTAGGATAAGACTTTATGTAGCTAAGTAAGCACTTTAAAAATAACTTATTTGATCCTCACTGTAACCCTTCATGGGTCAAGTGGCGATTCTTCTGTGGCCCCACTACATTCTAGAGGATTTACCGTATGAAAATAGCCTTAGTTCTGAGCCGGGTAATGTAGTATAAGGAAGTGAGGTCTGGAATAGAAGCAGATAGGGGTTTCTGACCCATCTGCCATGCTTGAACAAAACTGAGCCATCCCACAATGACCTAAAACACAAGAGCATTTGAAGTATTAAGTACTCAATAGTTTGGAGCTGCTGATTATTAGCTAACCAAAGAAGTAAATAGAAGGTGCGGCCATTTTGCTGATTAAAATTTCCCTTCTGCATCTTGGTTTACACACACACACCCCTTCCCCTCCTCCTGGGCACATGTGTAGCCAATTGAACACAATTAGCTTCTACCTTGTCTTGCACACGGGAACAGGAAAACTCATCCAGACAGGGAAGTAACCTGTTTGTTAGCTGGTAGTTCAAATCTTTTGCCCCTTTATCTCTTACCCAGTCAGGTATAAGGGGCAGTCCACAGGTCAGCTTTTCAGAAAGGCTTCACGACATTGGTTTTGTCTGCTCAGTGGGTGTCTAGAGAAATTCATACTGGAGCATCATTTAGAGAGGACAGAAGCATGATGGTAACAGCGCTGGGCGCAGGTCCTGGCCTAGCCACTCACTCGCTTAACCTCCAGGCCTCCATTTCCCAAACTAAACTTTGTGAATATTGTATCCTACCTTAAGACATCAGATGAGAGTGTATATGAAAGCATTTTGTAGCCATGGAGAATTATAAATTCTAGTTTTGGACTAGATGACCTAGTTCTTAAACATTGTAAAAGTTCTGTCAGCGATAATACAAAACCAAAATTATTTGAGCAACTGTTTTAAAACTTGAGGCAAGGAGAGTAAATGCATATCAGCCTCTTTGGCAACAAGAAAGCATACTCCCAAGTTCTCAGTTACTGATATCCTTGGTTAGCTAATTGGGAGTCTGAGGCCCAGAGAATGTTATTTATTCAAGGTCAGAGTAAGACAGTGGAAATGGAACCCAGCCTTTTGCCTTCTCATTTAGGACTCTAATCAGTACTGAGATGCAGCCTTTTTTCTAACACAGTGTGATTTTGAACCTAACCAGTACAAACACAAAAGATTAGGGGAAAGTAGTGCTAAGAGCTAAACATACCCCCTTTTTAGGGGGAATAATGCTCCCTTTGGTACGTGTCTTAGCTGTAGACTGCCTGTCACCTTTGAACAAAAGTACTGTTCAGTTGCAGATAACATAAGCTATTGGTTTGTGTCTTTGCCAAGGCATACTTGGGCAGGTCCTCTCCCTGCTATAAATAAATGCTGCCCACTTTGACTGGGTTGTCTTTAAAAGTGCCTTCTTGAAACTCGATTTTTCAAAGTTTTTGATT
Source organism: Gymnobelideus leadbeateri (assembly GCA_011680675.1). Taxonomy (NCBI): domain Eukaryota; kingdom Metazoa; phylum Chordata; class Mammalia; order Diprotodontia; family Petauridae; genus Gymnobelideus; species Gymnobelideus leadbeateri. Next base: position 162,101 of record WOXC01000231.1, read on the forward strand.
CATATCATTGAAATGAAATCCCTTGGTGCAATTGTGTTAGTTGCCCACATTATACTAGGGATTGTTTTACTAAATACTAGGTTCAGGACTGTATTTCTTGGTCCTCCTGCACATATTTTTATTCCCATTTTTCTATTTGTCTCTAGACCCACTATAGCATAAATGGAACCCTTAGGGTTTTGCAACCATTGGGTAGAGAATGTAACTTTGCCTAGCAGATGTCAGTAATTTTGAGGAAAGGATAAGTTTTATATAATTTGGGCCCTGTATTTATAGTCAGACAGGATGAATTGATACAAATTTTAAAACAAAATAAACCTTTTCCCCTTGTTTTAATCCGTGTTTGGAAATGAGTATAGCCTGTAGTGAATTTAATAGCATTTGTGGGCCATGGCATTGGAATGAATGGTGAATTCAGCACTTTTGGGACCACAGCACTAATTTTAAATTTGGAAGTGTACCCACTGATTTTTTTAGGGGCTTTGAGAACTGCTTTTCTGCTAGATGTTTTGGTGAGTGAAACTAAAACAATCAAAATAAGATGATTTTGGTTTCTGATCCCTTTGATGGTGTCTCCAATTGGAAATTTTCAAACTATCTGAAATACACTTGATACTCTGAAGATTCCACTGATTGAATGGGGAATTTTACTCCAGTCTTACTGGCTCAGATAGTCTCATTGTCCAGGCCTGATGTAGAAAATTGGGCATTTAGGCTTAGCCTTAGGTATCTAGTCCAGCATCAGCCCCAGATGTGTGTGCATGTATGTGTTTGTCTTCACCCCCTACTTTTAAGTGGAGAAAACCCTAATTGGATTTTGTCGCCCCAATCCTTTTAGATATACTTTGTGAGTATATAGAGTTTTAGAGTTCCCTAAATTCATTTTTAGCAGGGGGCCCTCTGATTTCATTGGTATTAGGGAGCTTCCAGAGGATGAAACTCAACCAGTGCATATCAGTACCTCTGCAACTTTTAAAAGATTAAGCTTCCTAGGAGTAGAACAAGGAGTAAAGCAACCTGAGCAGGACCACACAAACCAGCCTGTGTTATCTGTGGGAGGCTCCCCATCCTGCTGTGTGTCCCGTTGGCCACACTACCTCAATATTCTGCATGCCCGGGATTGTCTTCAAAACTAGGAGTTGTGCAGCCCACAGTTTTCCAAGAAAGAAAAATGAGGGATATTGGGAAGTGGAAGAAAGATATAAAATCTCTGAGAGGATCCTCTGGAAAGCTGAACAGGTTTGAGCTGTAAGATTGTGAACTGTTTTACATACTTTCTCACTGGATCCTTAGGAAGATCTGTGAGCTAGGTGCATTCTATAGATGATGAAACTGAGATTGGAGGCAGTTGTGAGTGGCTCAGGGTCACAGAGCTAGGGAGGCAGGATTCATACTCATAACTAGCATATTCTCAGGGAATGAGCATGAGCCCGAAAGAGGCCTCAGGAATTTGAGGAGATCCTGAAGCACCTTTCGTTTTTCATGACGAGGAGATAGAAGTACCTCAAGAGTACCTCGTTTGACTTCATTTATAAAAGGGGAAGCAGGGTTATCACCCAGGGTCCTCTGACTGGAGAGCCATAACTCCTTCAATTTTCTTGTCTTAATTTGTTGCTACTTAACTTGTCTGATCAGAAAAGCAGACCATCCAATGAGACTTGTGAAATGCCTTTATGGTAAGATGGACAATAAGATTACCAAGGACATTTTTGAGCAGGAGTGTTTTTGTGTCCTGGACTCTCTTGGCAGTCTGAAGCCTAGGGATCCCTTCTTAGAATTAAGAACCCTTCACCCTATAATGGTCATGGCGTTCCAAAACAGACTGGCTTAATGGCCATGTTTCTAGCTAGTTATCTTCATTTTCACTTAGTCCTTTCTTGGTCCTCCTCTCCTTATCTTCCTAGCTGAACGTGCCCTGGATACCATGAACTTTGATGTAATTAAAGGCAAACCCATCCGTATCATGTGGTCTCAGCGGGATCCCTCATTGAGGAAATCAGGAGTTGGGAATGTTTTCATTAAAAACCTGGATAAATCCATAGACAACAAGGCACTTTATGATACCTTTTCAGCATTTGGAAACATATTGTCCTGCAAGGTAAGTAGTGGTTATTCCCAAGGCAAAATTGAAGTTTAATTTTTATAAAAATTAGGGCAGTGTAATAAAATGTAAGTTTCTCAATTCTAGAAAAACACTACTCTTTAATTTCCCAAGTTTGTCTTTGAGGAAACAGTGTCTTAGTGAAAAAGAGGCCTGCACCTGGGAGTCAGAAGACCTGGTTTGCTGTCCTCAGGCATACTGAGCGTAGTGGTGATGACATTGGCAGTTAGATGGATCCAAGGAGGGAAGGATTAAGTACTTGATGTATGCAATGGGTATTCCTTATGAAACCCTGAAAAATCTAAGGCAAAGTGAGATGCCAGACTGCCAGGGACACAAGAGTGATAAAGTATTGGCCTCAACCAGTAGAGCCCTTTTGCATCGGCTTGGATCCTGCAGGCCTCAAGCTCACCTCAGAGAAAATTACTTTCCCCTCACAACTTGGGGCTTCTCCCTAATGTCTTTACTTTTGGTCCTTCAGTTTTATTGTTTTTATTTAGAATTTAACAAATGTCTAATAAAGGAGCATCTCTGTCTCTGAATTCTCTCAGGAGCATGATCTCGCAGTCCTTCAGTTCTCTCTCCATTCCCCACATCAGCTGCCAAGCTTTCCCTTTGGATATCTGACCCTGCCTCCTCTCACCCACAGATATCCTACCTTGGGCACCTCAGATTCTCCTGTAAAGTGACTTTCTGGCTTTTTCCTGCCTCTGACTTCTCCATTCCACCCATTCCTTCACATGACTTCTCAGATAATCTTAGATAGCCCTGGAATAGTCCACTCTTACACTGAATCCTTCCAAGGCTCCTAATTGACTTCTGAGTAAGATTCAGGCTCTTCACTGACAGTTAAGACTGTTTACAATGTAGCTGGACTACAAGTCCAGTCAACTGCAGACATCTTTGCTTTTGTACAGCACTCCCATAGGATGGAATGCTGCCTCCTAGTACTTTCTTTCATGGCATATCTCCATTATCACCTTCATGTTATTTCTATCCCTGCATCCAGGTCCACAGATATCTTTGTATGAAGGATTTAATGTTAGTTGAATTAAGGCTGTGATTTATTTGGTGCCTGTGTTTTTTAGGTGGTGTGTGATGAGAATGGTTCTAAAGGCTACGCATTTGTGCACTTTGAGACCCAGGATGCTGCAGATAGAGCCATCGAGAAGATGAACGGCATGCTTCTCAACGACCGCAAAGTGTGAGTGTCACAGCCAGAAGCAACAACCATCGCATGAACCGTGGTGCATCTCAGTATTAACAGGGACACACAAGGCTACTGTTGCTCTCGGCCCAAGCCGTGGCTTCCTACCTCTCCACTACAGGGCTGGTGAGTCTCCCTGCCCAAGGCGGGCTCCCTGCCCAAGCCTTAGCCTGCTACCTCTCCCTTACAGGGATCAGTGGGCCTTTCCTCTCCTGAAAATAAGAGGATGGCTAGATGAGGGCCCTGAGCTCACTCTGAATTGGGTTTATGTCAATGTCTTGGACCATTTTGGTTACTTTTAAATACACACTAGTGTGTTTAAAACAGATTCTTGTTTCTAATGAAAATGGTAACGCCTTTTTCTGTAAGTTCAGGCTGTTTCCACAACATGGCTCTTGGGCCTTTTTATTGTAAGAATTTTGGCCTAGTTGCAATGAATCCTTTTAAACTAAAAACATCACAAATCAAGTGTGTTCACCAGTCCCTGTATTGTAGGAGTTGGGTCTTCCAAGCAAAGACCTTGTTTGGAGTGGTCATTTTAGGGCGGAGACATTCTGGTAAAAGCAAAGGGGTGAGGAGGAAGGAGTAGGCACTTCACTGAGGCTTATATCAAGTGCAAGGGAAAGGTCCGAACTGGGACTGTAACAAATAGAACATCCATGTCATCTCTCACACACACCTGATTGGGCAGGGAGGGTGGGGAAGACAAATGGTCGGAGAACTGGCATACATCTGTCTGAGGGGCAAAGCACCCTCCTCCCCCAAATGATTGTTTTCCTCACATTTAAGAAGTGTAAAAGTGAACATTTTTTTAAAATGTAGTGGTAACAATTTTGGCCCCTGGCATTGTGGTATAGTAGGATGAGCTAGGAAACTTGCTTGGCCATTAGTTAGGTCTGTGCCATCAGACAATTCGCTTTCCTTTTGTGGACCTCAGTTTATGATTCATCTATGAAAATGAGAATGCTATCTGGGGTTACTAAAGATTTTCATTCTGTGCTCAGGCACTGTTGCTGTCTGAGATGAGGGGGTATTAATGGGTAGTGGGTAGGAGGGAGTGTGGATATATGGTGCTGGCCCGTGGAACCAAAGGTTTGTGGTGTAGTGACAGATGGGTCCAGTTGTGATCCATTGGTGACTTTTCTGAGCCTGGCTGTGTACCCTTTTTGCTCTGAAGGTTGGTGGGATGCTGAGGCTTGCCACTGTCATCGTGTGACTTGTCTGCCAGCGCAGACTGATAGATACCTGGCAGTGGCCCACTTCATTGAGCTCTTGTCACTGGCAGAATGATTGCCTTTTTCACTTTCTAGGTTTGTTGGTAGATTCAAGTCAAGGAAAGAACGGGAAGCAGAACTGGGTGCCAAAGCTAAGGAATTCACCAACGTTTATATCAAAAACTTTGGAGATGACATGGACGACGAAAGACTAAAGGAACTTTTCAGCAAATACGGTAAATCTGTGATTGGAGTGTGGAGGTCTGTGTTTGATTCCATCCAGGGCTTGTCTGCACTGAGGAGGCCGACCAGACTCTTTGTTTTTCCTTTTGTGTGTGTGTGTGTTTTTTTTTTATTACAAACTTAAGCATAACAAACATACTCAAATTAAGAGATGAAATCAAACATGAATCCATTTTAACCAAGTTAGATCAGAACAGAAAGCCTTGTCTCATATCCCTTTCTCACTTTCCTTTATAGCTGTAGTCAGTGGAATTTTTATTCTGACTGGTTCTGCTCATCTTGCTCTCACCACCTCATAGAAGTCTTTCCCTGTGGTCCCATAATCACTGTTCTTTTATGTGTTATATTATGCTAAATTATCCTGGCACATAGAATGTTTCCAGTTTTTTGCTCTGTCCTTTTTCTTTTTCATGGTATTTAAAGTCTCAGCAATGGGATTGTTAGGTTCAAGGATATGTTAACAGATCTTTAACCTTGCTAATGTTGAATTATCATTTTTTTAATCTTTTTTTTTTTTAACTGATACCATGGGTGAAAGGTGTGGGCAGTTAAATATTATTTGTATTTCTATTTCTAGAAAATTGGTATCTGTCTCTTCGTGTGGTTGTTTAAAAAAAATCTGTTCCCACCTGTAAAAACTCTTTGTTTAAAGGAGCCTTCTTCATGAATGCGTGGTGTTGAATTTGTTTTATTACTTTAATGGATTGCTTTGATAATGATTCTCCTTACCTTAACACAGGTAAAACTCTGAGTGTAAAAGTGATGACTGACTCTAGTGGAAAATCCAAAGGCTTTGGTTTTGTGAGTTTTGAGAAACATGAGGATGCCAATAAGGTGAGATCACAGCCTCTTAGGGACTAGAAGTGGAAGGGATTGTGCAAAAAGGCCTTTTAAATAAAGGTTTAAAAGGGGGGGAGTTAAGAGACTAAATGATGGTTAGTGTTTTCTGATACCTGTCTAAATAGGGCAGCTCCCTGCCCTCATGGAGCTCACTGTGGTGTAGGGGCTGAGACAAAAGCACAGCTAATGAAAAAGCACAGTAGTGCATTCTAATAAGGGGCTAGAACAGTTTGGTAATGGTCAGTTTGTCTACAGTGTCATTGAAAAGCTATTACTTCTGGTGTTGGCTCCATGAATATTGGAAATAAATTCTTAAGAGACCTTTTTTATAGTGAGTACTTCTGAAACCGGTTTTATGGGTTATACCCAAAGCAGTGATCGTAGGACAGATAAATAGTTGAATTTGTCTTAGGATAACTTAACTCAGAACTTAACTTTTCTTACCCAGGCAGTTGAAGAAATGAATGGAAAAGACATCAATGGGAAAATGGTATTTGTAGGCCGGGCACAGAAAAAAGTTGAACGCCAGGCTGAATTAAAACGGAAATTTGAACAGCTAAAACAGGAGAGAATTAGCCGCTACCAGGTGAGATAGGATCTGATGAGCACATTCCAGGTAGTGATTTCCATTTCAAAAAACAACCACCTGATGGGGTGATGGAGACTGATGATAATCTAGCATGTTAGGTGCTGTTTTCCAGTTGACTGGAGGTGCGCTTAGATAATATGCAGTTAGTGCATAGTTTATTTAACATGAGGGTATTTTGCTTTTTGATGTTTTCATTTACCTATCAAACATTTACTAAGTAACCCACTGCCAGCAGAGCACTGTTCCAGGTGTTGGGAATACAGAAAGGCAAAAGACAGTCCCTGCCCTTGAGGCATTTAAATTCTAATGGGGGAGACAAATGGACAAACAAGCTGTAGACAGGAAGAGGCAAGGCACTGCCATACAGATGATTGGGGAAGGTGACATTTTAGATGGGTCTTCCTGGAAGAGAGAAGGTTTCAAGCATGGGGGACAGCCAGAGAGGAGTCACTGCACATGGTTGGGGTTCTGTTAATTTTTTTTAACTCTCATCAGGATATACAAATTTTTACATCTTTGAATTCTTTAAATTTTTTTTTCTTTATTAATTTGTTTACTTATAATTTACAAGATTCAGTTTCACAATCCCTTGAGTTACAAATTTTCTCCCTCTCCTTCCTCCTCCCCCCTCCATGGTGGCATGCAATCAAGTATAGGATCTGCAAGTACTTTCACATTAGACATTAGTCAGGTTGGGATGAAGGATTGTAACCAACGGAATGAACACTGAGAAAGATGGAACAAAACCAAATAAGAAAAAGAAAAACCAGTAGTTTGCTTCAATCTGCATTCAAACGAATTCTTTATTTTTGATGATTCGATAATTGTGTTAAAGTTGTACAGTATATGTAGCCATTCTGCAGTTGTTGGGCAAGTAAATTGTTTCAGCTTTTTACCATTACAAATCATACTATTGTACATATGTCTATCTTTGAAGTCTCATCCTCCCTGCCCCCCCCCCCCCCATCTTGGAAATTTTTCTTGACAAGAGAGTTCCTTCTGAGAGAGTGGTTAGGACTTTATACATCAAAGGGAAACTTAAAACTTAAATCTGTTTGTGAGTCTGGTGATAATAAATGAAATAATAGTTTGGCCCTTGAGAGTATCCCTTTTCTTGGTACAGATTTGTAAGCTATCCAAATTGTTTCCTTTAGGGGGTGAATCTTTATATTAAGAACCTGGATGACACCATTGATGATGAAAAATTAAGGAAGGAATTTTCTCCTTTTGGATCAATTACCAGTGCCAAGGTAGGTTTTTTGTTTCTCTTGTTTTAAATCAAGGAGGCTAAATAGGTGTCTTTGTGGAAACTAGGAATCTCAGGAAGAACATTCTATCTAGCCCAACCCAAGAGTTGAAACCTGCCAGGGGCGGGTGGTTGGGGGGGGAGGATGGGATCCTTTATAGTTGTCCTGGAGCAGCCTTCTGAAAGGCAACTTGCAAAGAATTCCTCTTTTTAATGCTCAGTACTTACTTCAACTGCTTGCCCACTGGGAATAGAACTAGGACCATTGAGTGGAAAAGTTATGGAAAGTGAGGTTTGGGCTTCATACTTCTAAGATGTAAACAAGGGAAGTCTGGGTTCTACATCTGAGGAAACCACTTCCCTGAGTCTCAGTTAAAACTGATTTTCTTTTTTTTTTTTTTTTAGTTTTCAGCATTCACTTTTATAAGATTTTGAGTTCTAAATTTTCTCCCCTACCTCTCCTTTCCCCTTCCCAAGACGGCATGCAATTCTGATATAGGCTATACATATATAATCATCTTAAACATAATTCCACATTAGTCATGTTGTGCTAGAAGAATCAGAACAAAAGGGGGAAACAATGAGAAAGAAAGAAAATATCCTTCAGTCTGCATTCAGGCTCTGTATTTTTTTTCTCTGGATGTTCATAGCATTTTCCATCTTGAGTCTTTTGGAATTGACTTAGATCATAGCATTGCTGAGAAGAGCTAAGTCTATCAGTCAGTCATTGAACGGTGTTGTTACTGTATACAATACTCTCCTGGTTCTGCTCTCTTCACTCAGCATTAGTTCATGCAAGTCTTACCCAGGTTTTTCAGAAGCCAGCCTGCTCACCATTTCTGAAGGAACAATCATATTCCGTTACATTCATATGCTACAACTTGTGCAGCCATTCCCTAATTGGTGAGCATCCCCTCAGTTTCCAATTCTTTGTCCCCACAAAAAGAGCTGCTATAAATATTTTTGTACATGTGGGTCTTTTTCCCATTTTTATAATTTTTTGGAATACAGACCTAGTAATGGTATTGCCTGGGCCAGAGGATATTATGCAGTTTCATATCTCTTTGGCCAAATTGTACTCCAGAATGATCGGATCAGTTCACAGCTCCATCATCGATGCATTAGTACCCCAATTTTCCCACATCTTTTAACATTTATCGTTTTGTCATGTTGTCCAACCTGATAGGTATGCGGGTACCTTGGAGTTGTTTTAATTTGAGGTTTTTCTAATCATTTACAGTTGCTTTTTATTTTTTTAAAGCAATTGGGGTTAAGTAACTTGCTCAAGGTTACACGGCTAGTCATTATTTATAAATGTGTGGGTGCTCATTTTCTGAGGCCGGATTCGATCTCGGGTCATCCCAACTCCGAGGCCGGCGCTCTTACTCACTGCGCCACCTAGCCGCCCCTACAGTTGCTTTTTAAATTACTCTTAACAAAAATGAGTCTTAAGTTTGTGATACATAGCAAGACATTTGCAAGGAAAGGTGGTTTTGATTTGATTTTTGGAAATGAATCAGTATCTTTGGCTTCATAAACCCTAAAAAAATTTTTTGAGTGGTCACGTATCTTCTATTTATGTATATTAGTTTTTGGTCAGGATTGAGGGAACCCTAGAAAAAGACCTGCTTGCTCATCTGCTTCTATCAGAACTCTCTAGAGGACTATTCCCCTCTATTGTGTGAAAGGGGGGCATTTCCTCCGCTTGTCCAGCTAAGGACCCTTATGTAGTTAGCAGCAGCACTTACTTAGTACTCTGAGGTAGAGCTCACCTTCCCTCATCCTGGGGGAGAGGTGTGGTGACAGGAGAGGTCCCCCATTTCAGCCAGCCCTTGCTCCTCAACCCCCATCTCTTTGGCCAGTGGCATCTCCCAGTAGGAAGATTGGTCTCGTGGTTTGGGGATGGGTTGTATGTACCCTAGCCCAGTTCCCCTCCAGGCACATCAACTTGTAAGAAGTGCCCGGTGTCAGAAAAAGAAGGGGAACAAGCCCCCTTGGGATGCCAGCAAGGGTGATGGTTGCGCCCTACCGTACTCCCTCCTTCCCCTAGTGGCCATATCCCAGAAGCATCAGTGGTCTGGCATGAAGAGCTGCACCTGCATCTTTCCCATTCTTGGCTGCTTTGTGCCCGTCTGGGGACAGGTGGTGCTACAGTACCAGCAGAGGAAATCCAGACAGGTTGCCTTCTGTTTATTTTGGGGCTTGTCTCTACAACTCTGCCACATTTGGGACCCTTATTCATAAAAGTGCCGCCACATGTCAGGGTCATGCAGGCCTGGGGGAGGTGGAAAGTGAGACCCACCTGGCACCCTGCTCTTCTCCTTCCTGGGTATGGAAATGCACACAAAGGAAGGAGGTGTCATTACAAATTGTATTCATGTGTTACAAGTAAAAATCTCTCTGTAAAGTCCCTTGGATTTGGAGTTCAGATCTGGGTTCAAATTTGAACCTACTTTTTGGAAAGTCTCTAGTGAAGGAGGTGTCAGGGTATATACAGGGTACAGAAAACAGATCTATTCATGACAGAACTTGGAGGCATTTTGCCTTGTGATAGAACTGAGCCACCAGCTTCTAGATAGAGTTAGTAAAGAAGAGGTGACAGTGCTGGCCAGTGGGGGGGTGGGGTGTATGTGGGATCTCTGATTAGCAGCCTAGGTTTGAGCTTGGAAATATAGCAGAGTTCCAGGTTCATTGGGAGTTTTAGTCTGGGCTCTAGGAACTTGTTTTTATCTGTTTGATCATTGTATTTCTGCATAATGCCTTTTCTTAAGTGTATAAATTTAAAAACATTTTGGGAAGGGGTCACTAGTCTTCACTAGACTGCTAATAGTCTAGTGACAAAAAGTCTGGACTGAGGGGATTACAGAAGCAGTTCTGTCCTTGTTTCCTTACCCCTTTTCTTGGTCTAGCAGCCCTTGGCACCAAGGACAAGAAAAAGAACCCGAGTTCATTAACCACATTTTATACAGAATTTTAATCCATAATTCCTTTATTACACTTTGTTGGACAAATGTTTGTGCTGTTCATCTCTTTATTCATGGACATGGAATCTGCCCTTGCTGGCAGGTTGGGTGCAAGAGGTGAAAGTCAAGAGTTTTTACAGATTGCTTCCATGATGGATTCAGTTTTGCTTTGGAGCTATAAACTAACCCCTCAGATTGGGAATCAGGCAAACTAGAGCTTTCCCATTTGTTTACACATCTCTACCCATCCCTCTTCCACTTTATACAATTTTAAACTGAAAGTGTTTTTTTCTGGACGTGTCAGGCCTTTTAGTGAGATGAAAAAATTCACCTTTTTCCTATCAGCTCGGGAGGGACCAGGCAGTAGGATACTGTGATAGGATTCTCCACCTGCACATATAAAGGAAAGTAGAGAGAAAAGATTACTGATATCCAGGACTGTTCCTTTAATAGTAGGCACGTTTTGCTAGAAAGCAAAAACACAGGAAGGAGATAGGTGGTAGAAGGGAGGATATGTACTTGGAGGGAAGCATCTTGTTTTCTAATATGGTATAAATTCCATATTTTGGAATTCCACTTGGCTTAATGCCCCAGAATCACTTCTGGACATTATTACAGATAAAACTTGGGTCTTAGGTTTTTTTGTTCTGCTGACATCTCACCTTCATTTTAGGTGATGCTTGAGGATGGGCGGAGTAAAGGGTTTGGCTTTGTCTGCTTCTCCTCACCCGATGAGGCCACCAAAGCAGTGACAGAAATGAATGGGCGCATCGTGGGCTCCAAACCCTTATATGTTGCACTTGCACAAAGGAAAGAAGAGAGAAAAGCCCATCTGACCAATCAGTATATGCAGCGTATTGCAGGAATGAGAGCCCTCCCTGCCAACACAATCATTAACCAGTTTCAGCCAACTCCTGGGGGGTACTTCATGCCAGCTGTGCCCCAGGTATGTGTAGACCTGGCTTATAAGAAAGGAGGCTTTCCAGAAGGGGGTTGGAGGTCAAGATCTAGAGGTTTAGAAAGAACATGGCTAATGTCATGAGACCGTGCCACCAGAGAGGGTCAAGGCTACTAACTGATGAGATTTGGTAGATCCAGAGACATCCTGTTGGTCAGTGGATAGAGACATGTGATTGGGAAACCTGTGCCGTGGCTTGCTAGCACTTGGTCAAGCAAAGTTCCCTTGGGGTGATACTTGAAAAGAAGGAGATAGGGAAAATTCCCATGTTCTTGAGGTAGTGAATTGTACATATAGCATAGGTGTATGGTAATATAATTCTATAGGCCATAATAATGCTAGAAAATGTTTGACTTGTGAGATACGACAGATGGGCCTGCCGGCTGTACAGGCCTGGCATGGGAGCTCCAGAAAGCATAGGGACATTTTTGTTGATGTAAAAGAATTGCAGGGTATCTCTGCTATAGCCTTTGAGAAAAGGATGGAGCTAAAAGAGAGAAGCATATAAGGTAGTAATGATTTAGGAATAAATGCATTCAATAAAAGGTAGTTGTGTTTTGTTTTTTTAATCAGGCTCAGAATAGACCTCCTTATTACGCTCCCAACCAGATAGCCCAGATGAGACCTAATCCACGATGGCAGCAAGGTGGAAGACCTCAAGGTAAGCTGAGGGATCGGCTACATTCGTTGCCATGGAGGGGCAGAGAAGGCGGCTTTTATTGCTGTGTGGTCAGGAACATTCCTGCCAGCCCAGCTGGTGTTTCTGATGGTTGGTATTCCTTTTGGAGCCTCCACAGTCTCTGTATTATCTGAGGCTGGGCTGTTTGTTCTTTTAGGATTTGGTCCCTTTATTCCAGATTGGTAGCTTCATGTGCCAAGACTGAAGCCATTTGTCAGCTACTGGGTTGAAAACCTGTCTTTTTTTTTTTTTTTTTGCCTAGGTTTGTTTATTGGTAATCACTTCAGTAACTTGAATCCACAGATAGAAGGAATCAGAAAATTGCAAGTAAATACAGATAATAACTACAGATTTCTGTTTACAAGGGTTATAGTGCAGGAACATTAATAGAAGCATGCTTCTGGGATTATGACCAAATTGCTTTAAAATATAGGTGTAAAGCTACATCTAAAGAAAAGGAGAGATGACAGCTACCAGATTCAAGCAGTAAGGGCTCAAGAAACTGAACCTGGGCAGAGAATGGATAGTTGTTTTGTTTTTTTTACATTTCACTGAAAGCACATTGACTATATGAATAAGGATTCATGTTGAGGTGCCATATGTAAATGTATCCAATGTGGATTCGTGTATGTAAGTGGTGTAAATAGCATCAAGTGAGGGAGGAGGCATTACAAGCTGGGATTGAGGGAGGGACCAGAAGGCTTTAAAGACTATTTTCCAATGATTCCTTTTCCCCCAGTACCCACACAGCTTCAGCTTTTTGATTGTTTGGAATTTTTTTTAATGCTTGATGCTGCTTTTCTTCCCATTAGGCTTCCAAGGAGTGCCAAATACTATTCGCCAGTCTGGGCCACGCCCAACTCTCCGCCACCTAACTCCTGCCAGTAATGCCCAGGCTTCTCGAGGTCTCCCTACAACACCTCAGCGAGTGGGTAAGTAAATATAAGTCATCAAGGAGTATGCTTGCTGGATTTAGACATTGGGTCAGAGCAGTCATCAGTGGCTCCATCCCCATTTTGTAGAGACTAGGGAAAGTTAGGGTCCAGATGCTCTAATCTTCTCTTGCCACTTAAGTTCTGTCAGAAAGGACTTGCTTCTTTCTATATTAAAAATATTTTTATTTTGTTAAATATTTCCCAGTTACATGTGCAGATTTTTAAGATTTTGAGAAGTCAAGCAATTTAGTTTCATTTATACATGTAAGGTCATGAGAAACATTTCCATGCATAAAACACAAAATAAGAAAAGTAAATTGAAAACAGTAAACTTCAGTCTGCCCTTCGTTCATCCATTCTCTCTAGAGGTGGAGAGCATGTCTCATCGTGGGTTCTTAGGAATTGTCATGGATCATTGTCTTTCACAATTGATCATTGTACAATGTTGCAGTTAGTGTGTGTGGTGTCAAATTTTCTCGTCTTGTAAATAGGGGGACCTGATGTCCCTTCTGGCTCTAGGTCTGAGCCCAGGGGTTTGAGTCCCACCTTTGCTGTATCTACTGTAGGGCTTCCATACATTAAAAGAATAAAGCATACATGGCCTTTAGGTTTGGGTCCCTTCTAGTCCTAGATCCATGGTCCTGAGTTGTTGAGGGCTTAGATTTTTCTGTTAAATTTCTTAAAGAAGATATAGCTATATATATCTATATCTATATGTATAGCTATATATTCTAGCACCTTTGTCATAAGCACTTTGGTGTTTTTCTTTGATCTTTTAAGTCTGTGTTTGGTAATACTAGGAAATACATGGGATTTGAAATCACAACCTAGTCTTTAAAATCCCTGGTCAGCTATATATATAATGTGGGTGAAACTTGTGTTTCTCTTCCCCCTTCCCCCATTGACGGAGGAGGGATGAAGTCATATGCTCAAAGGGCTCAAGACCTATTTCAGCTTAGCTGCCCAGACTCCTGCTTTGGTAGGGATCAGTACTTACTGAGCTGGGCTTTTCTGAAATGGAGCCAAGTACCCTATATGAGGTTAAATAAGTTTAGACCCAAAGTAATTGTGGGAGAGTGATTTTAAAGGGGTCTAGCTTTCTTTTTTGTCGCTAAGGGTAGCAGAGATCCTTGAGTGTTTTCTATCTAATACTTACAGGTAATTTTGAGTTTACAAAAGAAGCATGAATCAGTTGGTGTGGCCCTGTTCAGCACAGGGTTGTTGACAGCTCAGCTACCTTTCGTGCTGGTATTGAGTTTCTTGGTTCTTTGCTGAAGCAGCCTTTTTTTTTTTTATGCTTTGTTTTTAGGGGTGCCCACTGCTGTGCAAAATTTATCTCCTAGACCTTCTGTAGCTACCCCTGCACCTAGAGCTGTTCCTCCTTACAAATATGCTGCAAATGTCCGAAGCCCCCATCCAGCTATCCAGCCTTTGCAGGTAATAGGGAAACCTCTATGTTGAAATTATCCTGGAGGGGTTTTTACTGCATGTTGAAAAAGGTGCCTCACTCTGCTAGTGATGTGAAAAGGGACCCGCAGCAGGAACTGAACGTTTGGTCTTCGGCATGATAATTGCAGTATCTACTCTTGGTTGCACCTTTGGATCATTCCTCGTTTGCAGTATTCCAGGTGCTGTGCTGAATCTCTTAACTCTTCTGACCCACAGACACCTCAGCCAGCGGTCCATGTGCAAGGCCAGGAGCCCCTGACAGCTTCCATGCTGGCCGCTGCTCCTCCCCAGGAACAGAAGCAGATGCTGGGTGAGTGAGCCATGCATTGCTGTGGGTGGGCCTCTCTGAGCCAAGCCCAGAGAGGGGTCTTTACAGGGAGCCGGGCTGACTTCAGCTTGTGTGAAATTTATTTTGTAGGAGAGCGTTTGTTCCCATTGATTCAAACCATGCACAATAATTTAGCGGGGAAGATTACAGGTATGCTGCTAGAGATAGATAATTCAGAGCTGCTGCACATGCTGGAGTCTCCAGAATCCCTTCGGTCAAAGGTAAGGTTGCTTGGTTTCATGGAAGGGCATTTTTAGAATTAGCATAGGGAAGCTTGTTTGCTTTCTACATAATGAAAACTACCCTGGTTTAATGGGAGAAGACCCAAGTGTGAATTATTGCCCTGCTGCTACCCTGAACTCTCTGGGCTCCATTTTCTCATCTGTGAAATGAAGTGGTTGGAAAAAGTTCTTCAGGCTGTGGAATCTTGTCCTATGAATGTAGAGTTGCTTCATACTGGACCATGTATGTACAGCATGGCAGGAGGAGGAGAGAACACCGTGTCCTGGGCTGGGGGAGGGCCTCACTTCTGTCACTAACTGGCATTCTCAACACTTGGGGCATTTTTGTGCTCATGTCTGCTCTGTAAACAGGAGGAGGGGAACCAGGGTTAAGACAAAGCCTTCCCAATGTGCCTCCATGCCACCTTTCTTTATAACTTCATCTCACATTGACCTCTCAACCTGCCTTTATGCTTTTGCATAGCATACACTCTTGACCCCTACCTCTCCAATGAGGAATGGAGGAACCCTCCTCCTTCCAAGGCTCACTTCAGGTGTAAGACCTTCAGAAAATAACCTCCCACAGTTGTGGTTCTCTTCCTCCTCAAATTAGGTTGATTTACTTAATTTCATGTTAAGTTCCTTGAGGAGTAGTAGACCTATATACATTTTTTTCAATTTGTATCTTTGACCTCACACTGTCCTGTGCATAATAGGTGCTTCTTTTTAAAACATGCTGAATAACATTAATTGAATTTAATGATCTAGCTTTGAATGAGTGTATGTGGGCCTCTAAGCCTGAGCTGAGGCATGTGCCATGTTTAATGGGGACACTTGTGGGGATTATGGAAGGGCCTCTAGGGCAAGGACTAGTGCTTGTGCCTCTGTGCCCTGCACATAGAACATTTAATTAAATGTGCTTGTTAAATGAATGAATTAATAATTGATAACCTGGTCCAGGTGGAAGAAGCAGTTGCAGTATTACAAGCCCATCATGCCAAGAAGGAAGCTGCTCAGAAGGTGGCCGTGGTTGCTGCTACCTCTTAGACCAGAAAAACTGGTAAATAGATTTCTGTAATTTATTAAGTTATAAAGTGTTTTGAATCCTATTGATCCCCAATTAGGGAAACCCAAGCAATCCTCCCTGATATCCCTTGCTTACCTGAAGGGCCTTAGGTATATGTAGGTAGGCTGGAAGTATGTGGGCTTTTTTTGAGACCTTAAGGGGAAGGAGATAAGTGAGGACAATTGTTGCTAGGACCAAAACTGACTTAAGAGGTGGCTGTTCTATAGTTCAGCCAGCTCCCTGTACCAGGTAATGCAGTGGGAGGGCAATTCTGGGTTTGGAGCTGAAAGACCTGGCCTTGGATCCTGGATGGTAAAATCTGTGATTACAAGGGCAGGTGCTTGACTGGACAGCTCTGCCCTTCTGGACTCCAGCTTCCCTGATTTGTCAGAGAAGCATTTGTCAGAGAAGCAGGATGGATTTGGGGGCTTAAGTTGCACTTTTCTAAGTCCTATGATTTATGGATTCATTAAAACCAGATGAGCTGACTAAAGAAATCCAGTTCCAATTGCCTATCTCATTGGGCATGCTCTTCTGACTTGGGCTTGTCTAGAATATTTTTTGATACTAGTAAGGAAATAAGTTTTACATGTAAACTGAATTGTGTCTGAGGAATCCTCTTTTTTCTCTGCAGGATACTCTGAAGTTAAATAGTCCCTTCATTAGATGTTCATTCACTCAACATGTGGAGACCTCTTCACGGTACTACAAACTGAACAATAGATGGCAGAAGAAGCTGCTGCCATTCTGGATGTTTTTTCTTTGGGAAAAATCAATTTGAAAGGTCAATTCTTAAAAACCTAAGATGTTTTTCAGTGGTCAAAATTTGCAGGTTTCTTGTGTGTTGCCTGGACCCTGTTACCCTTTAATTTAATTTTATTTAATTTTTCTCTCTTAAAAAAAGCTTTTCTGACTATTTTTGTTTTGGTTTTATCGGGAATTGGTTTTATTTGAAGTATCCAATTTACAGCGTCTGGAAAAGTGTTTCTCAATAAAGAAGTAAAACCTTCATAAATTGTCTCTTTATTTTTATTCCTGTATTTTCAAACTCTACTGGAGTTTATTTTGTTTCTGTCAAAAATAAGTCCAAGTTTTCACTGGAAGTAGTCTTAGGGACACGGATAAGTCAGAATGGAATTGCACAGATAGTTTGTTATTCCATGTTTGTTTTGGTTTTCTAAGCAGTTTGCTATTTCTTAGGTAATGAGGGGGACTGTTTGGGGCTGTCATTAAATTGACATGTTAAAATATGATCTGTCACACATTAACTGTCACATTAGAACCTGTAGCTCCTCATAAATAGGAGCTGTTTATGTTGGCCTCAGTTGTGTACGATGAAGTCTCCCAAGCCAAGACACAGCTTAAATGCTTGCATGGGGAACTTCAAAGGACATTTCGGGGGTGGGGGGGAGAAGGAAATGAGTTTTGATTCAGAAGGTTGATACTGCTTTTGAATCATTATTGAAATAGTGCCCTAGGGTTGTAGGATTGAAACTTCATCAGTGACCTATGGCTTCCTTTAATAGCAAACATAGGCTTTTTATTCAGTTTAATATATAATCCATTCTAAAAGGGTCATTACAAAAGAGTCAGCCTGGTGCCCATCTGGAAGATCCTGTGCTCAAAAGTTGTGGCAATTCTGTGACCATGTGACATTTAGCCTGTCTGCCTCATTCAGTAAAACAAGGATGATAGCCACTGTGTTTATGAGTCCTAGCCCTTGTTTGTGGAGCTCTGCCTGTTCTACACCATCATGGGCATGTGTTGGGTTAGTTTTGGTGCAAGTGTAGGCTTCAAGCAGTAAGTACAGATATGAAACATACTTTGGACATTTTTAATTGTGAAATACTGAATATTTTGGTATATCACAAATCTCCACAAAGAATCAAGCTTGCACTAGCCCAAAAGGCAAAATGGGAGATGTTAGTATCTAAAGGAGATTGTGGATGATAATTAAACTGGATGAGGTGGTGTGGTTGGCTTGTGATTTCCAGTGAGCTGGCTACCTTTATGAATTGTATCAGTACATTAGCATGTCAGGTGGCTTGCAGTTGTATATTCTGTTGGCTGTACCATCCAGCTGCTTCCTAGTAGGGGCTTTAATGAATTTTTGGTGATTGGTCATTTGGAGTGTTGGTACCATTATGTATTATATAGGCAAGAAGGTGATGAGAGATTTTTTAAATTCAGTTTTCAATTCCAAATTCTCTCACCCTCCCCTATTTAAGAAGGCAAGAAAAACAAAACTCTTTGCAGTTACATAACATCTTATGTTAGCCATGTCCAAAAAAACCCAAATATGCTTTAATTTGCTCTGGAGCCTGTCAGCTCTATATCTAGATAACATGTTTCATCATGAATTCTTTTGGAGTTGTAGTTGGGTAGTGTATTGGTCAGTGTTGCCAAAGTCAATGGTGTTCCATCACATCCCCAATTCAAGGGCATCTTTTTCAGTTTCTAATTCTTTACCACCATTTTTTCTTTGTATCTAGGATACAGGCCTAGTAAGTGTTATTGCTGAGTCAACCAAGGAGTATACGGTTTTCTTAGGGTAGTTCCAAATTGCTTTCTAGAATGTTTGAACAAGTTTGCATGCTCTGCATCTGTTTTCCCACCCCTTCCAGTTGTGATTTTCCATTTTTGTCATCTTTGCCAATCTGATGGGTATGACGTTAGTACCTCAGTTTTTTAACTTTCATTTTTCTAATAACAATTTAGAGCATCTATCCATATGATCATTGAAAGCTTAGAATTCTTTTTCTGAAAATTTCCTGTTCATATCCTTTCGTTAATTGGAAAATGGATACCTACCAAAAGATCTTTAGAAGCAAAGGATCCTGGAATTCTGAGTTGTGTTAGCTTCTGAATCAATCTAATGTTTGCTGAATACACTATTACTAATGTACCTGTAACACTCAATTATTCAATTTGTCCCGTGGAGGAATTCCCACTCAAGTGTTTACCTCAAGTGACTGAACCATTCTTTGTTTAATAAGGATAGTCTACAAGGACAGGTTGGACTGTCAACAAACCATGTTTGAAGAAGCCAAATGAAGGAAGCCACAGCCTCTGGGAGCACTAAAAAAAAAACCCTACAGCTGCCTGAGCATCTGCAGCCAGCAATCACTGGCTTTGTCCAAAAGCCAAAACTGAGCACATCCCCAGAAATATGGCAAGCTGGATTCTGGAGTAAAGATTCAGGAGTTCTTATTGAGAACCTTGAATACCACCCACTTTATAATGATTGGTAACTATAGCCCATCCTTACACTGATAGTTTTCCAGCCCCATATGACCTGTACCCTTGTGAACAATAAAATCTTTTGAATCCCTTTTTAAATAGTTTTAGAATTTGAAGATGTTTATTCATGAAGTTGAGTGAGATTATTTAGTGAAGCCCTAAAACTGCAGGACTTCAAAGTAATTGAAGAAATTACTAGAAAGCTTATGGATCTTATTAGTGAGATGGTTTTGTCATTCTGGTTGCCTTACGCTGCATTATCACCCTTCCCAAATCATGGCATTCAGAACATTGCCCAGATCATTTCAGATGTGGTGCAGCAAGGGTGGCAGACAAGGAGGGACTGCTCCTTGAGGCTTTGTCTCTCCATTCAGTACAAGATTGAAGGGCTTTCTTTTGGTTGTTATTTCATACTGTGGACTCGACCTTTAGCTCACAAAAACTCACAGGGATTTTCAGATAACCAATCAATTTTAGAATTGGAAGAGTTCATCCCTATATGGACATCTAGTACTGCTCATCTAACCAAGCCTGACCTATTGTATTTCTGACATTGATTTTTTTTTAACCCAAATAACAGAAGACTACTTTTCATCGGTTTAAAATTAAATCTTAATTTAGGCCAGTGTTTTAGCTTATCAAGATCTTTTTGGTTCTCAACCTTCAGTGTTACCCCATCTAGCATAACCTTTTTTTGAAGATAAATTTTTATTGCTATCTTTTTTTTTTAACATCACCTAAATTTCCTCCTGTTTCTCTCCCTTTTAGTTAAAAAAGAGTCATCATTGATAGCAAATGCATTTTTCTTGGATTTTTGAGTGAGCTATCAGGTATTTGCTGTACATATGAAATTCCAGAATGTAATTATTAATTCCTAATGATTTCTGCTTCAGGATGGATTTGAACTAGTTCAAAAAATAAAAAATAATAAGGGCTTATGTGTGTCTGTATATTTTTATGTTCTTTAAAAAAATCAAAACTTAACTGTAATGGAAAAAAAAATCAGATGGGCCTAGCAGGGCTGGGTGTCGAGGTTCTATTAGCCATTTCCCCCTGTCTGGTTCTCTTTGGCAGAGTTTAGCATGTGCGTTTCTGTTGTCAGTTACTGCTCCGTCCACCCATAGCAGTGGCCCTGGCCCTTCAGACATCCCCTTTCCTCCAGTGTACCAAGAACTACATTAGCTTCACTTTTGGCTTTTTTTGTGGCCCCGCTTGGGGTTTTCTTGTCAGAGACACTGGAACGGTTAAGTAACTTGCCCAGGGTCACTCAGTTAAGTGTGAGTCTGGATTCGAGCTCCTGAAGAGGAGTCTTCCTGCCTCCGGGCCTGGCCCTACATCCACTTAGCTGCCCCTATCTTCAGACAGCGCTCATTCCCTCCCCCACCACCCCCGGCAGAATCACCCCAGAGTTCTAGACCTCAAAGGTCTCGTGGATGCTGACATCACTTCCGGGTTAGCAAATTGAAGCAGCGCGCGGCCCATTCCGGGATAAAACGCCAAAGAGCGGAAGACCCCAGGTCCCTGCCCGAGACCCCCCACTGGGCCTATACCTACCCCCCCCCACTTCCGGGCCAAAACACCCTTTCCTGGCTTTTCTCCACCATACGTTTTATCTCTATGAGACTGCAAGCTCCTTGAGGGCAGGCATTAAAAAAAAAGTTTATGACTCTTTGACGTGATTAGCTCAGCGCGCTGGTAAACACTTAAAAATGCTGTGCATTCACTCCTTTTTTCTTCACTCCAAGCTCTCCCAAGAAAAGGGCGATTTGTGCCACAAAGGTAGCCACAGGTTGCGCCTGCGCACAAAGCCTCCTTTTAGCCAGCCTATGCTTGCCGCGGGACTTCGGGGAACTCAACGCACTCTGCTTTCTGGGCCTGAGCGGAAATAGGGGCGGAGGGAGTCGTCGACTTCCGGCTTCGCAGCCCGACACAAGATGGCCGCTACCAAGCGGGTTCTCTATGTGGGTGAGTGGAATTTCTTGTCTCTGGGTTGGGGTCGAGGTCGAGGTTCCAGCAGGAGTGGCTTTCTACGCGGCTGGGGCTACGGGGCCGGTGAGGAGAGTCTGGTCAGGAGAGTCTGGTCGGAGGCTTGCGCCTCAGGCCTGGGAGGGAGGGAGCGTGCAGCACCAGCTATCGCGAGACTTAGGCCTGGCTGACCACTCAGGGGCGGGGCTGCAGGGTGGGCGAGTGCCTGGGGGCGGGGCGGGCGCTCTGCGCTCTGAGATTGGGTCCTAAGTGGGGAGGGTCTTGCGGTTTAATTCTCTAGGCTTAATTAGATTTAATTTCCCCTTTGCCTTCAGTGGTACCTCCCAGCAGAATGCTCCTTGAGGGCAGGATCAGCTTCATCTTTTTCCTCTGCTCCTGCACCGAACTGGCGGTTAATAAATGCTTATTCAGTTGTCTGTCCTGGGCCTTGGGGATGGGGGCCGGACCTGTGATCTCTGTGGGCCCAGAGCGCAGCCCACGCCAGCATTTATTAAGCGCCTGCTGTGTGGCAGGCGCTTCTAAGGGATGGGGATAAGAAGAAGGCAGAAGGCAGAAGCAGCCCCAGCC
Organism: Gymnobelideus leadbeateri; assembly: GCA_011680675.1. NCBI lineage: Eukaryota > Metazoa > Chordata > Mammalia > Diprotodontia > Petauridae > Gymnobelideus > Gymnobelideus leadbeateri. The sequence goes on from WOXC01000231.1 coordinate 183,933, forward strand.
GTCAGGGGCCCCAGAGCACGTTCCGTCATTTTTCAGTCATCCCTGACTCTTCTGACCCCACTCCCGGAGCTGTTAACCACTTCCTTCTCCAGCTCATTTTACAGATGAGGAAACTGAGGCAAGCAGGGTGAAGTAACTTGTCCAGGGTCACACTGCTGGTTTCTGAGATCAGATTTGGGCTCAGGTCTTCCCTACCCCAGACCTGGCCCTCTGTCCACTCTGCTGCCCAGCTGACAAGGGCACATAGGAGACTAATAAGCAGTTGTTGAGTGGCTAAACACTTGTTCACCAAGGACCCCCCTGTGAAGGACAACATCGCAGAGGCCTGCTTGCTTTCCAGCTTCTGTGCCCTTCATGGGGCTCCATCCATCTGACTCTGTCATTCTTCTGCTTAGGACCCTTCCATGGGCAGGCATTTATAAAGCCCCTTCTCCTTGTGCCCCGAGGATCCCTGCCCTCCCAGCAGCTCACAGTCTGGCCAAGGAGACAGCATGTACACGTGTGAGTAAGATGGTCCATGAGCTAAATTGTGAAGGAAATTCGAGATCTTAATAGGCAGAAGGGAAAAGCTGATGCTTTCCAGGCATGCATGTGCAAAGTCACGGAGATGGGAAATCTAGCTGTGTGATCCTGAGCAAGTCACTTAACCCTGTGTGCCTCAGTGTCCTCAGATGAAAAATGGGGACTGTGATAGCCCTTACCCTCCAAGGTTGTAAGGATGATATGAGATAATAATCATAAAGCCCTTCCTTCACTGGGTGCCTGACTCAGAGTAAGGAATGAATAAATGTTAACTGTTGTTAGTACATGTCAGGTCCTCCCCAGGACATAGCCTGTGTGCCATAGACTTAGAGCTTTAAGCCCTAAGGGGCACCGTAGGTCATTTGGTGCAAGCCCATCCTTTTACAGGGGGCTCAGGGGCATGCCCAGCGTGGCCCAGCCTAGGACTTGGGTTGGAGTCGCTTCCCTAACCATGGGACAGGAGTGATGGGAAGGGAACTGAAGAGGATGCCTTTGGTTCACTCGCAGGTGGCCTTGCGGAGGAGGTAGATGAAAAGGTTCTTCATGCTGCTTTTATTCCATTTGGAGACATCACAGACATTCAGATACCACTGGACTATGAAACAGGTGAACCCCTTTACTAGGTCTTTTCCTTTATCTTAGGGAGAAGAGTTCAGAAGTGCCAAAGGAAAACTCATTCACCTTCTGTGAGGAGGCCAATAAAAAAGAACAGCTGTGCCTTTCCTGAAGGACCAGGGTTCTGGGCACTGTCAGAGCAGCAGTGTGGTAGGAGTCAGGAAGAACAGAGTTCAGATCCTACCTCATACACTTAAGAGCTCTGTCATTCTGACCAGATCATTTCACCTCTGAGCCTCAATTTCCTCACCTGTAATATGATGATAGCAGTTGCTTCAGCCTCAGCAAGGTCCTTGTGAAGTTCCTGCAGAAAAAGGTGTGTAAAGTGCATTGCTGTTCTTAAGCCCCTGTATTACTCACAAACCTTTCTATCTCCTTAATAAGTGTCCTCTCTCCCCCACTGTCTCACTAGCTCTGACCAGCTTCCTATGGACTCTGCATCCCTTCAGCAAATTCCTCCAACCACAGGTTCCATGTAACTACATTCAGCCTATCAGGGGGCAGAGTTTATTTCACAATAGAGAAGCTTCCTCTTATAGGGCTGTCTGCTGTTCTCCATGCACATCCTGTCTCCCAAATCCATGCCTTTGAGCCTGCTCGCCTTTGTTTTTTTTTACTTTGTATGCCAAGCAGCTAGCATGGGAATTGAATCAAATTTCGCAAATATTAACATTGTTGACAGTGTATTGAATGGGGGAGGAGTCTGTCTTTACCTTTGAACCATTTTTATTGTGTTTGACTATTTAAATTAAAAAGTTTACAATGGGAGAAAATAATTTAAGGTATTTATCCATTATTCCCTTGAAATTGGAAACTTCATAAGCAATTGACACTGTCTGTCCATTGGGTCTCCAATCATTGTGTCTGGTTAATACAAACTTCCCAGCAGTGTGGTGCAGCTGAGCCAGTGGCCACTAGAGGTCAGGGACCCCATCACCAGGTCTGATGGATGTCCCCCACCCAGCCACGTAGACTGCCATGATTTTCCCTTCTCCTCCAAAGGTGCAGGCTGTTAGCACACCATCATAGTAATGTCATATTGTTAAATCAGATTTCTCATAATTCTATAGTGCTTGGTAATATACAGAGTCCTTCCCTCACAGCAGCTTTTTGAGAGGGGAGAGAATTAAAGGTTATTATTCCTCTTTTCTTCCTAAAGAACTGGCAGCTCAGAGAGTTAGAGAAATGATTTACCCAGACTCATACAATCCATGTCAGAACTGAGAGCCGACCCAAGGCCTTCTCACACCTCATACCACACCACTCTTTGTCATCCAAGTGTGTGTGTTACTTTGTTCTCTAATTACCGTGTGTGTCTGACCTTTCTAATCAAATTAGATCCATCTCCACATCAAGAAACGTGCCCTTGCTTGCTTCCCACTGTGCTGGGTGGTACAGTAATGTGTGCACTGGAGGCATGGGAAATATGTTTGTTGGATGAATAATCAATAGTTGATTGAATTATGGTCTGTTGTCCAGGCAGTTTTGTAAGCCAAGGTTAGCAGACTTATTCATAGCCAGTTATATTTAAAATTCTGATGTCATCAAACATGTCAACACATATTTTCAATTGGATGGAGCTTCTCTTCCTGCATTGTCTTCTCCTGAGGTTTCATTGTAGCATGCAGGGGACCACAAGTTCTGGCAGGCCCTGCCGGTCTGGGAAGACTGGGAGAGTGACCTTGGTGACTGTTTATCAGCCAAAGCTTATCCATAGGAGGCTGGCCACCAGGTTTATAACAATTTTTAGCTGAGCAGCTATAATGAGAATGGGATTTAAAGATCTTCCCTGTCCCTTAATAGACCTAGAGGGGAGTTTGAAGACCTCCCCTGCTTTGAAAGTAAACACTGCCCCCTAATAGACTGAATGTAATCACATGGAGCCTGTGATGGAGGGAATTTGCTGAGGGGTGCAGCAGAGCCCACAGGAAGCTTCCCTATTGTGAAATAAACTCTGCCCCCTGATAGGCTGAAAGTAGTTACATGGAACCTGTGGTCGGAGGAATTTGCTGAAGGGATGCAGAGCCCATAGGAAGCTGGTCAGAGCTAGTGAGACAGTGGGGGAGAGAGGACACTTATTAAAGAGATAGAGAGGTTTGTGAGTAAATAATTGATCTTGTATTGGTTTGTGGGAAGGCTGAAGGATGCTGTGGCTCTCAGTGTTATTATGGTTTCTCAAATATCTTTGGTAGTATGATGGAATCACCTTACTTGTTCTGGGATTCAGTTTTCTGGTGTCTAAATAAATGCTTCAGTTCTGTCCTCTGTATGGAGAGTTTGGTATATTTTGCAATTGAACATCATGCGATACTTATAGTCATGGTCTTTATCATGATCATGGGCAAAGTAATTATCACACTGGCGCTATAGCAGCTCAAACAGTTGTGTCCTAAGGGTTATGATCTACCCAATATACCTTGATCAAGTCATGAAGCTGTTGATATATTAAAAGTAAGATAGCAGCAGCAATTCTAAGATGTATGCCAAGCAACTAGGATGGGAATTGAATCAAATCAGCAAATATTAACATTATCAACAGTGTATTGGATGGGGGAGGAGTTTGTCTTTACCATTGAGCCATTTTTATCCTGTTTGACTATTTAAATTAAAAGATTTAAATAGGAGAAAATAATTTAAAGTATTTTTTAAAAGTATTTATCCATTTAGCTGTGTCCAGGCTAAATCAAGAAAAGTTCATAGATCACATTGTCAATTCCTAAATGGGCTAGATAGCAGCATCAAAAAAAAATACCTCCTGATAATAGATTTTATCAATTTCTCTTTTTGTCTTGAACTTCATTGGTAGCAGTCTGTCTTATCATGAAGTTATATATTCTAACTATTCCCCTTTGTATTGTCTTTTAGAAAAACATCGAGGATTTGCATTTGTTGAATTTGAGTTGGCAGAGGTGAGAAACATAAGTAAAAGGTTTTTTTATGTTTTTTGGTTTTATATCCCCTTCATTTCCATATATATGTATGTGTGTATATATGTGTGTATGTGTATATATACACATATATGTATACATATATGTGTATATATACACATACATACATACACACACACCCATACACACACACACACACACACACACATATATATATCCTCTGTTATCCCTTGCCCATAACCACAGAACTGTCCTTATTAGGAAGAAAAGACAAAACAATTCAGTCAATCGACCAAAACGTTTCTTGGATCTGATAGTATATGCAGTGTTCCATACCCATAGTCTCCCACCTCTGCAAAGAAGGAGGGAGGTGAACTTGTTCCTGCCTTCTTTGGGGACAAGCTTGGACATTAGAATTGCACAGTATGGTTTTGGGGGGGAGGGGTGAGTGGGCATTCTTTCCATATACATTGTTGTCATTCTGTATATTGTCATGCCTTCCCAGTTCTGACCTCTTTGCTTTCTGAGGTCCATTGGATTTTGCAGTGATTCTCTGGGCTTCATACCTAGTCTCATTCTGTATTTCACTCCGTGTAGTTGCTCTCCAGTCAATGGGCACCTGATTGAGAAGCACACTATTTTAAACAGTTTTGGAAGCTTTGACTTCCTTTGTTGTGAGTTTTGACGGGGGCCATTCCTTGGAGTGTGTTCATACAAATAAGGGTTTTTCAGTGGAGATCCCAATGAAATGTGAGCTAGCTTTCAGGGTGAACTTTTTTTTCATTTCAGGAAGCCTTGAAAAGCACCTACTATATGCAGAGTACTACTCCCAAGTGCTGGGGATACTAAGACAAAAACAAAATATTGTCTGCCCTCAAGGAGCTTACGTTTTACTGGAGACTATGATAGACATACAAGTAAACAAAGAATATACATCTGTTTTCTATAAAGAACATAGAAAGTAATTCATAGCAATTTAGCAGGGAAAGGATGCTAATAATGGGGGTGGCATGTAATAAGCTGGGCCAGGAATGGCCTGGTGTAGGACATGGTTCTGGCCTGTGCTTTGAAGGGGCCTTCTGGGAGGTGGCAGGAGGCAGGGAAGCAGTCTATTCCAGACATAGGAGACCCCAGCCCAGAGGCATGAGATGGGATAGTGTTTGTGTGGAGCAGCCATCAGGCCCATGAGACTGCAACAAAGAATGAAAAGGGGTAATAATTAAGACTCGGAAGGGAGGTGTGAGCCAGAAAGGGTATGAAGACGTGTTGTGGGTGGAGTATTGGCAGCTGGTTGGGTGTGGGGATTAAGGAAGCAGACTTCCAAAGCAGGAAACGTGGCAGGGCTATTGGTGGAAATGGGGACATTTAGAGGAAGCATGGGTTTGGGAAGGGTGATATATTGAGTTCTCTTTTGCACATGCTGATTTGGGGGTACTTAGCAGACATCCTGGTGGTGATGCCTAGCAGACAGTTAGAGGGAGAAATTAGGAGTAGGTAATATAGATTTGGAAATCATCTGTTTAGAGGTAATAATTGAACCCATGGGCATATTGACATCCCGTAGAGAAAGGAGAGGGCCCAGGACAGAGCCTGACCCACCTTGGAAAGAGCCTTGCTCAGATTGTTATACAGAAGCATGGTTAGTGCTATCATTCTTTAAATCATAATTTCTACTTAAATCCCCAGTTGCACTGCCTTAGAGTTTTTACAATATGGTAATGAACTTTTTTTTGTTCTCTCTCTGTAGGATGCTGCGGCAGCTATCGACAACATGGTATGCATTATAGTCCTTATTTCTTGCTAATGTTCCTATTTAGTTTTATATGTTTTAATGACTTAATATTTGTTTCTATATATTGTCTCTCCTCCACTAAACAAATCTCTTATTTAAAATAGCCAGTTTGTCTCTAGTTCAGAGCTGGTGAAAAATCACTGTATCTCAAAGCCTGTTACTTTGTCCCTACTTGGTTTGACATTTACTCTGATAACTTTTGAGCACAGTGAACCGAAGGAAAAGATTTCACACATATTTGTGCCTTATTTTAGATCTGTCTTTTTTTTGCTTTCTGGAGGGGGGAGGGCAGGGCAGTTGGAGGTTAAGTGACTTGCCCATGGTCACATGGCTAGTAAGTGTTAAGTGTCTGAAACCGGATTTGAACTCGGGTCCTCCTGACTCCAGGGCCTGTGCTCTATTCACTGCGCCATCCAGCTGCCCCTTTAGATCAGTCTTGAAAGCATGATGGCGCATGTAGGCTTCCCAGCGAGCACAAAGGGAGCTGGTTTTGTGATCATCAAGGTGCTGTGTGCGTGTGTGTGTGCGTGCGCGTGCGTGTGTGTGTGTGAAGGATAAGTGATCCCTCTGCTATAGTAGCAAGAGTGCTGGCTATGGAGTCAAGAATACCCCGGTTTCCTGTCCTGCCCCTAATACTGACTAGCTGTGTGACCATTGCCGCCAACTTCTCAGTGTCCCAAGTAAGTAACTCTCCAAGAGAGTAAGTTAGAGACACCTTTCCAATGCTCATTGGATGAGGGCAATTCCACACTGAGAGTTTTCCCAACAAGGAAATCACTGGACCAGAAACAAAAAATCCCCCAATGAGTGTTAAAAGTTCAGTTCTGGTGGTTCATAGACTGGATGCAGGTCATTCTGGGTCCTTGAAACACCAGCTCTGGCAGGTTCTCCCAAGCTGGAGAGGTTTCCAACCTGTCTCTTGGGGTAGACTTTTTGTTTCTTGGCTGAGGTCAGAGGGCTCAGCACCACAAAGGCTACAGTCCATTCTTGTTAAATTAGACTGGGACTGGGATCTGCCTTGGCAGAGGGAGTACTTACATGAAATTTCAGGTCCTTGTATTATGATAATAGCGTGTATTTGTAATGTAGCATTGTCATAGCTTTTAATTATGATAAGCCTTATATGAATCATCTTGTTAGGAAAACAGAAGAGGCAATGATACTCCCATTTTACAGATTAGAAAATGAAATGGAGGAGAGACAATATATAGAAACAAATATATGTTACAGCTTAGAAAATGGAAGGTAAGTGAATGTCCCAAGGTCACACAGTCTGTGAACAAAGGGGCTGAGACGTACATCCCTGCTCTCCAAGATACCGCTAGTCACTGGTACATAAAAGTTGATGTGACCATAGACCCTGCTTACCAGGAGCTTAAAGTCTAATAGAAGGAAATGATATTTACCCCCAAAAGAGCAGATGCCAAGGAGACATTGGTAAGGGGAAGGGAGTGGTGCAGAGGCTTTGAGGGGGGAGAGGTTCCTTTTGGCTTCAGAGGAAGGGGCGAGTCTGCCAGGTTAAAGCCGGGGCGGGGGGGGGGGGGCGGGGAGGGGAAGAGCCTTACTTGGAAGGGAGGGCTTTTAAAGGCTTTAACATGAGGTTAAGTGAGAGGTATCCTTGTTATTGTTACTATGGAGATGGGGCGGTCGTGGGAAGGAGCCAGTGAAGGAGCCAGTCTGGCTGTAACGTGGACAACCTGAAGGAGTATCAGGAGATAAGGCTGGGAAGGCCTGTTGGAGCCGTGCTGTGAGGGGTGACAAGGTACTCCACAGACACTGGAGAGCCTCCCAAGGGTTCTGGGTAAAGAAGCAGTGATGTGCTCTGTATTAGGAAGATGATCCAGTGTTGAAAGGAAAGAGGGATTGGAAAGAGGACACAGGAGAGCCAGGAAGCTGTCCCAGCCATGTGGGCAAGAAAAAATGAGGGGCCATGGGAGTGAAAGGTGGGGCAGAGATTTGAGCCAGCTTGTCAGTGTAGGATTGCCTTGGTTGGATTCATACATTGATGGGGGGAGGAATTAAATGTGACTCCAGATGATTCTGTTAGTGGAAGGAGAAGTTAGGAGGAAGGGCAAAACCACCCTGGGAGGGAAAGTTCAGCTTTAAGCCTTTTGAGTTTGAAGTGACAGGTTTAAACCAGCACCTCAGTAATCCTGTCTTCCTCTGTCCCTGAATCCCCGGCCCATTTGACATTTATCATTTCTGCTTCTGTGGTGGAGATAGCCAAGAGACAGACAAGCTCTGAGGAAATTGGCAGGGAGGGAAGTCAACTTGGGAATCCCCCAGAAGTTAGAGGGAACAAAGTCATGGGGATGGACACATTGAGAAAGGGTACAGAGCAGGGGAAAGCTGACCAAGGATAGGCCTGTGCCAAACACCTGCTTTTAAAAAAAAGTTCAGTACATTTGATTTGATTCAGTGGACACTTTCCAGCAAACCCCAACAAAGTACATTGCCTGAAATCATTTGTTAAGCAAAACCTCCTAATGGCATGATCACCATGGGTATAGAGGAGGCAGGCAGGGAGGGTCCAGATGAAAGGGCTGCTCTTGGCAAGCCCGAAGTCCATGCCACCTCCTCTGGAGCTCAGTGGAGGATGAGCACATTGACAGCCTTTAGAGGAGTGGCTATGGGGAGATGAGGATGGCTTCAGTCCTGCAGCAAGGATCTGATTAGTATGAGTGAGGAGGTTGTGTGTGGTTAGGGATTTGAGAGAGGTGGCTTGTGGGGATTGTGTTAGGCCATCAGTAGGAAGTGAATAAAAGGATTGCTTCAGTGAAGGCTTAGATGAAACTGAATAGCATACCTTTGTAGTGGGTTCCTGACTTCCTACTGGAGCTGTCTGCAGCTTGAGAGTAGGAGGAGAGGAAGGGGGAGAGCTGGGAGGGAGGAGGACAGAGAATGGGAGTTAACCAAGGTTAAATCTTTGCTGGGCAGAAATGGCAGGAGGTCAGATAGTCCAGGGACTCAGGTGTGGAGGAAGAATCTTACTGAAATTCTTAATTACAGGATGAGAAATGAGAGATGGGGTTTATAAATGGGGCAGATAAGGAAAAGGAAGGAGACTGCAGGGCCTATGAGGATGAAGAACAGGTATGGGAGGAGTCAGAGGAAAGGAGGTGGCAGAACAGGAGAGTGTGGTCAGAGGATGAAATTTCAGAGCTTGGGATCATTGGGCTAAAGAAAGGAGAGGCAGAGGTCACGGGAGGCAGGAAGGAGAACAGATTCTGAAGACTTGGAAGGCCCTCAGAAGTCTTTGGCTCCAGTCCATTACCAAAGGGGAATCCTGAACAAATAAATGGTTGTCTGGCTTCCTCTGAAAGACCTTAAATGAAGGAGGGAGAGAGAGCTATTAACCTCTTGAGGCAACCCATCCCACTTTTGCCCAGCTCTGATTGTTAGGAGCAGCTAGGTGGCACAGTGGATAGAACTCTGGGCCTGGAATCAAGAGGACCTGAGTTCAGATCTGGATGTATGACCCTGGTAAAATCACCTAACACTGTTTGCCTCAGTTTCCTCATCTGTAAAATGAGCTGGAGCAGAAAATGGCAAACTGCTCCAGTATCTTTGTGAAGAATCAGACATGCCTGAAAAAATGACTAACCTACAGTTGTTAGGAAATGTTTCCTTACCTTAAGCTTACACCTTCCCTTCTGTAAACTTTTTTTACCCTGAGTTCTGCCCTGGGCTGGGCTGTCAGAACAAGTCTGATTCTTCTTCCATGTGACTGCCCTTTAGATGATTACAGAGAGCCATCATGACCCTTCACCACTTAAGGGTTCTCTTCTCAGGACCAAATATCCCTAGTTCTTTTGGCCTGCCTTCTGGGGGTATGGTCTTCAGTCCCCTCACTGTCCTGGATACCCACATCTCTTGTGCCCATCCTGTCATGTCCTCCCTAAAGGTAGCACCCAGAATCAAGCACAAGGAACTGAGGGGACAGGCTATCGGAAGGCTCATCAGGGTGGGCGGGCAGATCTCCCAGGATGCCTGCAGGGAAGGGGATGGAGAGGAAACTGAGCTGCTTCATAGAGAAGTGTGGGAGCATGTGACATCTGGCATGAGGAGACAGTGACAGTCCAGAGAGACTCCCGAATTTCAAGGGATCAAAAGTGGCTCAGTGAAAACCCCCAAGCGAGGGATTCAGAGTGTGTATGGGGAGCAGGGAGTGTGTGGGTTCTGTCTCCAAGCTCTCAAATAGGGGAGTGGGAAAGGAGGCTTTCAGAGACACGGACTGAGGACGGAGGCTTAGAGGGCATCTTAGGGCTCAATGAGGAGACAGCCCATGGCCATGGGGAGTGTGGGCAGTGCTCCCAGCTGCAGATCTTGTGGGACTGCATGTCCAGCCTTGTGGGGAAGGCCCAGCTTCACTCCCTGTGAGGCTGTAAGGAGAGCATGGTTGATCCCAGATCTAGAGCCAGAAGAGCTCCCGTGCCCTCCCCTCCTTTACAGATGGGGATAGTGGGGTCCTGGGACGTTAAGTGACCCCAGGTTTGTACGAGTAGTAATCATCAGACCATATAGCCAGGGCCCTTTTGTGAAACAGAATGGGGGTTTTCAAGGCTCTAGTGGAAGGGTTGGGCAGGGCCTTGGTGGGTGGGGAAGGACACATGGAGCAAAAAGAGGGCACACGTGCTTCTCTGCCTGCCTGTGGCTTGGCAGAATTGGGAGGGGAGTGAGCTCAGGAGAAAGGGAGCCTGGAGCAGGCAGAGATGGCGGGGGAGCCCCGGCTTCTTTATCCCTCCCTCGAAGGCCAGGCCCTCATCACAGCAGTTTGTGAGTTTCTTTCTCATCCTTTTCAGAATGAATCTGAGCTCTTTGGAAGGACAATTCGTGTCAATTTGGCTAAGCCCATGAAAATCAAAGAAGGCTCTTCCAGACCAGGTGAGTGCCTGAGTGAAAGGGACCATTGCCCATCTCCCATGGGTGTTCTTGGGTGTGTTTCACAGCATTTAGGGTTCCTGCCTAGCTGATGCTCCCGTACAGGCCGCCTACCCCTACAGACACTTCTGGTGTAGTGAGAAAGGCATAGCAGTGGAGAAGGCCTTTGCAGTGAAGATAGGGCTGCTGTCAGTCAAACAGGAGTGATTGACTTCTCTTGCTACCAAAAATAGACAAATTGTTTCTACTCTTAGAGGAAAATTTTATTTTTTTTACTTCCTACCTGTGATTTGCTGTCTGGTGTTAATTGGAGATGGGCAGTACTATCAACTTATAGGCACGTGGGACTTTCTAGTTTCTAAAATGTATCTATAACAGCCACTAGGTGAGGTTGGGTGGTACAAGAATCTCAGTCCCAGGTCTACAGTTAAGTAAACTGAGGCTCAGAGATTGTCATCTCCCTTACCCAAGGTTCCAGGATGGGTGAGGGGAGTCTCCTTCTGGCAGCTCAGTCGCTTGTCTCAGAGGACAGGTGCTGGACCCAGCGCCCCCAGGAAAGGACTTCCCTGTCACTGGTTTTGTCCCTCTACCCCGCTCTTACTCGCCAGTGCTAAGAACTGTTGTCTATACAAATAGAAAAGGGATGAAGTTTTCCATTGCTAGCCTTTCTTCTCCCGGCTGTGAGGGCCAGATTGTCCTTCTGTACTTGGTGACTAAGCAGTGGGGGAGTGCCCATCCCCACTTAGTGGTCAGTCACTGCTCTGGCCCTCGTCCTGCTGACGGTGCCTTGTTTCTTTTCGTGCAGTGTGGTCAGATGACGAGTGGTTGAAGAAGTTTTCTGGGAAGACGCTGGAGGAGAATAAAGAGGAAGGAGCATCAGAGCCTCCCAAATCGGAAACCCAGGAGGTAAATGACAGGGCTTGAGCCTTCCTGAGTAGAGACTGAGTAAATTACAGTGCTCCTGATATCGGTCGTGTCAGGGAAGAGGAAGGAGGGGACGAGCGTTTCTTGATGCCCACTGTGTGCCAGGCATTTTAACGTATTTCCTCACTTGAGATACTTACCTTGAGATACTTACCATCTTTGTGAAGTAGCTGCTATTGTTGTCCCCATTTTTTTTAACATTTGAGGAAACTGAGTCAGACAAAGGTTGAATGACTTACTCAGGATCATACAGCAGGTAGGTGAGTGTCTGTGGCTGCATTTGAACTTAGGTCTTCCTGAGTCCAGGCCTAGCTGCCTAGGATGGGAGTGGAAAGAACCTGGAGATGGAACACCAACGTATGATTTATGTCAAGAACTTAAGTGTTGAATCTTCAAGGGTATCAGGTCCTGGTTTATGGCTGTAGTTTGTAAGACGGGTCCTGTTTTTAGCTTTCTGAGATTGAGGAGTCACAGAGAGCTGAAGGTGAGTATGCCCTGTGAGTATGCATTTATTGAGTGCCTGTCCATTACTTAGACCTTCACATTTTGGAGGTTTTTTTTTTTTAAGGAATAGATGGCTTTCTCTGTTAGGAGCTTATAGCCTGACAGGAGAGTACTGTAAGCTGGTTATACACGGGTCAGCAGCAGAATATGCAGAGATCCCAGTAGATCAGGGTCATAACTGTCACCTAGGTTAGATTAGCTGGAAAATAAGAGAAAGCAAGGGTCATGGAAGGGTCTGGGATGGTGGGCCACCAAGTGGGCCAGGGGAGAGAAAGAGAGCCAGATGTTTGGCCAGAGCAGCTGGTGTAGTAGAAGGGCCCCATTAGAGTTAGACCTGATGACACCCCCATTCCTCTGTCCTGCTCTGGCAGGGTCATGTTGGGGGCCTGCATGCTCTCTTCCCAAACTTCATCATTAGGACCACACCCTCATACAAGTGAAAAAAAGGTTTTATAAAAAGTTATTTTGATTTTGTTAAATATTTCCCAATTACATGTAAAAAAATTTAACAATCATTTTTAAAAATTTTGAGATTCTCTTCCTCCTTTCCTTTCCTTCCCCCTCTTTGGAAAAGCAAGCATTTTGGTATCGGTTATACATGTGAAGTCATACAAAACATCTTCATATTAACAATGTTACAAAAGAAAACACACAAAACAAAACAATGAACAAAAGAGTAAAAACCAGTATGGTTCTGTCTAGAGCAGCTTTCATTCTGGGTCCTTTGGAATTGTCTGGATCAGAGCAGCCAAGTCTTTCACAATTGATTAACCTTCTAATAATGCTGTTACTATGTACAGTATTCTGGTGCCGCTCACTTCACTTTGCATTTGCTTGGAGAGATCTTCTCAAGTAAAAAGAGTCTTTCTTTTTTTTTTGGAGGGCAGTTGGGGTTAAGTAACTTGCCCAAGGCCACACGGCTAGGTTTTTTTATTTGTGTGTGCGTGAAGTGTCTGAGGTCAGATCCGAACTCAGGTTCTTCTGACTCCAGGGCCAGCGCTCTACTCCCTGCGCCACCTAGCCGCCCCTAAAAAGAGTCTTTCTTGACAGAATGGGCAGGGGGGTCGCTGGTATAGTGAGACAGTGGTCAAAAAGTTTATTTTTTAAACCCAAGGATAACAGGAAGCCTCACTGTGGGTATACACTGAAGTCTGAAAATGCTGTGTGTGTGTGTGTGTGTGTGTGTGTGTGTGTGTGTGTGTGTGTGTGTGTGTGTGTGTGTGTGTGTGTTTGCTGTCTGAAGAAAATATATTTCTTCACAATAGAAAAAAAAAAGCTACTAGTGTTAACACTAAAAACATTTTTCCACCTCATTTTTTACCTTTTCCCCAGGGAGAGCCCCCAGCCAAAAAGGCAAGAGCCAATCCTCAGGTGTACATGGATATCAAGATTGGAAACAAACCTGCCGGCCGAATCCAGATGCTCTTGCGTTCCGATATTGTCCCCATGACAGTAGGTAGGAGCAGGCTGCCCATAATTCATTCTACTCCAGTCATAGCTCCTCTACAGCATTCCCAGTGAATGATTGGCCTTCATGTAAGGAAGGCCCCCAGTGACAGAGAACGCACTCCCTGTTAAAGTGGCCCATTGCATTTTGGGTGGCTCTGATCGTTAGGAAGATTTTCCTTCTGTTGATCCTAAACCTGCCTTTCTGTAACTTTTCCCCATGGGGACCCCTCTAGGGCCAAGGTGAACAAGTCTGACCATTCTTCTTGTGACTGCCTAACATCTGGGGACAGCGGTGGGGGTGAAGATGTTGGTCGAGGAAGAGAGCCCAGCCTATGCTGCAGCCAGGGAGGGAGGGGAGTGGAGAGTTACTAGTTAATACAGAATCCTCTCAATAAAGGTTCTTGAAGAAAATCACATTACTCTAAACTAAACTCATTGGTTTTCCCAAACCAGAGAATTTCCGCTGTCTGTGCACCCATGAGAAGGGCTTTGGCTTCAAAGGAAGCAGTTTCCACCGCATCATCCCCCAGTTCATGTGTCAGGCCGGGGATTTCACCAACCACAACGGCAGTGGAGGCAAATCGATCTATGGGAAAAAGTTTGATGATGAGAACTTTATTCTGAAACACACAGGACCAGGTAGGAAGTTTTTATTCAGGACTTTCACACCCCCTAATTTTTTTTTTAACTTTTTGTCAGGGGGAAGGCAGAGCAGTTGGGATTAAGTTACTTACCCAAGGTCACATGGCTAGTGAGTGTTAAGTGTCTGAGTCCAGATTTGAACTCAGGTCTTACTGACCCCAAGGCCGGTGCTTCATTCACTGCACCACCTAGCTGCCCCATCACCCCCTCCTTTTCTAGGAAATCTGAGACAGGGTTATAGCTTGAGACCTTTTTGATGAAATCACAGATGTTGTAAAGTTTTGGAATAGCCCTGTGTGTGCTTATGTTTGTACATGTGCCCAGAGGGTCTGTTCTCAGAGGTTTTGCCCACAGATCACCAGCTCTGGCAGGTCCCGAGACAGAGTAAGTTGTCAGAGCCCTGGCCTAGCTCAAGCCTGAGGGACATCACACTTTGGCCCACACAACTCATGACGCAGCCATGGAAGGCAAGGAAGGGTAATGGTGGCAGGAGATCAGCATGTGTTTGTGTATCTAAATATACATGCACGTTGTGCTGTGAACACTGAACTGAACATTGCTGCTGGCAGCGTATACAATTAAGAAATGCTTTTCATCTAGCAGCCGTGCAGTTTCATCATTCTTCCTTCCTTTCCCACTTCTCTTCCTTCAAAACAAAACAAACAGCCTCCCTAGGAATATAGTAATTCTGGGATCTTCTCGGGTTGACTGTGGAATTGTATTTTGTAAAAAGAAGATGCAGATACTGTTGAAGTGGGACATTTTAGCAGTTTTGTGGGGGCTGGAAATCAGGAAGCTTGGGACAGGAACGGGAAGCTGATGGCACTTCTCCCCAGGACTGGCCAGGCTGCCCGCCTGCATGCCTGGAGTCGGGCAGCAGCTGACACACGTGTTCTTCCTTCCCCAGGGCTGCTCTCTATGGCTAATTCTGGTCCAAACACCAATGGCTCTCAGTTCTTCATTACTTGTGACAAGACCGACTGGCTCGATGGGAAGCACGTGGTCTTTGGGGAAGTCACAGAAGGCATGGATGTTGTGCAGAAGATTGAGGTATGAGGATGAGGGTAACTTGGCTTGCTCACAGTTGAACTCGCCCTCTTCCTCCCTAGGCCTGCTGCTGGTCCCTCCTCCTTATCTTAGTCACATGGCCATCCTGCCTCTACTTCACAGGCTGTCTTACATTTAGCCTCTCCTTTCCATCCCCACTGCCACCACCCTCATCCGGGTCTTTATCCATTCACACTTGGGTTTTTGCAGCAGCCTGCTGACTCTTCCCCTCACCTCTGGCCTCTTTCTCCCCGAGACACAGCTGGCATGCTGTTCCCAGGGTCATCTTCTCAAACAGGGGCATTCATTAGCCTTTTTTCTTTGCTGGAGCCCTTTGGCAGACTGAAACCTGCAAACCCCTTCTCAGAATAATGTTCAAAATACAGTCTGTAGATAAGAAGGTTGCAGTCTACAGGCAGATCTCATAATTACGGTCATTTTGAAGTAATGACAAATGTGAAGGATATTTTGAGATATCTGCCACAACTCTATTGTGACATTTGTGATTTCTGCTAATGCTCCTGTGGTTTGTGGCCTGTGTTCAGAATTGAGGGAAGTGCTAAATTTCAGGTAGAGGTTAGTAAAATAAAGATGAAAGTTTTTCACTGTGTATGTTCATGGACCCCCTGAGATCTATCCATGGACCCCTCATTAAGAACCTCTTTTTAGAAGAAAAGTTTAGTGGCTTCTTATTGCCTGCCCTATAAACTTCCAGCTCTTTAGCCCGACATTCGAGGCCTTCCCCGTTCTGGGCCCAGGCTGCTATTCTGGCTCAGTCTTGTTCCCCAGCAGGTACCCTATGCTCTGACCCAACCAGTATTCCCAGCCTCTGAGCCCATTTGGGCTTTTTGTTCACTCTGTTCTCTCCACCCAGAGTGTTCTCCCTTGTCAGAATCCTTCCTTCGAGAGCCTTATATGTCCAGCGAGAAGGGAGAGTTGTCTGACTCGTGTGTGTCTGTGTCTGTGTCTGTGTACAGCACAGGATGCTGACCCCAGCATCCTCACCTTTTCTGGAGGGATCTCAAGCCTCACATTTTCCTGACACTTGGGCCCATGATCCTCATTGACCCCAGTGGCCTCGGCATCTTGCCCTCTGCCAGGACCTCAGAACCAGCTGGTCTTGCCATCAACCCCTTTTGTGTTGTCTCCCACATCAAATGGGAGATCCTTGAGATGTTTCTACTCCATTCACTTGTTTGTTAAACTAGTTGTTGTGCAGATGGGAAGACAGCAAGTGGGTGGTAACTGCAGGGACTGAGCCTGTGAGTGTGAGAGAGTGCAGAGCACCCTTGGAGACGAGAGGATGGAGGGCTCACGGCTCTGAATGTGTCTTATCTGAGGGCAGGGGCCCCCTTTTATAACAGGCTCCCCCACAGCACATGGCTCAGCATCCAGAGCACAGCAGGTAGGCAGGGAATATTGGCTGAGCCCAGTTGAATCCAAAGACCCTCAGAGCGAGGTGTTTCTTGTAAACAGCCGAGGATCTGGGACATGATCACATATGGGGCTTGTCCAGGTGTCCATGAGAACAGTAGGGAGGCCCTGGCAGGTCCCTCTCCTTTGTCCTGTTCTTGTTGTGGTCCCCTGCAGGAGACGTACCATGGCTGCCTTCCCATATCCTTTCTGAACCTCGATTTTCTCCTCTTTAAATTGGGCATGATCCTTCTACATTTACACACCTCACAGGGTGGTTGTAAGCAAGTGTAACAGTTAAAATAAGGTAAACTGAGGCACAAAGTTTCAAACATGGTCAACTTATTGATAAAGCTCAAATGTACCAATAAAGAGGATCTTGGCTTCCCCAGAAAGCTGAGGCCCCAAATGAGGGGGATAGTTCTCTTTGACGGGATTTGGGGAGGTTAGGACAAAGAACAGTAATGGGGTAGGTGACATCATGGGGTTAAGGACAGCATGGCTGTCTACATAACCGAGGCACGGGGAACAGTATTATTGGCTGGGAGTTTGGTGATGAAGGGCTCTCAATGACCCTTTACCCCCACGACTAAGAAGTATTCACTGTTTGAGTCCCCCTGAAAGATAGTGGCCCAGACTTTTTGGACAGCTCACCAGACGTCCTTGAAGGATAGTCTGGTGGTGTAAAGATATTAGGCCTGACTCCCTTGTGGCAGACCACATCCCCTAAGTTAGCTAAATTACTTGAGGCAAGAATAGAACAGTGATTAGCAAGAGAACTGAATTTCTAAACTTAAGCCCGCTGAATTCTGAGGTAAGTTCAGATGGAGACCCATGACTAAAGCAGTTACAGGGTAAAACCAATTAACTATAAATAGGATCAGTAAGACAATGATGCAGAACCAGCCTTGATCATTTCAGAAAGTAGATCTAGAAGTGTCCCCACACAGATGGGGACTGTCACTTAGGAGCAGGTGGAGGGGTGTTCTAAGCCCCAGAGAACTAGACTTGTCTTCGTGGTTGTTGTGCTCAGCCCGTGTTCTCCGTGGGGCCTTTGTCAGTCTCCCTCCTCAGACCGAGCCTAGGCTCAGCATCTCCAGGTGAAGGGCAGCGAGTGGGTGCCCTGGGTTGGAGGTTGTTTTCTTCACTCTTTGTTTTTGTTGCATTGAAAGGCTCAAGGCAGCAAAGATGGGAAGCCAAAACAGAAGGTGATCATCTCAGATTGTGGCGAGTATGTCTGAGAGCCTCTTCTTTCTCCTCTTGCCTCTGAGCCAAATTGCACAGGAACAAGCGAGAAGGAAATGTCTGAGATGCCTGGGTTGGTGAGGGCCTCATCCTGTCGGGTGAAGGATGGCCTGAAGCGTGGCGGCCTCGTGGGCTTCCCCTGAGCGAGCATTTTACTGCAGCGTGCCTATGGAGACCCTGAGACCTGCAGGAAATGGAGGGGTGGACTTTATGACTGACTGTCTCTGGATCAGGAGCCCTCTTACTCTGGATCTTTTCTGGTCCTACAAGCATTTGTCATTTTTATTCTGTAAAAATAAATTCTAATTTTTCTAGTTGTGCTACATGCCTTCGTGGAGGTTTTGCCAGTGATGGAATTGTGACTGTCCAGTAATAAGCCTTGGCTTTATATCAGCCCTGTGGTCCTGAGAGGGCTGTGAGGGGTAGGGCAGGCGCCTTAGGGGAGTGGAAGGAGCACCAGACCCAGATTCAGAGGCTGGGCTTGAGCTGTCTGCTGCTGCTTGTTCCCCTTCCCCCCCCGCTCCATGCCCTTTAGCAGGCCATTTCTTTTCTCTGGGCCCTGTTTCTTCATCTGGAAGATGTAAAGTCAGACAAGTGATTTCTAGGGTCCTCTACGGCATGTAATCTTTAGGATCCCCATTTTACAGATGAGAAAGCTGCGGCTCCTGGACCCAGGATTCCTGGCTTCGTCATTTTCCTCTTTGTTGTGTAATATTTGGAAGCAGCATGAAGCAGTGAGTAGAAGGTTGGTCTTAGCATCAAGAAAACCTGAGTACAAATCGTACCTCAGTCACCACCCGGCTGTGTGACCTCTTAGTGTTCCAGCACGAGCATAAAGCCGGTCACAGGCGGTAGCTGATCTGCATGGATGGAGAGGGAGTTTTCCTCTTGGCAGTTCCTTCTATAAGTCCAGGATTCTCTCAAATCCCCCCACCCCATCCCCATACCTAGAAGCAAGCCAGCTAGTCGAAACCTCTTTCCTGACCTACAACACTCAGCTAGGCTTTGACTCATTGGGAAATAAGGTTTACCCTTGTTTGCTTGGGTAGGGAGATAATCCTGGTTGAACGGCTCCAGGAAGACAATCCTTCACACAATGCTGATTTCCCAAAGCAGTGCCCGTCAGACCTGGCACCTCCCTCTTTTTCCTGCATGGACTCTTTTAAGTGAGTCTATAAACTGTAAACTGACCCCAGATGCCCTTACTCTGTTGACCGGCTGATGAGGCCCTTTCCTTCATCTTCCTTCCTTGTCAGGGGCCCCTGTGAAAGTTCTTGGCATTTGGGCTACACTTATTTGCCGCTCCAATCTTGGCTCTGATGGAATTTATGTAAAACAGGATAGATATGGAGCAAGAATTTCCCCATCGAGTCTTGCCATCAGCTTGTGTCTGCAGGGGGATGCTTGAGTACAAAGGGGCCCCCCACTTTTAACCTGCCCGGAAATGGAGTCGCCCACTAAGTGTGGAAGCTGGGTGTGCCATCACTCCTAACCACCAACTCTTGGCTGGCCCTTCTCCCTTCCTTTCCCAGCAGGCTTGGTTCTGGCAGCTGCCCCTTTGGCTTTCTCACCCTTTTCCTGTCTATACCCACTGGCTCCCTGGCTTGCAAGACATTTTCCCTTTCCCCTCCGAGGGCCTTCCTGAACAGGAATCGCAACTCCCATTTCTGTAGGGGATTTTCAAAGCCCTTATTCCACTACCCGGTGAGGCAGGGATTACAAGTTTTACTATACCCATTTTTCAGATGGAACTGAGCAACCATCTCATCACTAGAATCCATCAATCAGAGCCAGTCTAACAAACCCAGCTCTTCCACTGTAGCACTCACTGCAGCATGGCTCTGGCCTCACCAAGCCCTCACACTCCTAGCCCTTTGTGATTGCTTTCTTCCTTGCCCACCCCAGCTCTCCCCTCCCCAACATGCTATGGAAGCAATCAAAAGAAGAGGCCCTCTTTGTGTCTCTATTTTAGGTACTGATCCCCCCTCCCCAAAGGCAGCTGGCTATTGCCCGAGAAATAGGTGTTCCGCTCCCTTATAAGTAATCAAGTTACTTATAATGGAGGAAATGTGAACTTATTGAAATTCATTCCAACCCCTTGCGGTGCCTGGTCCTCTAAGGGACAGACCTGGGTTTGGGCTTCAGGGGCCTCAGCTTTGTCAGTAGCAGTAGGGGCCTCACGAGGGTCCATGGACATGTGATAGTTCAGTCCTGATTTGTACACCTTTCTTTCAAAGCAGGGGGAAAGACTGTTCTCCTTCCAGCTGTTAAAAAATACATCCCCTCCCTGAACCCGTTTCTATCCGTTCTGTCCTCAAACTCTGGCCTCCCCCGCGTCTGGGGGAAACATTTCATATGTCAATCACAGCTGCATCCAGAGGCCACACGTGGGTGGCTCTGTGACTGCATACATCTGGGGATGCCAAACAGTATTTTTCTACCAAGGTGAGGGGGTGGATCCATGATCTTGCCTTATGACAGCAGGATTCCAAAAACTGGAACCACCAGCCTCAAATATCAGAAAATTCTAACCCCTTATTCTTTGCTTGGCCAAGGGAGGAGAAACCATCTTCCACCTGGGGCAAGCCTTAAACTCAGAAACCTTGGCACTGTTGAACAGGTGATTGAATAGGGAGACCACAACAGTAGGAGAAGCAGTCTGGGTCCCATGGGAAGAACTATGGCTCCAAAATCCAAGGACCTGGGTTTAAATTCCTCCCCTGATATCTCTACCTGTATGTCCTTAGGCAAGTCACTTAACCTCCCTGGGCCTCAGTTTCCTCATCTGTGAAATGAAGAGGATGAGTTAGATAAATCTGAGTTCCAAGGTTTTTCCCAACTCTGGATCTAGGTTCCTATGATTTCTGGAAATCTCCAGTGACTGCTTCACCCCGCAAGAACTATCAGGTGTGTGTGTGTGTGTCTGTATCAAGCTGTACATACCCTTTGATCCTGCAATACCACTACTAGGTCTGTATCCCAAACAGATTTGAAAAAAGAAATGAGGGGTGGCTAAGTGGTGCAGTGAATAGAACACCTGCCCTTGAGTCAGGAGGACCTGAGTTCGAATGCAGCCTCAGACACTTAACACTTATTAGCCGTGTGTCCTTGAGCAAGTCACTTAACCCCAATTGACCTGATATACCCCTCCAAAAAGGAAAAAAAATAAAAAAAAAAGGAAAGGGACTGTTTGTACAAAAATATTGGTAGTAGCTCTTTTTGTGGTGGCTAAGAATTGGAAATTGAGGGCATGCCCATCAGCTGGGGAATGGCTGAACAAGTGTGGTATATGAATGTAATGGAATACTATTGTACTATAAGAAAGGATGAGCAGACAAACTTCAGAAAAACCTGAAAAGACTTACATGAACTGATGCTGAGTGAAGTAAGCGGAACCAGGAGAACATTGTACACAGTAACGGCAACATTGTGCAATGACCAACTTTGATAAGACTTCCCTCTTCTCAGCAATGCAAGGATCTAAGACAATTCCAAAAGACTGATGGTGGAAAATGCTAATCACATCCAGAGAAAGAACCATGGAGTCTGAATACAGATTGAAGCAGACTATTTTCTCTCTTCTTTTTCTTTCTCATGGTTTTTTCCTTTTGTTCTGATTCTTCTTTCACAACATGACTAACGTGGAAATGTGTTTAATATGATTATACATGTATAGCCTATATCAGATTGCATGCTGCCTTGGAGAGGGAGGGAGGGGAGAAATTTAGAACTCAAAATCTTAGAAGAAAACTAAAGAAGTAGAATTTTAGAAAATAGAAATTTAGAAAACTCTTTTTAGTCAATTTAATAAAAATAAAATAAAAAGGACCACAAGTTCCAGCCTCTCATTCAAAAAAGAAAAATGATCTTTTATAGCAAAAAAGCAAGCAAAAGAAATCCGCATTTTCCAAGTTCAAGAATGTGTGTCTTATTCTGTATCTTGAGGCCATTACCTCTCAAAGCAACATGCATGCTCTATCACCAGCCCTCTAGTCATGCATGGCGCTCTCTGAAATAATTGGAGTTCTTAAGTCTTTCAAAGCTACTTTTCTTTGCAATGTTGCTGCTATTGTAGAAATTGCTCTCCTGGTTCTAGCCACTTCATTCTGCAGCATTTCATACAAATCTTCCCGAGTTGTTATACTTTACTATTATAGCCATATAACACAGTGTGTTCAGCCCTTCCCCAGTGGTTGGGCACCCCCTTAAGTTTTCAGCTGTTTGCTACAACAAAAAGAATTGCAATAAGTATTTTTGTTCATATGTACCTTCATTTTTCCCTGATCTCTTTGGTGTATAGGCCTAGTAATGATGTCACTGGGTCAAAGGGTATGCAATTTAGTCTATTTGGGAGCGTCATCCCAAATTATTTTCCAGTACCAGATTTTTTCCAAACAGATTTTGGTGAGTGATCCATTTCTTATTATTGATTTCCAATATATTCTTCTACCTTTATTGAAATATAAGATAACTAATTTCATGACTCCAGCCTCATCACTTTTTCTCCTGAAAACAGTGATAGAAAATGAACAGTGTTTGAAAGTTCACTTGTTTCTTGATCTGAGCTGATAGACCAATAGGCCTAGAGCTAATATCAAAAGGAATCAATGTAAACCCTTATACTTAGGTTCAAAAAATCATCTGTACTGATACAGGGATGAGGACACGGGGCTAGACCATCATCTGTGTAAAAGGGACCTGGGAGTTTTAGTGAGCTGCAGACTCAATATATGAGTCAGCAAAGGGATAGGAAAGCCAAAAAGGTAAGGCAATCTTAGGTCTCATTAGAGGTGAAGGACTTTAGGTGTGTAACACTGTAAGCTCTGCATTAATTAGTTCTGCTGAGCTCCTTTTTTCCATTTGTTAAAGGGGTTGTTTCTCTGGGTATGGGAGTGGGGAGAGATATAATTGGAAATGAAGGTGATACAAAAAAAGTTATCAATAAAATTTTAAAAATCGTCCTGCTAGCTCTTTTTGTAGTGGCAAAGAATTGAAAATGGAGAAGATGCCCATCAATTGGGAAATGACTGAACAAGTTGTGGTATATGAATGTAATGGAATACTATTGTGCCATAAGAAATGATGAGCAGATAGATTTCAGAAAAACCTTGGAAGACTTATATGAACTGATGCAAAATGAAGTGAACAGAACCAGGAGAATATTGTACACAGTAACAGCAACATTGTGAGACGATCAACTGTGAATGACTTAGCTCTTCTAGGCAATACAGTGATCCAAGAGAATTCCAAAGGACTCATTATAAAAAAATGTTATCTGCCTCCAGAGAAAGAATAGATGGAGTCAATGCAGATCAAAGCATAATTTTTCTTTATTTCCTTTTGGGAATTTTTGTGTTTTCTTTCACAACATGACTAATATGGAAATATATTTTGCATGATTGCACATGTATAAACTATATCAAATTGTTTACTGTCTCAGGAAGGGGAGAGGGAAAGAAGAAGGAAAAGAATTTGGAACTTAAAATGTAAAAATTGATAATTGTTTTTACATGTAATTGGGAAAAACAAAGTATTATTTTTTTTAAAGTTTCAAAAAATAAAAGTTAAAAAAATAGTGCTCCTCACCTCTCCTCCAGTCAGACTCCCCAGAGTGTTGTGTTCAGTTCAGCACCATATTTGAGGATATACATTAAGAAGCTAGAGCAGGTCCAGAGGTCCCTTCATCTGTTTGGGGTATAGATCTAGTAATCAAAAGAGTATGCAGAGTTTTATAGCCCATTGGACATCATTCCAAATCATAATTTTTTTTAGAAAAAAAGGAAGAGGAAAAAAATTTAGCAAAATTGATCAATATATTTTTAAAAATCTGACATTTGTTGCCCCACACTCAGTGTGACCCACCCCTTACCCCCCTGCCCATTTCTGCACAGAATCTGGGAAAGGCAAGAAAGTGTCTTCTCTTATCTGTTCCCTGGGATCAAGGTTGTTCTTAAATTTACAGCATTCATTTTCAACTTTGTGGATAGAATTCTTTCCAGTTACATGGTTTCAGTTATTGTAAATGTTGCTTTCTTGGCTCTGCTTACTTTACCAAATATCATTCCATGTATATTTTTCCATGCTTCTCTGTATTCTTCATATTTGTTACTTCCTGCAGCATTATTCCATTCCATTCACATTACAATATTCCACGTACCACATTTTGTTTAGCCATTTCCCAAACGATGAGCATCTACTTTGTTTTCATGTTCTTTGCTACCATTAAAAAACAACAACCCTGCTACAAATACTTAAGTGTATATGGAGCCTTTATTTTTGTTCATGACCCCTTTGGGGTATATGCCTAACAGTGGAATCTCTGGGTCAAAAAGTATGCTGGATATTTTAATCATCTTAGCATAATTCCAAATTGTTTTCCAGGATGGTTGTACTAGTTCACAACTCCACCAACTGCATTAATATGCCTGTTTTCCCACAACCCCACAAAACATTGATCATTCCAATCTTGTCATCTTTCTAATTTCCTGGCTGTAAGGTGAAAGTTCAGGCTTGTTTTGTTTCATATTTCTCTTATTATTAGTAATTTGGAGCATATTTTCATATGGTTGTTAATCATTTGCAATTCTTTTTTTTTTTTTCTGCTTTTTGGAGGGCAATTGGGGTTAAGTAACTTGCCCAACGTCACACGGCTAGGTTTTTGTTTGTTAATTGTCGGAGGCCAGATCGGAACTCAGGTCCTTCTGACTCCAGGACCGGCGCTCTACTCACTGCGCCACCTAGCCGCCCCAATTTGCAATTCTTTTGAAAACTGTTTATTATATTGTTAAACACTTATCTCCTGGGGAATGACTTGGTTTTACATATTTTTGTTAGTTGTCTAAATATGTTGAATACCAAACCCTTATCTGGGAAATTTGATACAAAGATTATTTTTCCCAGCATAGTAAACTCTTACTAAATGTTTATTGAATGAGCTAACTAGAATTATTCACATGTAAAATACCACCCGTTAATCTCCAGGAGAGGGCACAGGAAAGGCAGGCAAGGTTTCTTGGCTCCCACTATGAGTCTTGGCTCCTTACCTCACTTCTCCTCCCAGCCATTGAATTCCTCTATCTAAAACATCCATTGAGTGCTGCTTGCCTTTAAAGGATGCTGGGCTGATCCACATGGCAGTGATTTGGGCTCTTTGGAGGGAAGGCACAAGACTCGCCATGTGATTGAGGACTGAGGCTACTTCTTCCTAACTATGCAATCTTGGTCACATCTCTTTAGGTCTTTGCAAAGGGGCTAATAATTCCTGTCTTAGCTGCCTTGCAGTCTTGTTGTGTTATATTAGAATGTAGATGGGATCTTAGGGGTTAGGTAGTCTAACCTCTCCTCACCCCCTTTGTACAGGTTGGGGAAAAGGATCTACAGAGTTTCTAGCATTTCCAGAGTTGCATTAATAAGTAGCATTCAGAATTTGGACCCACACCTTCTAAAATCAGGCCCAGAATCAGTACTCTTTCCGCTAGAGCGTGGATGTGAAGATATTTTATAACTGTAAAGCACAATATAAATGTATAATTGTATACTCAATACGCATTAAGTACCAACTGTGTGCCAGGCACCATACTAAGCACTGGAGATATAAATACAGTCTCTGCCCTCAGGGAGCTCACAGTCTAATAGAGAAGATGACAAGAAAATAATTGTGTGCCAACAAGGGTGTGTGTGTGTGTGTGTGTGTGTGTGTGTGTGAGAGAGAGAGAGAGAGAGAGAGAGAGAGAGAGAGAGAGAGAAAGAGAGAGAGAGAGAAAGAGAGAGAGAGAATGTGTATATTTGTGTGTATGATATATAGGAAATTATGAATTCCCCAATTGATAAATGGTCAAAGGCTATGAACAGGCAGTTTTCAGATGAAGAAATCAAAACTATCTATAGTTATATGAAAAAATTCTCTAAATCATTATTGATTAAGGAAATGCAAATTAAAACAACTCTCAGGTACTACCCCATACCTATTAGATTGGCTAAAATGACAAAAAAGGAAAATAATAAATGCTAGAGGGGATGTGGAAAAATTGGGATACTAATGCACTGCTGGTGGAATTGTGAACCGATCCAACCATTCCAGAGAGCAATTTGGAACTATGCCCAAAGGGCAATCAATCTGTGCATACCCTTTGATCCAGTAATATTGCTACTAGGTCTTTATCCCAAAGAGGTCTTTTTTAAAGGAAAGAACCTAGGGGCAACTTGGTGGCGCAGTGAATAGAGCACTGGCCCTGGAGTCAGGAGGACCTGTATTCAAATCCGGCCTCAGACACTTAACACAAAAACTAGCTGTGTGACCTTGGGCAAATCACTTAACCCCAACTGCCCTCCAAAAATCAAAAAAAGAGGAAAGGACCTATTTGTACAAAAATATTTATAGCAGTTCTTTCTGTGGTGGCAAAGAATTGGAAATCGAGGGCATGTCCATCAATTGGGGAACGACTGGACAAGTTGTGGTATATGATTGTAATAGAATACTTTTGTACTTTAAGAAATGACAAGCAGGTTGATTTCAGAAAAACCTGAAAAGAACTGATGTGAACATGAACTGATACAAACTGAAGTGAGCAGAACCAGGAGAACATTTTACACAGTAGCAGCAATATTATGAGATGATCAGCTGTGAATGACTTAGCTCTTTGCAGAAATACAATGATCCAAGACAATTCCAAAGGACTCATGATGAAAAATTCTATCTACCTACAAAGAAAGAACTGATGGAGTCTGAATGCAGATTGAAGCAAACTATCTTTCACTTTCTTCATTTTTTCATGGTTTTTTTTTTTTGGCCTGTTTCTTCTTCTACAATATAACTAATAAGGATATATGTGTTACATGATTGCACATATATGATCTACATAAATTGTTTACCGTCTTAGGAAGGAGGGAGGTCAAGGGGGAAGGGAGAAAACTTGGAAGACAAAATTTTAAAAATGAATGTTAAAAATTGTTTTTGCCTGTAATTGGGGAAAAAGTAAAATATTTAAAAACAACAAAGAAAAGAGAAGACAATAAAGAGAGAGAGAAGATACTAGCATTAAGGGGATTGGGAAAGGTTTCCTATAGAAGGTGGGATTTTAGCTTGGACTAAAGGAAGCCAAAAGGCAGAGATGAAGAGGGAGTATTCTAGGTATGTGGGATGGTTGACAAAAATGCCTAGAGGTGAGAGACGCAGTGTCTTGTTAGTGGAACCACAAGGGGGCCAGTGTCACTGGAAAATAGAGTACATGGAGGTATAAGGCATAAAAAGAATAGAAATGGAGAAGACATGTTATATAAGACTTTGAACACCAAATAGAAGTCTTTATATTTTATCCTGGAGCTGACAGGGAGCCACTGACATTCATTGAATCAGACCTACACTTAAGTAAGATGGCTTTAGTAACTGAGTGGAGACAGTCTGGAGTGGGAGAATATTGAGTTCCAGAGACCAACCAGTAGCCTATTGCAATAGTCCAGGCATGAAGTGATGAGGGCCTGCACCGAGGACATAGGAGAAAGGCCACCTCATTATGTGAGACAGGACTGAAATAAGAGATGGTGGCAGAAGACATCTGGGTGATGGGAGATGAGGAGGGGGAAGAGGGAGCTCTCAGAGAATCACCTCAATTTTTTTCAGTAAACTATGAGGCAAATATCTCAACTGAGAAGATGGTGGAGAAAGAGGAAGCCATGGGAGGTTTTGGAAGAGTGGGGTGGTGGATGGCTAAGGGAAGTATAGTAGGATTGCCCAGAAGCAGTGAAGGTCCAGTTGAAGTTGTGTAACACATCTGTAGTGGACCCAGTCAACACGGTTTCATGATTTTCTCCAACTTTCTTTGGTGGCACATGTCTAGAATCAAAGGCAGTGGGTGGTGGAAATGATGCCAGGCTGAGACTCAGCAGGGCATGTTCTGTTGTAAGACAAAAGGACAGGAGACTCAAAACAAGGGGACAGTGTAAACTGAACTGATTCACCAAGTGGTCAAGATGGAGAAAGGAGGAGAATGTAGGTAGTGTTGATTATGAAAATTGAGCATGCTGATGACCGCTCTTCTAGAGCCTTCTCCTTACCTTGAAAGAAATCCATTGTCCCTCGGATTTCATTCAGGCCCGCTTCCTACCGGCAAATCCTGGAGATCTGTCGCTAGAGACTCAACAGCAGTCCTGATGCCCCACACTGGGCACCACTTACTGCGGACAGAGCATTTGGTGGGCTAGTGAGTGGTGAGAATAACAAGACGGGGGTGTAATCAATAGTCTGTTTATTACAGGACCATTTCATACAGAGCCAAAGGTACGAGGGGCTCACAGAGTTTATATGCCCCCCAACAGAAGGTTTATGTGACTCAAAAGAATGCAGACAATGTACAAGGACCTCCCTTGATCTTGTTTACTATTTACCCTTGCTTAAGGTTAGTTATTTATTAGGGTAATATCATAGGACCATCTACAGAGGCATAAACAAAAAAACCTTCTTGTTTATCTGCCCTGTAACCTTGTAGATAATTGTATAGGGCAGGGGAACATTCCTTTAGCAGGGCTGAAGGATCCCCAAAGTTCTCTACATCCAAACAAGGTTATATGTCCTCCTGCTTATCTGCCCTGTAACCTTTCAGATAATAGTATAGGGGAGGGGAACATTTCATTAATGGAGCCGGGGAACTCCTGAAAGTTCTCTACAATGGCCTGGGAAAGAATGTGGGGAATGAAGGGGTAGAGGTCACAATATAGACAAAGAACAGAGTTTGTGGCAAGGCAGAGGGAGAGGTGGAATGATGATAGATTTTGATTGGATAAGGGAATTGCAGAGTTCTTGAGTGTGGAAGTGTCCATTTGGGGCAATGGCAAACCAAGGGGACCAGCACCTTTGTGTATGACTTGAGGTGGGATGGAAAAATAAGTCATGGAAAATGAGTCAATTGAGGAACTATGAGACTAGGTGTTTGATGGGGGATCTAAATATATGCTGACATCTCCTAGTATTGAGAGCAAGAGCTGGGAAGGAGAGAGAGATTATGAACCAGATATTGAATTCATTGAGGCAAGAAGATCAGTACACAACAGTTGCCAGAATTCTGATTGGGTTGTAGATATGGCTTAAGTGAAAATCAAAGGGGGAGAGAATAGTGATTATTTGTGGTGGAGGGAGAACCTAGAAATGGCAGTGATAATCAAGGGCTATTCCACCTTCCCCAGCTCAATCAGTGAATCAGAGGAATGAGTCAGAGTGCAACCAGCACTAAAAAAGGACCAGGAAGTTTATGCCATCAGGAGGGGGTCAGGTCTCAGGTCTCTGAGAGCCAGAAGATAGAAAGAGATGTAATATAGAATCAAGATTTTTTATCTATGAAGCAGGCATTCCAGAGGGCACAGTGTACTAATCTTGTTAGAAGTTAACTGCATATTTAGAGTTTTTGTGCACTTTTTTTTCCTGGAGGCAATGGGGGTCAAGTGACTTGTCCAGGGTCACACAGCTAGTCAGCATCTAAGGTCAGATTTGAACTCAGGTCCTCTTGACTCTAGGGCTAGTGCTGTACCCACTGTACCACCTAGTTGCCCCCTATACACTTTTAATTCTTTTCTAACTCTCCTCCCAAATTCAAAATTCAGTCCAGCATATCCCATAGACTATAGGAACCTCACACTGTGATGGTGAGCTTTTTAGTTTTGTTCTAGTTGGGCTTTTTTTTTTTTTTGCTTTTCTGGCCTGTGTGCCTAAGATAGGAGCTCCTGCTGTGAAAACTTCCTCTACTGATCTTCAGCATCTTCTCTGTAATTTACAGACTAGGGAATTGCCCAGAGCACTGAAAAGGCCAGTGACCTGTCTGAGTTCCAGAAGCTGAAGCTTGAACCTAGAGCTTACCTCCCGGGATGGCTTTCTGCCAACGAAACCCCACTGCCTCTCATACTGTGTTTATACCATCCTCCTTACTGGTGCAGAACTGATTCATCTAAATTTATGCAATAAGTCGCCTTAATCCAACAAGTATTAGTCTTATTCTACAGATAATTCAGCCTCTACTTAGAAGTTTAGACATGATTGGCCACAGGGCAGGATTTGAAACCAGGATAGGATTTTGACAGGTGGAGATGGGGGGATGGGGCTTGGAACCTGAAGAACATCTAATCCAACATCCATCTGAAACCCTCTATGGTAGTCCTGATGGGCTGCTCTCCAGCCTTCTACTTACACACCTCCAGCAACAGGGTGCTCACTCCTTCTCACTGTTAGGAAGGGCTCCTTTCTACTGAGTCCAAATCTGTAACTGCTGCCATTTTGGTTCTGACCTCTGAAAGAAAGAAGGGGAAAAGGAGAGAAACAAGCATTTAATGGGGCCTACTGTGCACTGGGCATGGTGCTAAGCACTTTCCAAACCTTTTCTCATCTGACCTTCACAATAACCCTGGGGGATAGGTGCTGTTATTGGCCTCATTTTATGGTTAGGACACCAAGGCAGGTGACTTGCCCTGAGTCACTCGGCTAGGAGGCATCCAAGGCCAGCTAAGTCGAGACCCAGCAGAGCAGAAATGACCCCTCTTTCACATGGTGACCCATCAGGTATCTGAAGACAGCAATTATGTTTCCCCTCCATTTCCTCCAGGCTGAGCTTTTCTGGGCAGAGGGAAAGTGCATGAATGTGAGCAAAGGCTTATAGCTGGGAAAGCATGAACGTGTTTAGAGGTCAGAGGCTCCTCCTGACA
Source organism: Gymnobelideus leadbeateri (assembly GCA_011680675.1). Lineage (NCBI taxonomy): Eukaryota > Metazoa > Chordata > Mammalia > Diprotodontia > Petauridae > Gymnobelideus > Gymnobelideus leadbeateri. The sequence continues at coordinate 214,539 of WOXC01000231.1, forward strand.
GCCAGGACACAGTCTCTCCAGCACTTTGGCTTCTCTTCTTGGTCCCCTGAGGTTTTCCACCTTTCCCAGACCTTCACGTGACCGAGGCTCAACCATGTGTGTGATCCTGGGCAAATCATGCCTTGTCTGGTCCTCAGTCTCTTCATCTGCTCTATGGGGTCTTATCTGAAATGGGGTCTCTTGAGCACCCATCCTTCTCTAGAATCTGTAAACTGAGTTCATAGTGGCTCCTTATCTGAAGTGGGGTCCCTTGAGCACCCATCCTTCTCTAGAATCTGTAAACTGAGTTCATAGTGGCTCCTTATCTGAAGTGGGGTCTCTTGAGCACCCATCCTTCTCTAGAATCTGTAAACTGAGTTCATAGTGGCTCCTTCTACGCTCCGTGAGGGGAGCAGCAGCTCAATTATGGAAGTGGGGTGGGGGATCTGGTGCTGCCCTTGGGGTATGTCCTAGGGGGTAGAAACTGCTTCCTTCCACCACTCTTTGAAAATAGATTTGCATTGATATTTTGTGTTTGGACTTGCCTTCACTTTCTCCTAGCGCAACTGCCTTAAAACCGAGGATTTTCCTTTTTAAACAAAAAGGAGAAAGTAATTTGGCAGATTGGACCAACATGTAAAAACCATCTCCTATCTACTCCGTACATATCTCATCTGTACATTGTATGTTGTCTCCCCCATTAGGATGTGAGTGCCTCGAGGACAGGGAGTATTTTTGCCTTTCTTTGTATCCTCATTATTTGGCAGTGTGCCTGGCATATAAGAGAAACTTAATGATCTTGTTGATGATGATGACGGTCATTCTGGTATGGGATCCCTCTCCTCCCTCAGATGCCAAGCTTTGGGTTCAGAAAGTGAAATTGACTGTTAGGATGCCTGTGCATTCTAAGCTCTCTCACCAGGATTTGGCTGGTGGGCTGGAATAGGTCACACCTTCACTGGATAGAGCCTCTCCAGGGTGATGCAGCAGTTCTCTGTCTGCCCACAGCATAAATTATAGGCTTCATGGATCAGAAATCAAATCAACCAGTCTCCCTTTAGCCCTGTACAGGGACCAGATGCTTCCGGGAATGGTGGTGGGGCAAGGAGGACAGCTCATGGGGCCAACGCCTTCCCCATCTCCTGGGTAATCACCACCTGTCACTGCTGTCTGCTGGGTGGGGTCCTTATCCCAAAGTAATTTACTGAGGAATGAAACACTTCCAAAAACCTGGGTGCTTAAGCTCCCCTGTGTCCTGCTGTGGCCCAGGGCTTCAGAATCACCGACCTCCTAATAGGGGAAACCTAGTGTAGTAGAGTCAGAGGCGTTGAGCTTACAGGTCCCTCTGCTGCTCACCACCTGTGTGACCTTGGATTCAGGGATTCCTCTCTTTGCACCCCAGATTCTAGGTGTTTCAAAATCCTGGTTATGCTGTTTATGGACTGCATGTGACCTTGACCCTTGTCCCTCTGGGTCTCAGTCTTCTCCTGTGGGTGACAGCTTTGACTCTAGGTGATCTCCAGGGTCCTGGCTAGCTCTCAATCCTGTGGTTTAATGGAGATCCTGGGGAAGTTATTGTTGGGGGGGTGTTTATGGGGGACCTTCCTTCTCCTCATTCTCGTTTTAGCTCCCTTTCTCACTTTTTCTCTGCTTGGAAAATCTTTGGATTTGGAAATAGAAGAATGTGTTGGGACCATAATCAGCCAAATGGAGGTAGAGAGATGATGTTTGGGTGGAAAGTAGAGGGCAGTCAGTCTTAGTGGAATGAGTTCTGGCCCAAGTCAAAGGCTCTGTGTTCAAGTTCTGGCTCTCAACCAAATGAATGCCTTTGCCCAACCCTATAGGAAGCCCCAGTGACTATAGCATTTTTGGCTCTCCTCCATTTCCTGCCTTTCACGGGGCCTTCACTGGAGCACAGGGTCTCCTATCCTCCATCCACATGTGTGTCTGTCAGTTGTGGTTTCCAAATATTCATCCTGTGGCTTAGCTCTGGTTTGTCTTTTTCTTTTTAAGGACTGCCTAGTGCAGACACCTCCTCCCTTCAATTTATATTTGGTTCAAATAGGTTTCCAAGGAGAGACAGCCCACATGTAAGTTGAGAGCCTAATGCCAGAGGGTGATGGGCTCAGCTCTAACCTGGAAGCTTGTGGGGCTCCCCTCTCCCATGAGCCGAGAGCCCAGTTTCAACCAAGGCTTGGCTGAATCCACAATGGCCAAATAAGGCAGGTGGCTGGGTGTGCATGTGCTAAAGAGCCCTAGACTCTTTAGAGCCCAGTTCATACATTAGAACAACAGGCATCTCTGGACTGGCAGAAGCACATGCAAACTCAACAGTACTTGTGGAGAGTTTCTGAAGAAAGTTTTTATTCTTACTATGCAGCACAGTTTCTTAACTCAGTTCAATTCCACTAAGATTTATCAGGTGCTAGTATATGCCAGACCCAGCAGCCATTCCTGGGTTATATTTGAGGTTCTAATTCATCTTCCTACAAGATCACACAAGTTTTTTTTGGTTTTTGTTGTTTTTTTTCAGGGGGGGAAGGCAGGCCAATTGGGGTTACATGACTTGTCCAAGGTCACATGGCTCGTAAATGTTATGTGTCTGATGCTGGATTTGAACTCAGGTACTCCTGATTCCAAGGCTAGTGCTCTATTCACTGTGCCACCTAGCTACCCCTCGATCACATCAGTCTTGAAACTCACTCCTTCTAGGCACCCTCTGCTCCTGGGGCTCCTCCTTCTCTCTCTCTGATTTGAGAAGATGGAGGGTGAGCATCTCTCCAGAGAACGCCTCCTAGATGCCTCATTTAAGGCAGCTACCTCGTAATTTCTATTGGTTTTTATTTTTGGAAGCAATTGGGGTTGAGTAACTTGTCCAGGACTATACAGGTAGTAAGTGTCTGAAGCCAGATTTGAACTCTGTCCCCTGTGCCTTGCATTTGGTACCTAATAGATGCTTAATAAATATTTATTGACTAACAAAGGTAGAGGTTTGGTGGGTTTGGCATGTGCAGAAAACCATTTCCTTTCTGTGGATTGTAAATATTTAATTTATTTTTTATAACATTCATTGTAATATATATATTTTCATTTCTTTAAATATTTCCCAATTACATGTAAGAAATTTTCTAACATTCCCTTTTGAACATTTTGAGTAACAAATTCTCTCCCTCCTTTCCCTCCCCGCCCTTTCTCCATCCCTTGAAAAGGGAAGCAATATGATATCAATTATACATGTGAAGTCATGCGGAACACATTTCCAAGTTAGCCATGTTGTAAAACCAACAACAGCAAAAAGCAAGAAACATAAAGACAGTAAATAAAGTAGGCTTTGTTCTGCACTCAGAGCTCACCAGTTCTCTCCCTGCAGGTGGGGGGCATTTTCTTTAACATTGGTCCTCTGGAATTGTCTTGGATCACCGTCTTGATCAGAGTAACTAAGTCTTTCACAGTTGATTATTACATTATTGCTGATACTGTGTGCAATGTTCTTCTGGTTCTGCTTATTCCACTTTGCATCAGTTCATTTAAATCTTCTCAGGTTTTTCTGAAACCATCCCCCTTGTTATTTCTTATAGCACAATAGCACTCCATCACAATCATATACCACAGCTTGTTCACCTCTTCCCTGAAGGTATCCTCTCAATTTCCAATGTTTTGTCACCACGAAGAGCTGTTGTAAATATTTCTGAACACTTAGGTCCTTTTCCTTATAGTTTGATTGCTTTGGGGTACGGACCTAGTAGTGGTATTGCTGGGTCAAAGGGTATGCACAGGTTTTTAGGCCTTTGGGCATAATTCCAGATTGTCTTCCAGACTGGTTGGACCAGTTCAATTATGAACACACTTGATCTGTATTCTTTACATAGAGATAATAATCTAAGGTTCCTCTAAAAGGATGTAAATCTGTTTCTTAATCAAGTAGCTGGGAAGGGGAAAGGAATAGGACACAGGGGTATAAAAAGTCCTGGCTCCCCTGAGCTGGTGCCATGAGAAATAACATGGAACCTGCTTCTAAACCTTTAGCAAGTTGTCTAAGCATCGGTTTGACTGATAGGGCCCAATGCAGCCTGTTGTTCTACTGTCAAGTCCAAAGATTGGTCAAGAGATGAAATCCATGAGAACTCTGGCATTGTGGAAGGACTCATGGCCACCATACCATTCATGCTATTACTGCTACCCAGAAGACAATAGGTGGCCCCTCTGGCAGACTGTGGCATAATGGGCTTATGCTGCTGAAACATCATTTCTGCTTCCAGTGGTGCCTATAATAAGGCTATATGGCCAAGGTCATTCCAGAACTTAATGGGATGGTTAAAGGCAGCCTTCCATATTCTCATTCTGAATGGATTTGTCATTATCTGAACTGGAAAAACCTGTCATATGTGATGTTATCAAGAACTGGTGGATCACAGGGGCCCTTGAAAGACACTTTGGGCTGTTCAGAGGACCAGGCGAGGGCAGAACAACAGCCACTCTCTTCCCTTTGATACTTGATTTACTATTATGGTCCTTCCTTCATGTCAAGTTCATTTCCTGCTATGACAATGAGTATGTTTATAGCAGCTGCTTAGTAGACCTCATGGCCCCTGAAAAATAAACTAGAAAGCCACAGATCTTAGCCCCCAGCAAAAAGAGGAGTTCTACCCCAGCAGAGTCCACATCCCTAACCTAGTGCCCTATACTGAGGGTCACATATGGACATAGTCTCATCTTCCTGCTCCAGAGAGAAGTCTGGTTGTGCAGGAAAGAAACATAGGTGTTGCTGCATATCACCTCCTCCCCAAAGACCTATATTCTGTCCCAAGAGACTGAATGTCAGGGCTGGGAGGGCCCTTAGAACCCAGAATATCAGGACTAGGAGGGCCTTAGAATACAGAGTGTCAGAGCAGGGAGGGCCTAGAACACAGGATGTTAGAGCTGGGAGGGGCTTTAGAACATGAAATATCAGAGTTAGAAGGGAACTCAGAGAAAATCCCATTCAGTCCCCTCACAGAGGAAGAAATTGAGACTCAGGGCCCCAGAGATCCTTAATTTAGGGCTGGCTAAGACCTTAAATGCCATACGGTTCAACCCACTCCTTTTCCAGATAAAAACTGAGGCCCAGAGTGTAAATGGCTTGCCCAAGGTCACATGGTTAGTAAGAGAGTCAGGACCGGAACCCAGGTCCTGTGACTGCAGCTGCAGCCCTTTTTAAGGACAGAGGCAGGACCAGGACTGGTGGGGGGTCAGTTTCCCTGAGTCTCTTCATTCAGTGCTCTTTCCAGGCCACCCCCGGGCCACATGGACTGACGGTTCCTCAAAAAGCCAGGTTGCTAAGTGCATAGGCCCCTCGGGCCTTTCCCATGACCTTTTCCTGCTGAGAAGTCCAGCTCCCAGGCTCGGGGCAGTCTCTTTCACTGAAGCTCCTTCTTAGAAACAATGCATTTGAGGCTTGGCTGACCTGTCTACATTTCGCCTGCCTCAATGGCCACCAGGGAATGGGGCCAGGACCTGGAATGGCTCTCCAGAGCTCATTCTCACTCCACTCAACACAAGGCCTGCCTACTTGGTAGATGGAGGACTCCAGCTTAGTAATACACTGAATTCAGTATGGGGCTTCCCATGGCCCAAACTGGTTTATACAACCAAGATGCTGGGAGAGGGAAATAGGGATAAGCCAGACACTTAGGGAAATGCCCAGTCTTAGCCACCTCGAATTCTTCCTGTCCTATGTTGGCACAAATGGACTCAGCAGGAATGAGCAGTTGTGACATGGGCCTGGGTTTTGAGCCTTGAATCAAAAGCATGAGTCAGGTTGGCTCTGCCACCTGCCTCTGGGCCACTGTGGATGACAGGGACCTGTAATTGGGTAATTGGTAGTTCAGATAAAAGGATATAGAACACAAAAGCACTTTAGTCTTTCTAAAATCAGGCTTGTCTTTAGAAATTTCCCTTTTCTGCCTTCTGTATTTTTTTTACATTAAGTAGCATTAGAAAGACAGCTTTGTAGACTCCTGGGTGGTGTTTACCTACTCTGAGCCGGAGTGAGAATATCTAGCAACTGTCAGCAGCCCCTGTAATGTCTCCTTGGTGCCTTCAATGCTCCTGTGTGAGCTTGGGGTGAAATGCTTGGCGGGGGGAGAGGAGGGAGAGTGGCTTAGCCTGGGTCCTTTGTGTAGAGTAGAGAGGCTTGGGTGGGCCGGCCAAAGACCTGGGTTCACATTCAAGCCCTCCCACTATTCTAGCCCACTCTGGGCCACTTTGGGCAAGTATCTTCTCTCCTCTGGATTTCTGTAAAAGGAAAGCCTAGCACTAGATTGTCTCTAAAGGCCCACTCAGCTTTAAAATCCCGATATAGTGAGGAGGATAGGACAAACACTAGGAGCCGTGGACCTGGGTTCGAGTCCTCACATCATGGGTGTGTGCCCTCACCTTTCTGAGTCTCAGTTTCCCCTCTTGTAAAAAAGGCAGAGAATTATACCAGTTCATATCCAACGTCCTTTCTAACTGTAAAGATCCTTCTATTTCCAATCAGTGGCTTTCTGGCTGGCATCTGGACGCTGGTTTGTCCATTTCTGAGGCAGTACTATCTCCTAGGCACCAACAGAGGGCACCACATTGCTGTAGTCATCCCTAAATGAAATGTTCTTCCCCATCCCTTTTTGTGTGAAGTTCATGAATGAACTTGTTTTTGAAATTAAAATCAGAGTCCAAGTGAAGTTCCAATGGAGGCCAGTCCAGCATCCTTCTTTTTCCTGCCTAGACTGGGAGCTAGGAACTCCTGGGGCCTTAGGGGAGCATTTAACCCATCCCACTATAGTCAGAAAGGACAGTCCCCCATGACTTGCAAATAACGAACACACACACATATACATGTCCCTTCCCCTGTCTTTTATTTACATATAGCTCTAACATTAATAGGAGTGATCAGATATTTGTGATACAAATAGCATTTTACTACCTTGCCAAAACTTGTCTGATAATCCATCAAGAGAACAGGCTGCTTCCCTCAGCGCTGGAAGTATTGATTACCTGCTTAGGATAAAGTGTATAGGAGTTTGGCTCTGTGGTTCCTTCTGACTTCAGAATTTTATCATAATGTGCTAATTCAAATGAAAACACATACTTATACTTTGAATGCAATTCTATCACAACAGAGACCTTTGGTCAGTCTGTGGAGGTTGGCTGTAGTGAGATGGCGCACTTGTGGTCCACTAGCCCCAACACCTCCACAGAGCTTCCCAGGGGAGGCCCTTGCCTCCCAGGCTGCCTGAGAGCATCATGGAAATTGGCAGCCTTGAACTTGAAAGCATTTACTGGTGTCTGATCTGAGTATCCCCAGGACTAAAAACATAGTCATTTGATGGAATCTGAGAGACTTTCAGGGAGTTTCCCTACTGTTGTGTTTTGTCTCTTTGTCTGTACCTCCCCTGTACATGCAGTAGGTGCTCAATAAATGTTGAGTTGAAGTGAGTTGAATAATAAAAAATGACCTTCAAGAAACAGGGCTGGTGCATATTTAGAAAGCAGTAAACCAATTCAATTGTTTAATCTGCATTAACTAGAGAAATCCTGTTGGAACAGTGGGAAGAACATAGGATTGAGAGTCAGGAGACTTGTGTTCAAGTCCAGGTTCAGCCTCTTACCTTTCTATGTTACTCTAAGAAATCACTCTCCTTCCCTGAGCTGTAGTTTCCTCATCTGCAAAATGGGATATAACTGATCCACTCCTATAGCACAGGATTTCTGCCAACTGTAAAATGCTCTCTATACAAATGGGGGCCCTTATTATTGCATCAAAGGCACTAATTACATAAGGTGCATATATTGGGTCGGTTATCGAGTAACTAGCAAATCTTCTGTAAGAGGAGGGAGTTGGGCTTCCAGCTCTGGAGCTCTGATCCACATTCTCTGACAATGGATCCTGATGTGATAAAGAGCCCCCATTCTCCTCCTAGAAGCCAACGGGCATGACTAGCTGGGTGTCTAGAGGTGATCTGTAGCCATGTGCCCAATGGCAGCCTCTGGAGTGCTAATGGTGAGTTAAGGTTCCTAAATCAGTGGCAATCTGCCAACTGAAGAATCATCTTCACTGTCAGGACTAAATACTTACAGTGCAGCCCACATACCCAAGAGCTTGTGAATCCCAAAAGGCCATGGCCAGCAGCTTCCTACCCCTCCCACCCCTTGTTCTGGGGCTTTCACAGTTAGTGGCCTGCAGTCAGCAGGAATCCTATGGAGTGTTTCCAGACCCTTTAGAAATCCACCCATCCATCCATCTGGAAGCAGGGAGGTTTGTATTACTTTATTGATGGGCAGAAGGATCCCTGATGTGGGTGCTCTGGGCAGCTGGCCTGAAGACCAGTGATGGGGCTTCTCCATGAGCTGCAGGTCCCTTGGAGAGGTTTCAGTGACAGCCGCAGGATTTCACCACCATATTCCGGTGTTTCTTGAGAATGACATTGTTGCTGGTATCATAATAAAGGACCGAGGTGGCACTCAGTTTGGTGGGAGCACAGCAGGCCTTGGGGACGCTGTCCGGCTTCATCAGGTGTACCTATGGAGGCAAAAGATTCAGCAGGCTTGGCCTTCCTGGGAGGAGCTCCTCAGCATGCTCCCAGCAGGCCAGAGGTCATTCAGTGAAGGAGGAAATAAAGGTGCAACATTCTCCCCCACCCTGCAAAATCCTTTTTTTTGTTTGTTTGTTTAATCCTTCTTACATTTTCCAAACTCTCTCCCTCCCAGAGTCACCTGTTATAATAAAGAATAAAATAAAAGAGGGGGAGGGAGAGGAAGTTCAGTAAAACTAATCAACACATGGAAAAAGTTGTACATGATCTGCAGTGTTCTACATCCATGGACTCCCACTTCTGCAAAAGAGCAGGGAGAAGTGACACTTCTTTGGGGCCAAGCTCAGTTCCTGTCATTTCACAGCATTCATAGCCCACTGTTTTCTTGTTCTTCTTGTCTGTTTGTATTGTTGTGGTCATTGTGAGTACTATCTCCCTGGTTCTGAGAAGTTTTCAGCTTTTCTTAAAAATAGTTCTTAAATATGGGAAGACTTATACGAACTGATGCAGGGTGAAATAAGCAATACCAGCTGAACAAGGTAAACACGTACTATGACTGTGTCAATGGGAAATAGAAAAAAAAATTAATTCTTCAATCAGAAAACTTTTTTTAAGAAAAAAAGAAGAGGGGTGGCTAGGTGAATAGAGCACCAGCCCTGGAATCAGGAGAACCTGAGTTCAAATACGGCCTCAGACACCTAAGACAAAAACTAGCCGTGTGACCTTGGGCAAGTCACTTAACCCCAATTGCCCTCCAAAAAGCAAAAATAAAAAAAGAAGAAGATAACCCTTTATCTATTAATAAGACCATAGATAGTAGAGTCAAGGGCAGATAGGTGGCACCATAGTGCAGAGTGCCAGGCTTAGAGTCAGAAAGACTCATCTCTGTGAATTCAAATCTGGCCTCAGACACATATTAGCTGTGTGACAAAGGACAAGTCTCTTCACTGTGTTTGCCTCAGTTTCCTCATCTGTAAAGTGATCTGGAGAAGGAAATGGCAAACCACTCCAGTATCTTTGCCAAGAAAACCCCAAATGATATTCAGAGGAGACTTACGCCACAGAACAACAACAAAAGAAAAGGGGAAGGATTGTTTTACAGATGTCGGAACTGAGGCTAGAAGTTAAGTATCTTGCCTGAGGTCACAAAGGTAATAAGTGTCAAAGGTAGGTTTTAAACCCATTCACTCAGGTCCTCTGCCTCCAAAGTCTATGCTCTGTGTAATTACAATGACCAAGCTTAGCTTCCCCATCAGAGATGTAAGAATCTGCCTCACTCTCATCTTTGCAGAGGTTGACACCAGGATTATAGACTCTGCATATACAGTTGGACTTCACTGATATGTTGATTAATTTTGCTGCACTCTACTTTCTCCCCTTTCTTATTCACAGAGGGTGACTGTATAAGAGGAATAGATTAGGAATTGAGGGGATCCAAACCAAAGATGTCAATAAAACACATTTTAAACCCAATACTTTTTTCATTTTCAAAAGACCCAAATCTCAGTGGTTTGAGGACTCCCATCATCAGTGCAGACCCTATCCCAACTAGGCCTTACATGATTTCAAATGTTGCCCTGGCCAAATGAATTATTTCTCTGGATGACTAGGGGGCTGACCTCTTGGTGGCTAGCCAAGCTGGGCCCTAGATGACCTCACTAGGCCCATTCTTAAAGCCCTTCCAGCATTGTACAGAGCCTGCCATCCCCTAATGAAGCCTCTGAGTATGCACTCCACAGTGAGTCAAGGGAAGAGGCAACAGGTCAATATGTCATTTATAAAGTGCCTACTAACATTTAGTGCTAGGCCTAGGAGCTAAATGACAGCGATAAGGACAGTTAGGATAGAGATTCCCTCAAGTACTTTGTGGGCACTTTGTGGTCAGGCACCTTTACATCGATTTATGTCACTGGATCTTGACAAAGCCTGAGCCTGAGACAAGTGAGGGCTCATTAGGTCCATTTCATAACAGAAGAGACTCAATGCCCTGCCCCAAGTCACGCAGGTCACGAATGGCCCAGCCCAAGCATGAGCTCAGGTGTCCTGATTGTAAGTCCAGTCAGTGATCTTTCCACTACACCCTAAACCAGTTCTTTCCTTAAAAAGACTCTGGTTGAATGAGTAGATTATTTTCAGCCTTCATGAAAATATTTATTCTAAACTCCTGGCAGGCTGGGCTGCAGTTTACATTGGAACCCTTCTCGTGGTGGTGGCGGCAGTGGCAGGCGGTGCCCCTCCTGTGGCCAGACTGAGGCCTCTGAGCGGCTCTCTGCCCCTCGACCATCCGCCAGGCCCTAGCTCATCAGGAAAGGGCCAGGTGAGGGGAGGTAGCCTTGCTCCAGCTTGATATGAGGCCTTCTCTCAGGGCTGGTGGCCCCAGAAAGTCAGCCTGGCGGCAGTGTTGGCTATTTGATTCTGTATCTCTTATCAAGGGAATGACCTTCCCTCTGCTCTGCACTGGCCTCAGCCCTATGGATATTCCACTAACTCAGCAGCCTGGCAAGTTCTAGTGCCGGACAGACCAGAAGAGTGACTGCTGCAAACACTGAGTTTGCCCAAAACCCATGGGGGATGAGGGGGAAATCCACTTGGTCTGAGAGGCTGGTGCCTGCTCCGAGTAGGGCTAGCTCAGGGTGGGAGGAATCTGCTTCCTTCTTTCTGGCCTTGGAAAATTTGTTGTTGTAGTTCAGTCATTTTCAGTTGTGTCTGACTCTTCATGACCCCATTTGGGATTTTCTGGGCAAAATACTGGAATGGTTTGTCACTTCCTTATCCAGTTCATTTTACAGGTGAGGAAACTGAGGCAAACAGTGTGACTTGGCCAGGGTCACCCAGTTAGTAAGTGTCTGAGGTCAGATTTGAACCCATGAAGATGAGTCTTTCTGGGTGCTCTTTGCACCATGGAGCCACCTAGATGCCTTGGACAAGTAGATCTCAGCAATGCTGCAATCAGGAAGCATAATCCTGATGCGGACACCTGGGAAAGTCACATCTCCTGTCTAGGCTTTAATTTCCTTGTCTGTAAAATTAGGGATTTACTCCCCGTGCCTCACAAGTCCTTTCCAGCTCTAAATCAGTGCTGCCAAAATGATCTCTGGCTCTCTATGTTCACTGCTGGGGCATCTTCTGGGAGCTTGGAGTGTGACCCTCTTCTCTCCTTTCTCCCACAAATATATGAGGTAGATCAGTTTGTCTCAGGAGAATGAAGCAAAGAAATATTGTTTCAGGCTATGGAACAGGATGGCTTTATTCCCTCCTCTCTGTTGCTTTTATGTGGTCTTCCCCATTAGAATGTAAGCTCCTTGAGGGCAGGGGCTGTCTTGCTTATATTTATATTCTGAGTGCCTGGCATGGAGCAAGAACTCAATAAATGCTTCCTTCTTTCTTTCTTTTTCTATTTTTCTTCCTCTTTTTCCCTTCCTCCACTTTTTCTTTTTTTTTCCCTTCCTCTCTTTCTTTGCTCCTTCCTCTTTCCTTTCCCTCCTTTCTTCTTTCCTTCTTTCCCTCCTACCACATTAAGAAGGTTGCCAGTGGGGCAGCTAGGTGGCGCAGTGAATAGAGCACCGGCCCTGGAGTCAGAAGGACCTGAGTTTAAATCCAGCCTCAGACACAAAACTAGCCGTGTGAGCTTGGGCAAGTCACTTAACCCCAATTGCCCTACTTTCCCCCTCCAAAAAGAAAAAAAAGAAGGTTGCCAGAGAAATACTTATAATATTCAGATCATCTTGATTGAATGTGACTTGGCATCAGGAGTTTTGACTCTGCCTTTTCCTAGTTGAGTAATCTTAGGAAAGTTACTTCCCCTCTGTGAGCCTCAGTTCCCTCATCTAAAAAATGGGGATAATAATACTTTGAATCATACGCCTGGTTGTAAGGACTGAATTAAATAGTGCTTTGTAAATGCAAGCTGCTTATTCTTTACAATTAAAACCTGTTAAATCTCAAGTAAAGCCAGCAAGTTTGCAGAGTCAAGAAGCAACCAGTGAGGACTCTCACACCAAAACAGTCAAGTAAAAAAGACAGATTCACTTGGACCAATTCTATAATATTTCTTATAATGCTGCTGTGGTGAGCCTGTCTCTTCTTCACTTTCCTCCTAGATTTGCAATGTCATTTTAGCCTGAATCAGGACTGGAAGCCAAGTGAGTGAGAAAACCTCTCTTATATGAATGGATGCTAAGTGAGGGGAGCAGAACCAGGAGAACATTGTATTGAGTCAGCAGCCTGGTTCACTGGGAAGAGAAAGGCAGGTACTGACCAGGGACTGCAGAATGGCATGGTTGGTGGCATTCATGCAGGAGTCCAGTGGGAAGGCACACTCCCCCTCACAGTAATAGGCAGAGTACCCTTGAGGTGCAATGACCCAGTCCTACAGAGAGAGAGAACTTTGATTTAGCCAGCCACCCAGTCACCCAGGTACCCTGCCACCCAGCTACCCAGCCCCCCAGACACCCATTCTGACCACATCAGAACAAGTCACCTCGTTGGAACTGAACACTACATCCTCTCTCACACAGTGTGAGCTGGCCAATCTGCCCTCTCTGGTCCTAATATGTAACACTATCTCCTGTCTCTGTTGTGCCTCATGCCTGGAACGAGCCTGGGATGTACTTTCATCCTTTCTGTTTCTCAGAATCTCTCTCTTCCATCAAGAAACAGCACAGGTCCCTAATTTGTTTATAGAATCAGACTTTATACCTAGATCATGTAAAAACACTTTAAATCACTATTGATTAGAGAGATGCAAATCAAAACAACTCTGAGGTTCCACATAACGCCTATCAGAAAGTCTAACATGGCAAAACAGGAAAATGATAAATGTTGGAGAGGATGTGAGGTGAAACTGAGAGCTGATCCAACCATTTGGGAGAACAGTTAGGAACTATGCCCAAAGGGCTATAAAATGTGCATACCCTTTAACCCAGCAATACCACTTCTGGGGATGTATCCCCAAGAGAACATACAAGTGGGAAAAGGACCCACATCTACAAAAATAGTTATAGCAGTTCTTTTTGTGGTGACTAAGAACTAGTAATTGAAGGGATGCCTATCAACTGGGGAATGGCTGAACAAGATGTGGTATATGTATGTAAAGGAATACTATTGTGCTATAAGAAATGATGAACAGGCTGCCTTCAGAGAAGCCCGAAAAGACTTATATGAACTGATGCTGAGTGAAGTGAGCAGAACCAGGAGAACATTGTACATAGTAACAGCCACAGTGTGTGATAACTGATTTGGATAGACTTAGCCCTTTTCAGCAATCCAAGGACCTAATGCCATCCACATCCTGAGAAAGAACTATGGAATCAGAATGCAGAGCAAAGCAGACTATTTTCTGTTTTGTTTTGTTTTTTCTTTTTCATGGTTTTTCCCATTCATTATAATTCTTCTATGCAACATGACTAATGTGAAAATGTATTTAATAGGAAGGTATGTGTCAAGTGTATATCAGATTATAAACTGTCTTGGGGAGGGAGGAGGAAGGGAGGAAGAGAACATTTAAAACTTACATAAGTCAATGTTAAAAACTAAAAATTAAAAAAAAAATGAAATAGCACAGGCACCGTCCACTGCTTGGAGCCTTTCCTGAGTCCCTCCCTAAACCACCTGGGATCTCACTACTGTATGAGGGTTCACTCTTTTATTCATATATACTTATATGTACTTGTTGCCTCTTCCATTAGATTATAAGTTTGTGAGTAAGAATTGTTTTAATCTTTGTATTTAGCCCAGTCAGTGTCTGGCACATAGTAGGTGCTTAATACATCCTTGCTGATTGACTGACTTCTCTGAAAACTGAGAGCACAATCCCATAGACTGGTCCATAGTTGGGATCTGCAGGTTTCCAGCAAGAGGATGTGGTGGTGAGCCCCAGGGGCAGACATGGCTGACTTACATTCTGAAGGGTTTGAAAGAAAGATGTCTTAAATTCAAATTTAAACAAGTCCCCTGTGTCATTAAAAAACAACAACATTTCCCTCCTCTTTTTTGGAGAGGGAAAGATAGGGCAATTGGGGTTAAGTGACTTGCCCAAGGTCACACGGCTAGTAAGTGTTAAGTATCTGAAGTCAAATTCGAATTCAGGTCCCCCTGACTCCAGGGCCAGTGCTCTATTCACGGTGCCACCTAGCCCTCCCTCAACAACCTTTTCTTGATAACAGCATTGAGGCTGAGGCAGTTGATTGCAGTACTTATATATACACAGCAGGTGTTTAATAAAAACATATTAGCATGGATTTGATCCTGCTAAGAATGAGGGGTAGTCAAGGCTCAGGAATGTGAGGCTGTCATGGAAAGCAGCCTTCTGCTTTTGTTGGCTAGCTATGGAAGGACATCCTAAACTGACTGTCAACTTTGTTCTGACTAGGTAGAAGAAGGTGTCCTCATTCACTCCCCATAGGAATAATGAGGTGTGCGCAAAGACTCACCATTCTCGGGAACTGGGAAGTCAAAAAGGCTTGTGTGGGTGGAAGGAAGGCATGACGTGAACACGGAGGGTGAGGAAACACTTTCCTCCCGGGGCTTTCCTGGCTTCATACGTGTGCTCCCATTGTGCCCTATGCCTGGGAAGTCGAGGGATTTTGACACCAAACTGCACTGAAGTCATATTCCACAGATCAACTCTGGGAGAGATTTCACTCAGTGCAACTCAAGAAGTATTTAATAGGTGCCTACTGTATGCTGGACACTGTACCTGGAGTGTAACACTGTGGGAAGAGCCGTGGATTTGAAGTTAACAGGCTTCAGCCACTTGGGCTACCTGTGAACTTTGGGGACATGGCAATTCTCCTCACTGGACCTTGGTTTCTTTATCTTTAAAAGGAGGGGCTGGATTTGATGACTTCTAGGTCCACTCCAGCTCCAAACCTAGGATCCTATGGCAAAAATAAAAGTCTCTTCTCTCAAACAGCTTACATCCTCCTGGGTGTGGGGTAGACACTGTATGCCAGATAAGGAAATCTCTCTCTTTCTCTCTTTCCCTCTCTTCTCTCTCCCCCCCCCCTTATCTTTCTTCTCATTCTCTCTCTGTCTCTCTCTTTCACTATCTCTATCATCCCTTTCTCCCCCTCCCTCCTCTATGTTTCGCTTCCTCCTTTTCTCTCTCTTTTTCTCCCCCTCTCTCCTCTATTTCTCTCTTCCTCCTCTTCTCTCTATCCCTTCTCTCTCTCATTATCTTTTTTCTCCCTTCTTTCTCTTCCTCTCTCTGTCTTTCTGTTCCTCACAGCTTGACTGGAGGTCCTAACATGGAGAAACCTCATTTCTCTGAATTCTCCTACCACAGGGGTGGGAACAGCCTCTTCATTTTGGTGGCATACCCAGAAAGGGCTGCCTCATGACAACTCCCAGTCTGAGACAGTCTTACCTTTTTTTCCCTGAAGGGGATTCCTTCTCCCTTCTCTTTTATCCTTGGCATACAGTAGGTGCTTAATAAATGCTTCCTTTTCCCCAACTCTTAAATCTTGCTCTGCGTGTGTATCATCTTTTGAATGTTGTGCTTTTTTATTGCTAAGCTCCAGTCTTTTAATATCTTTTTGTACAAACCATGGGGTTTTGAGTGGCAAAGCTCTCTCTCATCTCTCCTTCTAGATGAAGTGGGCTCAGGAGCTGCTCGGGCCATGAAGCTATAACCAGGGACAGTGCTTCACTGAATGCCAAATATTTCAGATGAAATCAACAGCTTCCTGAGGGTAGAACTTGCAACAAACATATAAACTGACAGCGTATAAACTTCGAAGGGAGCATTTGGGCCACAAGACAAGCAGCCTGAGGACACATTGCTATTAATTCAATTCAATTCAATTCAGACTGGAGAAGGTGCAGGTGCAGGGTATGCAGAAATGGCAGGTTCCTCAGTCCCTGGCCTTAAGGAGTTGCAAAGGGGCAGGAAGGCTATGGTGTAGGCACTGATAAACGCAGTTCAACTTAAAATCCGCTAGGGGCAAAGGAAAGATTCAAAGTGAGGAAGGAGAACATCCAGAGGGAAAGATCACGTCTAGCTGGAGCTGGGGAGGGAATCAAGGAAGGCTTCAAGGAAGAGACACCATCAGAGCAGTGTCTTGAAGAAAGGGAAGGATTTCAGAAAGGAGATGAGGAGGACGAATGCTCCAGGCACACAGGCCAGGCTGCACGAATGTACGGACACGAGAAAGGCCAGAGCTGCAGGGAAACAATTAGTCTAGTCTGACTAGAACCTGGAATGAATGAAGAAGAGCCTGAAGTAAGTCTGGAAAAGCAGATTGAAGGTAGATTATGGCCAACTTTCAGTGTCTGGCTCAGCTGTTTGTATATTATCCTCAGGAAAATAGGGAGCCACAGAAAGGTTTTGAGCAGGGGAGCTCGATGCATGGATAAGGAAGATTATTTTGGTGGCTGGTGAAGACTGGAAAGTGGGAGAAACTGAGGGCAGGGACACGAAGTGGGAGACTATTACAATAGTATAAGTGTAATTTTATCTGGGCCTGAACAAAGAGGGTGGCAATATTAATACCTTGATATTAAGGAAGGAAGATAGGAGAAGTAAGCAAGGAAGGCCATTGCCCCAAAGACCTAGAGTGAGGGGTCAAGTATGAGGGTCAAGGTAGTCCCTGACATTCTGTCCCAGTCTCATAGATCACTGCTTAGGTTGGAGTAAATAATGTCCCCTAGGAGAGTATTCTTAGAACTCCTGATCAAGGATCCTTAGCTCAATAATTCTTACCCAAATCTACCTCCTTAGAACAGTGGCAATGCCAGGGGTGAAGCACCCTAAACTAGATGTCAAGAGACCCTAGGTTCTGATCTTCATTCTGCCACTCCTTTGTTTTGTGACTTATGAAAACCATGCCCCTCTCTGGGACTCAGTTTCCCCACGTGTAAAATTATGGGATTGGACTAGATCTAGGTTTCCCAACCACCACTCCATAGACTGGTGCTGACCACTGATCAATCAGTAAACAAGCATTTCTTAAGTGTTTACTCTGTGGGAGGCCAAGCACTGGGGATACCAAGAAAAGCACAGAGGGTCCCCCAAAAGCTTACATTCTGGTGGGGGGACAATATGTGAAGGAATAGGTACATAGGAGACACAGACATAATAGAAGGAAGGGAACCTTAGAGGGCCGACTAACAGCAGGGAAATAACAGTAAACTTTTCTCCAATCTTAACTTTTACTATCAAAGGCTTCTCATTTCTCAATAATGGACTCCTCTTCTTCCTTACTTCCTGTTCCTGTCCGCCCCCTGTCTGCCCAGAGCCTGGTCCCTGAAGCAGAGGGAGGTCTCTGGCTGAGACTGCAGAGTATGGAGCTGTCCGTGGTAGGTCATGAGCTGCTTTGTTTAGGCTGGAGGATCATCGACGGCCTCTCCACCTTCCAACATGGTAGTGTCTCAACACCTCTGGTAGTGTCTCAACACTTCTGGTAGTGTCTAAACACCTCTCTCCTGGGGCACCCCACCCTAGTTTGGGAAGGCCTCCCTTCAAGTGGTCACACCTCCCGAAAGCGTCTTCATTCATACACAATCCTTTCTTGTGCCTCACACTCATGTCGGAATAGATCAGAGAGGGCAGAAAATATTCTGACATCTTATATGTACACTTTAAAAAAATAATTTCTTAATTAAAAAATGAATAGGAAATTACCAGCCAACCAAGGTCCTGAAAGCTAACGTAGAGCTCATGCCTCCTGCAAACCTGTCTGCCCTCGGCAGCATGGATGTCATCTGGAGGAAGAGAAGGGTAAATGTCTTTTCCAGGATACCATTGGTCATACATAGTTCAACAAGCATGTGACCTCCCAAGGCAGTGTGGGGGAGGCAGTGTGGCATGGTAGAGAGATCACTTTGATCCTGGGTTAAGTCACCTAACTTTTCTAGGCTTCAGTATTCCCATCTGTAAATTGGAAGGATGATACTTCACTATTAACCTCATGTGGTTGTTATGAAGAAAGACCTTTATAAACCTTGAAGTCTTATTTAAATGTGAATGGTTATAATTATTTCATCACATGAATGATGAATAAGTCACTAAAAGTTATAAAATTATTAAAACATTGAAAAACTTGACATTATTGCTCTCTAGGGATAAGAGAGGCAGTCAATTGGACATTGGTCTAGAATCAGGAGACCTCAATTCTATTGCTGGCTCCATCACATTTCAGGTGTGTAACACTGAGCAAAGCATTCAACATCTCTGTGCCTCAGTTTCCTCACCCTTAAAATGGGGTTAATGACACACTTGCTACTTATCTCTCAGGATGATTCTGGATTAGACACTAAATATAAAGTGCATTAAAACTTTAAAGCAATGTTGAAGCATCAACACCATTTTTTTGTTACTCTGCATTATGGGGTTTTGGAAACTATTCCTGGACTCTCTTGCCATACTCTATGATCTCCAAACAAGGATTTGCTGCATCTCTAACTTATGCTTGGAGCCTTTCACCTCTGGCCTCTTACCAAAGATCCCTGGGAGTTTGTTTGGATGGGGGAGGTCGTTGCTTTTTTTCGGCTGCCTTTTCTTTAGTTGCTTGAGTGCCCGAGGAGCTCGGATGGGATTTTGATTTGCCCTGAAAAAAGTGACCATAAAAGGTTGTTTGGAGCGTGGCCCCTGCCGACCCAGCAGTCCAGCTAATCCAGGATCAACACTTCGCCCTGAGACATACAGGAAAGAAAACACAGTTGTTTACTGAGGGCATAGATTTACATCATATCACAGCAGAGTCCCTAGGGATGCTAAGTAGCTGATGAACCAGGACCATACCAACTACCAAATCTACAACCAGTCACTGACTCTTCACTGATCCTTCCATCAAAATCTCTCTTGGACATGTGCCCCTCCTCTACTTCCACGGCCATCAGCTTTTTCTCTTGCCCTCTTGGACTACCTCAATAACCATCTGTCCCCCTCCAATCCATCTTACATAGGCTATAAGATTCATCCTTCTTTGTTTGCACAGAGACTTAAATTTTGTTTTCAGTTCCAAATTCTCTCCCTTTCTCTTCCCCCATGCCTATTGAGAAGGTAAGAAAAAAAATGCATTACAAATATGTATAATTATACAAGACAAATGTCCACATTAGCTATGTTTAAGAAATAAAGAGGAAAAATAGGCTTCAATCTGTACTTTGACTCAGTTCTCTATCTGGAGGTGGGTGGCATGTTTTATCCTGAGTCCTTTGGATTTGTGGTGGGTAATTGTGTTAATCAGAGTTACTGAATCTCAAAATTGATTAACTTTATAATATTGCTGTTACTGTGTAGTTTGTTCTCTGGGTTCTACTTGCTTCACTTTGCATCAGTTTATACAGGTTTTTCCCAGTTATTTTTTTCTGAAACTATCCCCTTCATCATTTCTTACAGCACAATTGTATTCCTTTACATTCATATATCATAACTTGCTCAGCCATTACCCAATTAATGGGCATCCCCTCAGTTTCCAATTCTTTTCCACCACAAAAGGAGCTGCTATAAATATTTTCGTACATATGGGTCCTTTTCCTCTTTCTTTGATCTCCTTGGGGTATAGCCTTAGTAGCAGTATTATTGGACCAAAGAGTAGACACAGTTTAATAACTTTTTGTCCAGAATTTCAAATTGCTTTCCAGAATGGTTGGACTAGTTCACAGATCCACCAACAGTGCATTAGTGTACCAGTTTCCCTACATCCCTCCAGCATTTGTCATTTTCCTTTTCTGTCATCCTAGCCAATCTGATGGGTGAAAGGTGGTACCTCAGAGTTGTCTTCATTTGCATTTTTCTAATTATTAGTGATTTAGAGCATTTTTTTATATGACTCTTGACATCTTTAATTTCTTCCTCTGAAAACCGCCTGTTCATATACTTTGACAATTTATGAATTGGGGAATGGCTGTTATTCTTGTAGCTTTTAATATGTTCTCTAGAGACCTTTATCAGGAAAACTTGCTGCAAAGACCCCCCTCCCCCACAGTTTCCTGCTTTTCTTTTTCTTTCTTTCTTTTTTTTTTTTAAAGCAATTGGGGTTAAGTAACTTGCTCAAGGTTACACGGCTAGTCATTATTTATGTGTGGGTGATTTTCTGAGGCCGGTTTCGATCTCGGGTCATCCCAACTCCGAGGCCGGCGCTCTTACTCACTGCACCATCTAGCCGCCCCTTTTTCTTTTTCTTTTAGATGTATTGGTTTTGTTTGTTGAAAACTTTTTAATTTTATGTAATCAAAAGTAATACATTTTATCTCTTGGGAATCTTTCTATTGTTTGATAATAAACTATTCCCCTATGCAAAGATATAACAAGTAATTTCTTCCCCATTTCACTAATTTGCTTATAATATCACCCTTTATATTTAAATATTACACCTATTTTGAGCTTATCTTGGTATACATTATGAGATGTTGGTCTATGCTTGGTTTTTAGTAGACTCTTTTGCAGTTTTCCTAGCAAATTATTTTTGTCAAATGGTGAAATCTTTCCCCAATAGCTGGGATCTTTGCTTCTGAATACTGTGTACCTAATCTCTTCCACTAATTAACCTCTATTTCTTGCCTAATACCAAATTATTTTGATGATTACAGTTTTGTAGTATAGTGTGGAATATGTTTTTGCCAGTTTATTTTCCCATTTTTTATTGATTCCCTTGATATTCTTGACCATCTGCTCCTCCCAATGCATTTTGCTATTTTTTTCCCTTGCTCTATAAAATAACTCATAGGTAGTTTAATTGGTATGGCACTGAAGAAGTAAAATAATTTAGGTTGTATTGTTATTTTTATAATATTGGCATGACCTACCTAGGAACAACTGATATTTCTCCAGCTACTTAGATCTGTCTTTATTTGTCTGAAATGTGTTTTGTAATTGTGTTCATATAGTTCTAGTGTGTGCCTTGGCAGGTAGACTGTTACATATTTTGTACTGTCTGCAGTTATTTTAAATGGGTTTTTTCTTCCTACCTCTTCCTGATGGGCTTTGGTAGTATTATGCAGAAACGTAGATGATTTGTATAGGTTTAAATTATATACTGCAACTTTGCTGAAGTTAATTGTTTTGGCTGGTTTTTAGCTGACTCTCTATGGTTCTCTAAGTTAACCATCATAGCCTTTGCAAAAAGTGAAAGTTTTGTTTCCTCATTGTCCTCACTTATTCCTTCAATTTATTTTTCTTTTCTCTCTCTCTCTTTTTTTTTTTTTGGTCTTTAAAAAAATCTTTTTTGGAGGGGGTAAGGCAGGGCAATTGGGGTTAAGTGACTTGCCCAAGGTCACACAGCTAGTAAGTGGTAAATGTCTGAAGTAGAATTTGAACTCAGGTCCCTAACTCCAGGGCTTGTGCTCTATTCATTGCTCCATCTAGCTGCCCCTCTTTTTCTTTTCTTACTGCTATAGTTAGTATTACTAGTAAAATACTGATCTTGTTGGAAAGGTTTTTAGCTTATCCACATTACAAATAATGTTTGCTTTTGGTTTTAGATAGATACTGCTTATCATTTTAAGAAAAGCTTCATTTATACTTGTGCTTTCTAGTGTTTTTTTAAAACAGGAATGGATGTTATATTTTGCCGAAAGTTTTTCTGCCTCTGTTGAAAAAGCATATAAAATCATATGATTTTTGTTGTTTTTGTTACTGTTAATGTGGTCAGTTATGCTTGTAGTTTTCCTAATATTGAACCAGCTCCTATATTCCTGGTAGAAATCCAGTCTGGTCATAGGATATGTATGATCTTTATGACATACTGTAGTAATCTCTTTGCTAGTATTTTATTTAAAATTTTTGCATCGATATTCATTAAGATAATTGGTCTATAGATTTTTTCCTCTTTGTCTTGATTCTCTCTGGCTTAGGTATCAAGACTATATTTGTGCCATAGAAAGAATTCGGTAAAAGTCTTTACCTATTTTTTCAAACAGTTTATGTGGCACTGGAATTAATCATTCTTTAAATATTTAGTAGAACTCACTTGTAAATCCATCTAGGCCTGTTTTTTTCCCCTTAGGGAGTTCATTTATGGCTTATTTAATTTCCTTTTCTAAGGTAGGTTTACTTAAACATTCTATTTCCTGTTCTGTTAATCTGGCGATGTACTTTTTTATAGACATTCATTCATTTTATTTAAATTATTGGTTTATTGGCATATAGTTGGGCCAAACAGCTCCTAAAATTGCTTTTATTTCCTCTTCATTGGTTATGAATTCACCTTTTTCATTTTTAATACTGCTAATTTGGTTTTCTTCTTTCTGTTTTTTAAAAATCAAATTGGCTAATGGTTTATTTTATTGTGTTTTTGAATCAGCTTCCAATTTTATTTATTAGTTTGATTTTTAAAATTTTCAGTTTTATTTATCTTTTTTTGACATTCAGAATTTCTATTTTCGTGTTTAATTGGGTTTTTTTAATTTGCTATTTTTCTAGGTTGTTTTCTAGTTGCTTGTCCAATTCACTGATCATCTATTCTCTCTCTCTCTCTCTCTCTCTCTCTCTCTCTCTGTCTCTCTCTCTCTCTCCCTCTTCCTCCCTCTCTCTCCCTCTACAAAATTATAAATTGTTTCCATTATTTCTTCTTTGACCCTTTCATTCTTTAGGATTAGGGCTCTCTTTCTGTCCTGGTGTTCCTAGCTCTGGTGTTCAGTCTCAGATTCCTTACCATCCATGGGCACAAGAATGCTCCCCACTACCTCTCCCAAGTTGCTCCTGGTCAGCCTGTTCCAGTGTCTCTATGTCTGTCATCCTAAGCTTCCCTGTGTGGAAAAATGACTCCCTGTGACTTGGATTTCTTGATAAAAATTTGGTCTGGTGGATTTTTTAGGTTGTTGTGGAAGACATGTGCTAGGTGAACTGGGAAGAAATCCTGCCTTTACTACATCATCTTGACTCCAGTCAAGATTCATTCTTCTAACATACCGATTTCATTATATCACTCTATATGCTCTGCCTAAAATCCAGAACCCACATCATGGCATTGAAAGCCCTTCACAATCTAGCCCCAGCCTTCTTATCCAATCTATACCCCAACAAGAATCATGGGGCCAGAACTGGAAGGGACCTTAGGGCATCTAATCCCCCCCATACCTAAGCAGGAAATCCTTCTATAACATTCTTGACAATGTGAAGTTGTCAACCAGCCTCCACTTGAAGACCTTTAGTGATGAGGAACTCACCATCATTTTTGAATAGTTCTTGATTAATCAGAAATTTTTATCCATGTTAAACTCCCTGTAACTTCTACTCATTGGTCCAAATTCTGACCTTGGGGTCAAGCACAAGTCCAGATTCTCTTCCTTGTGCCACCCCTCCAAATACTAAGAAATGGTTGCCATGTTCCTCCAAGGCTACTCTATTCTAGGCTAAACATCTCCAGTTCTTTTAACTTGTTTCCAGTTTTCTTGCCATTCTGGTCATTTTCCTCTTAACCTCTTCCATTCTTGTTAATATCTCTTCTAAGATGTGGTGCTTCAAACTGAATACAATATTCCATACATGGTCTTAGAAAGGTATACTTTTGTTCTGAACCCTGAGTTTCTATGAATGCAGTTTAAGATCACATTAATGGCTCGTGTTGACCTTACATTCTTCTAGGACACCCAGATCTTTTTCACATGGTAAAGTGGCTGGAGTACTGGACTTGGAGTCAGGAAGACCTCAGTTCAAATCCTGTCTTGGATACTTCCTAGTTGTATGACCCTGGGCAAGTCACTTTCTTTCTTACTATCCTCCTTAATTTCCTCATCTTCATAATGGGGATAACAACAGCATCTATCTTGCAGGGTTGTTGTGGGGATCAAGTGAGATGAACATTAAAAGTGAGCTATTATTATTCACGTGAATTCTCACTTAGCTGTGTCAAGCCCAAGTGCTGACCTTTGCATCCGTCCTTGAGATATGCCAAGAAAGAGCCCTGTTTGCCAACAAGGCAGCTCTCCTTGGTGGTCCATTATACATACCTTGTCTGTAGCTTTGCTCTGGCTGATCCTCCTTCAGTTTCTCACCTCCTTAGCCTGGCATTCAAGGCTGTTCAGAATTTGGGCCTAACCTTCTCTTCCAGTCTTATTTCCCATTCTTCTCCTATGTTTCAAGTCATACTAAGAAACTGACTTTTCTCAAAACATGTCCCACATCTTCCCACAACTCTACCTGGGACAGTCCCTTCTTACTCCCACATCTCCACCTAATGACAGGTATCATGGGATGTAGTACAGGGCTTCTTAAACGTTTTCCACTCCCTTTTCCCATTTCAGAAAGCTTAGTTGGCCTGAAGACATGCACAGGGCAAAGTGCGCATGCTTTGTGTTCAGAACCAAGGCTGCAGTGAAGCTGAATGATGCAACACAGGCAAGCGCTGTCAGAAACCTCGGCTCATTACATGTTTGATTTTTAATTTTGGTCATATGATCAGAAATCTTTTACTGTTGTCAAAATTTTCGCAACCCCACGTGGTGTCGTGACCCACAGTTTTAAGAGGCACTGGAGTAGAAGACACACAAGGTTTGGAGCCAGGAGTCTTGGGTTTAAATTCTAGCTTTAAGGTTTAACTAGTTGTGAAAAAGTTACTCTGCAGCCTCAGTTTCCCCATTTGTAAAATGAGGGTGATGACATCTAAATACTGATTTCAAGGGTTTTGGGGAAAATGTCTGTAAACCTTAAAGTGCTTTGTTATTATTGCTGTTGTTGCTAAACAATAACTAGCATTTTAAAGTTTATAAATCCCACCTTACCATTTACACACAGCTCCAATGTGCATAAGTTTTTAATGTGCATAGGTCTAGCACAAGATCAGATCCATAAGAGAAAGAAAATATAAACCTTTGGTCCTGGCTCTGTCACTAATTCCTGGAGAGACTTTGGGTAAGTGCCTTTCTCTAACTGGACCTCAGTTTCCTCCTCTGTGCAATAAAAGGGCTGGTCTCTTCCAGCTCCCAACATTCTATGCCATTCCAGTTACTAGATAAGTTAACAGACTAGTAAAATATTACACTAATTATAGTAAAAGCTGCTCTATCTAGAGCTTCAAAGTTTGCAAATTGCTTTGCATACATTATCTCACTTGATCAAGACTTTCATGGAGGTGTTGACCAAACATGAGAATGGAAAAATTGGGTTAATTTTCATCTGAGTTGAAAGAGTAAGTAATTCAAATGCCTAAGATCCAGGTTTGAATTCTGGCTTGGCCACTTACTAAATAGATGACCTTGGGTAGACATTACTTAATTTCTCTTGGTCTCAGCTTATGAGACCACATTAATGGCTCATGTTGATCTTGCATTCCCCTAGGCCAACCAGATCTTTTTCATACACACTATTCACTTACATCAGTGGTTCTCAAACTTTTGGGTTTTGATAGACTTTGGTGTTTGTAATGGGTTTTGTTTTTCTCATGCTCCCCCCCTGGTGGCAGTGGGGATAGAAAGGGTTTCAACTGATTAAAACAAATCAATTTTCTTTTTCTTTTCGGAGGGCAATTGGGGTTAAGTAACTTGCCCAAGGTCACACGGCTAGGTTTTTGTTTGTGTGTGTTAAGTGTCTGAAACCGGATCCAAACTCAGGTCCTTCTGACTCCAGGGCCAGTGCTCTACTCACTGCGCCACCTAGCCCTCAAATAAAATATTTTTAAAAAAATAAAAATTATTTAGGCTTTCCCGAAGAACTTTTGCTTATTAATATCAATATTTATCATATTAGAAATGAAAATATCATAATATTATGATGATGAAAATAGTTTTGACCTTGTAGACCCCCAAAAAAGCCTCAGGGGTCCCCTAGTAGTCTCTGGACCACACGCCACACTTTGAGAAGTGCTGACCTAGATGATTATAGCCACCTGTTTCCACTGTGGCCCCTCCCAAACCATTCTTCACATCACTGCCTGAGTAATCTTTCTAATGAACCTCTAAGATCATGACCCATGATCATTTCCACTCAAAAACCACCAGGCCTCCCCACTGCTTGAGCAAAGAAATGCAGTTTCAATCCCAGTATTCAATGGTTTTCATAAGCTGGCTTCAAGTTATGTCTCATAATGTTACTCTTTTAATATTATTATGATTACTGTTGCTGTTGTTACTAACTCAGATTTCTATAGTACTTTTATAGTCCCCCTTTTTCTAAAAAAAGTACTTTTCTTATGACAATAGTCAGAGGTAGGCACTATAGGTATTCTTATCCTTGGTTTAAACAAATTGGAAACTGAGCCTCCAAAAGATGTCACGATTTGCCCACGGTCACACAACTAGCTAGTGTCATGCAGGATTCCACCCTCTTGTCAAATGGAACCCTTCACCCCTAGCTCTTATCCTGACCACTCCTATATCCTTGTCTTTGCTCACACTGTCTCCCTTTCCACCTCTGCATACTGGTCTCTTTCTTCCATCAAAGACCACAGGATCAGATCAGTCCTTTATTTTACAAATGAGGAAACTGAGGCCCAGAGATGTTAAATGTCTTGTCCAAGATCACACAAGCAGTAAGTGACATATTTGGTATTCAAACCCAGGTCCTCTGATTTCCAACTCACTGAACCATATTGTCTTTCAGGTTCAATTTCAACCTGCTACTTCCTCTAGGAGTGGCCCTGAGAAGGACCATTCTCATCACACATCCCTGCTACAGTGGCCCCAACAAGTGTTAATCCAGTCTCTGTCCTATGACTACTTCCTGAGGCTGCCCACTCTACTTTTGGATTGCTCTCCTTTCAAGTCTTCACATCCCCTAGCAATCTTAGTTAGTCATGTCATCCTCCCCCCCCCCCGCCCCCCATTAATGGCTAATCTCATTGCTAGCAGGGTGCCATATGCATTTTGCATTTCCAGTACCTAGCACAGTTTTTTGCACACACTGGATACTCAATAGATCTTTGTTGAATTGAGTTCAATTAAGGCAAAGCTGTTTCATCTCCTTTGGTTGGTGCTTAGTTTAAGCCAGCTCCACACTTCCAGGGATTCAGAAGTAGCCTGAGACATCTCCCAACTTTGTCCAGGACCAGCCAAGCTAGAATCGACCCCAACTGGTTGGCCAACCCAGCCATAGACGTTTCTGAGACACAGAGTATCGCTGATCACTAGCTCTGGGCTGAGTTTCTGCCCTTTGAGCCAGCTTTTTAAAAGATCAGTCATAAAAGACCAAGGCCTCCAGGCCTTTCCACACTGGCTAAGGAAGGCCAATTCCAGTTACACTTCTGGGAATGAAAGTTACCTTTCTGGCAGACGCAGCGGGAACTCCACCCTGAATTCTCAGTCATCTTTTCTGGACTGGATGGCTCAATACACCCCAGAGTTTGTGAGCCTGCTCAGAGCTGCTCCTAAGCCCATCCCAGGCAAGCTTATGTAATGGAAAGAGCCCTAGATCTGGGAGTCAGAAGGGCAGAGTTCAAGCTCTGGTTCTGTCATTCTTGCTGTATGACCTTGAGCAAGTCCCTTTCCATTTCTGGGTCTATTTCCTTACTTCTAAAAAGAAGGGATTGGATTAGAATTAGATGGCCTCTCTATAAGGGAGTTTCTCACTATGACTTTCTTTGATTTTATGATGGTGCTATAGTAGGTGGAGTGCTGGCCTGGGAGCAGAAAGTTCAAGTTCTCACCGTTGATACATATTAGTTGTGTGACTCTTGAGTGTTTTAGACAACTCTCTGACCAAATTTCAGCTAAGATGCCATCACATCTTAGAGAAGGAATAGAGGTAGAAGGAGTTTCCTCACCTGGGAGTTTGCTATAAAAATGCAATCACATGCCCATTCCCTATGCCCTATGATAATTTGCACAGTTTCTGAGGCTTGCATTACACCCCCCCCCCAATCTGTTTCACAGAGTCAGTAAACAAAGTCCCCAGGGCAGAGGGCTATTTTATGTAAAGCACTACATTGAACTGGGCAGGGTCACTTTTCTGAAAAGTTCAAAACCAGGCCCTGAATATCCCGATGTCCCTGGTCCCCCAGTGCAGATGGTCCAGAGCTCAATTCACATTCATCTCCCAGGCAGGCACCTCCAAAGCAAAGCTCTCAAATGGGCACCCAAATACAGTTCTTACCATCCTCGGCTTCCACATAAAGACGAAGTCCAAGGTGACTTTTACGATTTAATAACCAGTGATTGCTGGCAGCTGTGACATCAAAAACCAGCCAGCCCTCATCCCCAGCCTGGAGGGTCTGTAGGTCTAGCAAGAATAAGTCGGATTCTCTGTGGAAATAGAAGAGAACCAGTCAGGTCAGATCAAAGGTGATTCTGGAACTACCTGTCTGGGGATCAGGACCATGGAGAGTCCAAACTCCATCCCCATTTCCCAACACTGAATAATGTGGGAAGGTTACCTCAAGCTTGTCTTTATTTTGTCTGGGAAATTTCTTTACTTCCCAGAGGATGACGTGCTTTCAAATGCCAGAGCGCCCACTCTGGTATTTTAAAACTACCCTTAATGCATTCTTACAAGATCTTTTTTAAAGTTACTCTGCTGACTTTCTCCTACAATGTCAGCATGGTGGACCAAGGGCGGGACTTGGAGACAGGACAACCTGGCTTCAAATCCTGGGGCCTGAAATACACTAGCGAGGTGACCCCAGGAAAGTCACTTCATCCCTATGGGCTTCAGTTTCCTCCTCTTTAAAATGGAGATAATAAAACACCTGTTGTACTCATCTCACAGGGTTGTAGGAGGCTCTATGAAAAGGGCGGATAAACCTTAAAGCACTGTGTAAATGTCTGGCATTAGAAGCATCTAGAAGATGCACTAGGATAGAGTGCTGGGCCTGCAGTCACTTAGACTGGAGTTCAAGTCTGGCCTCAGACACTAGCTGTGTGATCCTGAGCAAGTCACTTAATAACCTCCAGGTGCCTCAGTTTCCTCATTTGTAAAATGGGAATAATAATAGTACCTACCTTACAAGGTTATTGTGAGGATCAAACGAGATAGTATTTGTAAAAAGTGCTTAGCTGAGCACCTGGCACATAGTAGGTGTGTTACCTCACTGTGGAGTGAGGGGCACCTGTGGGTTCTGAGAAGCCATCCCATTGCAGCAGAGTAATATTAATGTGTCACTTTCAGGATGACAAAGTGTTTTATATATGCTCTCTGACACATCTGACAAGGGCTCATTTGCTCAGAGCCCTCCAAAGAGGGAGACCCGCCCCTTTCCCAGGCAGTCCATTCCACCTCTGGACAGCTTTCATTACCAAGAAGGTTCCCCCAAATCAAGCCTCAACCTGCCTCTCTGCATCTCTTGGTTCTGCCCTTTGCGGCCAAACAAAACAAATCCAGCCCTTCCTGGTGGAATTACAGGGTCCTCACCTGTTGGACTGCTCCGTGACGATCTCATATATGCTGATGTGAAGGGTCTTGTTGAGGTGCCGAGTGAAACTCCTCATCTTATAGATCCGGAACTCGGCGGCTGTGACACATTCCCCTGATGGAATCTGGGTCAAGTCAAATCTAAACTCCTTCCAGTAGGGTTCTTGGTAGAATAGATCCCGGTCATGCTCAACTGGAAAAGAAAATTGGGGGAGAGTGGTGTGTGGAAAAAAAAAAGATGTTGATGCAAAAGACCATGTATACTCCAACCATGGCTCCCAACTGCCTGTCGGGCCAAGGCTGGGCTCCTCTCCCTGGCATTCAAGGCTCTATGTGAGCTCAGCCTTTTTCTACACCATTGCCCTTCTTCCCATGAGCCATGAGCCAGCTCAGCTGGAAGACTTGCCTTCTGTCCCTCGAAAATACCCTCCACCATTATGTTTTTGCTCACATTGTGCCCTCTGCCAGGAACGCCTTCCTATACCCCCCCCTCCTTCATTTGCTGAAATCCTAATCATATTTTAAGAGCTACCCAGCTCAAAACCCTGACCCCTTTAGTAAGCCTGTCAATCTTGACAAGTAAGGACCCTCCCCTGCTCCTGATGGTACTTTTACCAGGTATCATCCTGTGTCAAGACTCTTGGTGCAAGTTCATATCCCTCACTAGACCAGGAGCTCTTTGGAGGCAGCTAGTGGAGAGAGCACTGGGCCTGGAGTCAGGGAGATCTGAATTTAAATCTAGCCTTAGATACTTAAAAGCTGTGTGACCTTGGGCAAGTCACTTAACCTTTCTGCCTCTGTTTCTTCAACTCTAAAGTGGGGATAATAACAGCACCTACCCCTTGGGGTTGTAGTGAGGATCAAATGAGATAATATTTGCAAAACATTTAGCAAGGTGCCTGGAACATAGTAGGAGGTGCTTAATAAATGCTTATTTCCCCTGCAGAATCTTGCATACAGTTGGCATTTAATAACTTTGTTAAATTGAAATTAATAACAACAATTAGCATTTGTATTGTGTTTTAATGTTTGCAAAGCACTTTATATCTGTTATCTGATTTGATCCTCACCACAGCCCTGCAAGGTAGGTGCTATTATAATCCCCATTTTACAGATAGGGAAATTGGGTCTGAGAGATTATATAAATCACCCACTGTCACACAGCTATTAATTAATTGAGGTAAAATTCAAACTCAGATCTTCCTAATCCCAAATCCAACACTCTCTCTGCTATGCCACCTAGTTAATTATACTGGCAAAGGAGAGTCAGTGAATATGAACTAGATCGTGCTCTATATTCTTCCACCTAATCTTGTATGTTTCCCAAGGCCCTGTCCTAGACCAGCTCCTGTCTTCTCTATACTGGTTCCCTTGGTGACATCCTCTGCTTCTATGGGGTCACTTACTATCCTTAATCAGATATCTCCCAGACCCATATATTCAGCCCTAGTCTCTCTCCTGAGCTCCAGTCCCATATCATCTAGTGGCTAATGGACATCTCCCCCTAGATGTCTCACAGGCGTCTGAAACTAAACATGCCAGAAAAGAACTTGTGACCTGCCCTCTTACATTCCCCTAGGTTCTACCAATGGTAGAGGTTATGTTCATAACCTCAGAATAATTCTCTTCCCTACCTCTCATATCAGTCAGCTGCAGAGTTTTTGTCTCCCTAACATCTATTGCATTTGCCTCCTTCAAATCCCTCACATGGCTACCAGTGCCAAAATGATCTTCTAGCCCCATTTGCTCTAATTTCATTTACCAACCATACCACCTTCTGATTTTCATTTTATCATATTTTCCTCCTGGGAAACGAGGACCTGAACCAGCCACTGGCCACTGGAGGAGTAATTTTGCCACCTGGACAAAGATCATGCATCTGGGCTGGGACCCAAACATCAGAACTCTCTCCAGTGACCAGGAACACCCCTCTCCCAATCAAAACTTGTTCTCAGCAAAAGGCATGATAAACTCACCCGCAAGGCAGATTAAATTACCGAAGGGGGCTTAAAGAGGGACCTCTGGGGGATTGGATCTTATATTTGAATAAGAGACCAAATTTAAGCCAGAACAATGAATGTCAATGGATGAATCTGGGCCTCCGGAGCTCTGAGGAGGCATTTTTAAAGGAGGTCCAGGGCCCCTGACATCACAGTGATAGGCAACTGCCCAAACTACCACATGGAGAGACAGCAAACCTGTCTGGCACATAGCAGGAGCTTAATAAATGCTTGTTCTTTCCCTCCTCCCCACAAATGAGCTATCTGCTTAACAGAGACATATATTTTTAGACTTCCATTCTGGAAACCAGCACTAAACAGCCCTCTCTCCACAGGCAAATGAAAGCAGAACTACTATATCAATCCAAATTTGGAAGGGAAAAGCACTATTTTGAATTAATTATCTGGATAAAGTAGAGATGAAGGAAGACTGAAGCTGAAGGCCATAGGACTATGAGCCAGGAAGGATCCTGGAGACCCCCTTGTTTTACACACAGGGAAATGGAAGCCCAGAGAAGTTGTAACTTCTCTCTTCATCTGTTTTTTCAATTAACAAGCATTTATTTCTTCTACCTCTATTAAAAAATAGATGATTAAACTAGAAGACTATTTTTAAAACAGCCCTTGTGACAAACATTTATGATAACTGACATAGTCCTTTAAGGTTTGAAAATCTCTTCACCTATGGTGGCCCAATGGTTGGTCCAGCAAAGCAGTGGTGGCTCTCATTGGCCAAGTCCAACATCTGGCTCCTTCTGCACCTCTCTGGTGGGGGGGGAGGGAGGGCTTCATCATCCTGTTAGGTGACTCATTCAATGGCAGAGGCAGGATTCGAGCCCACTACTGTCTCTAAATCCCACAAATCCTCTAATTCCTAAGGCTCCTTGTGTAAGTGAGGATCCTGGCTCAAACCACCCTGAGCAAGTCGCTTCCCTCTATAAGCCTCCACTTCCTCATTCATTTCAGCTCACTTCAGCTCAGCAAACATTTAAGCCCCAGCTGCTGGATGTGCTCCCTCAAGGAGTTTTCCATCTCTGAGAAGCTTGGTCCTAAGAGTGAGGACCAGAAGGGAAGCCAGAGGACAAGTTATAAGGACTGAGTTAGAGCTAGAAGGGGCATTGAGTCCAACTCCTTTGTTTTACAGATAAGGAAACTGAGGCACAGAAAGGTCAAGTAACATACACAAGGTCACATGGCTAGTAGGCATCCAAGGCAGGATTTGAACTCAGTTGTTCCAAGGTTTTCTCTATGACTATCTACGTCCATGTATTCCATCTCTAGCTGATGCTTGGGTATCTGAAATCCAACATGTTCATTATCTTTTCCCCCTCCCATAACTTCTCTATTACTGTCAGGCTCCCACAACCTAGGTGTTTCCCTTGATTCCTCACTCCCCCTCACCCCACATGGGCAGTCTGTGGCCAAGTCCTGTGATTTCTGCCTCAGTCACATCTCTTCTATACACCCCCATCTTTCCTCTGACAGTGCCAGCTCCCTGCTCCCACCAGGACCACTGCACTAGCTGCTGGTGCGCCTGCTCACCTCCTCTCTCCCCACTCTGGGCCATCCCCGGCTCAGCTGCCAAAATGATCCTCCTAAAGCAAAGGCCAGATTCTATCTTCCTCTCTTCTAGCAACTCCAGTGGCTCCCTATTACCTCCAGGACCAAATAGAAAGTCTTCAGTTCAGTTTTTCACGCCTCCCCCTACCAAGCTGTACTTGGCCATCGCTCCATCTCTCGCTCCTGGGCATTTTCTCTGCCTGTTCTCTATGCCTGACACTCTCCCTCCTCATCTCCAACTCCTGGCTTCTTTCCAGCCCACCTTTCTGTCAGAAGCCTTTCCTGACCCCTCAGCGATCACCTCCAATTTATTGTTGGCCCTTGTTTGCATGCTTTCTTTCCCATTGTACTTTGAGAGCACCCTAAGAGCAGGGGCTATTTTTTGGCCTTTTATCACGTGATTAGCACAGTGTTTGGCACATAGTAGGCATTTAACAAATGCTTGTTGAATTGACTTGATGGATTGTGACTGTCGGAGCCCTCCCCTCCACTGGCCAGGGTGGACTCCCCCGTTGCAGCAAATCTGGGAGCCCTGCAAACCAAATGCTTCCCAACAGGGCGTGATTGAGACAGTGCATCCCTGAAACCAAACACTGAGATTTAATGAGGAGCCTGTGTGTCTTTAAAAAAAAAAAGCCACCGCATCCCTCTGGCCCTAGGGCTCACTCACCACAAGCCCATTTTTAAAAAAACCTCAGGTTGGCTGGCTGGGGGCGGATGCGGGGAGCACTTCCTGCCCTCGCGGTGTGGGCCTGGCACCCGGGCTGAACAGCTGGGCTGGGGGAGGATGGGACAGGATGCTGGAGGGGGAGCATTGTGGGGGACTGATATTTTCATCTCTCCGTATGACAGAGAAAAAAACAACTCATTCTGGTGACATCTGTAGGCTTGCTGCAAACCCTTTAGCAGGCCTTGGCTTTTAGGGCCCCCCCCATCCAGGTCTCCTAGGTCAGGGAGGCAGTTACAAAGGGAGAGCACCCAGGGCAGAAATATCACCCCAGCTGTCATGGAAGTCCTGGCTCCTCAGCCCAAACTGGAAAAGCAACAGTTAAGAACACCTTTTGTGGCTTAGGCATCATGGGACTAGCTAAAGGGATGG
This sequence comes from Gymnobelideus leadbeateri, assembly GCA_011680675.1. Taxonomy (NCBI): domain Eukaryota; kingdom Metazoa; phylum Chordata; class Mammalia; order Diprotodontia; family Petauridae; genus Gymnobelideus; species Gymnobelideus leadbeateri. The sequence goes on from WOXC01000231.1 coordinate 248,952, forward strand.
GGCCCCTCAAAGCCCTTTGCTGAGCTCTGGGAACTGTGCCTAGAGACAGGGCCCAGTCTGGAGTGGACACAGAACCTGGGTCACTGCAAGGAGGAGCAGGTGAGACTTGTGCTTGAGATTTCCATGGCGGTTGGGAGGGACTGTCACTTTGGCTACCTGAAGCCTTCCTCAAAGCATAGAATGTCATACCTCAAAGGGATTTTAGAATATAGAATATAGTTATTCACAGGCAGAATGACCCTTAAGACCCGAAGGACTCTTAGAGCATAAAATATTAGGGCTCAGGGAGACCTTAGAACATAGAATGGGGGCAGATAGGTGGTGCAGTGGCTTGAACACTGGCTCTGGAGTCAGGAGGACCTGACTTCAAATCCAGCCTCAGACACGTACTAGCTATGTGACCCTGGGCAATTCACTTAACCCCAATTGCCTTTTTGCCCACCCCCCAACAAAGATCATAGAATGTCAGAGCTGGGAGGGGCCTTAAAACATAGAACATCACAGCTGGAACACAGCATATCAAAGCTGGAAAGACTTTTAGAAGCTATTTATTTAGTCTAGCCCTCTACCACCCCCAAGGGGAAATGACGTGCCCAAGGTCACAGAGTTAGTAAATAGAAGATCCAGGACTCTACATCTCACTCCAGAATTAGGGCTCTTTCCCTGATTCCCCCAGGACTCTTCTGTGCAAATCTGCGGTCCTGATAAATTTCCTGGGGATTCCAGGACAGGAAATCTTTTTGTACTATTCCCCAAACTGAGACATCTGTCAGGGAAACACTCATCTGTATCTGAAATGAACTCAGTACTACAGAATCGAGCTGGGGGCGTGGGAAGTGATGCTGGAGCAAAGACACAAAGGTCTGTGGCTCTTTTCATGATAACTTTTCCAGATCAGGAAAAATCTTTGTACAAAAAAATAACAACCATAAACACTAACTTTTCCATGGCACTATATCGTTTATAAGAAGTCTTACGTGCATTGTCTTATTCAATCTTGACTCATTGGTTGGGGAGGTTGTGTAAGAATGATTACTTCATTTGCAGATTTCCCCCCTCCTCATTTACAAATGAGGAAACTGAGGCAGAAGGGAATCATACTTGCCTATGGCCACACAAAACTCAAGGGAAAAACACTTTCTGCTAAAACTGCATTTCCCTGGGGCGGCTAGGTGGTGCAGTGAATAGAGCACTGGCCCTGGAGTCAGGAGGACCTGAGTTCAAATCCAGCCTCAGACACTTAACACAAAACTAGCCATGTGACCTTGGGCAAGTCACTTAACTCCAATTGCCTGGCCTTTCCCCTCCAAAAAGCAAAAAAACAAAACAAAAAACAACTGCATTTCCCTGTGTGTTAAATTGCTGTGTAGAGGGAACAAAGCCAGGACAAGTTCACCCATTTTTGCTAAGGAAGACTGACAGCTCGAATGCTAGAAGAAGGTGACATGGGGGTAGAGGGGTGACCTGGGGTCAAGCAAACCCGCTGACTCCATGGAGCTTCCCTTTCCTCATTTGTACAACTGATTCCAGGCCTGGAATGTTCTTTCTCCTCCCCACTGCATCCTGGAGTCACCTAGAGCCCTTCACAGCTCAGCCCGAGTCACCCTGGATGGAAGACTGTCCTCCACTGCCCCCCCACCCCGATAAAAACTACTCTGTGATTTTTTTGTACGAATTTTGTATTGATCTGTCTGCTTACCTGTTGTGCCAATGGAATGTAAGCCCCTTGCTGGGAGGGGCTGGTTCCTTTTTGAGTTTGTATCCCTAAGCCAATGACAGTGGCACCTGGTATACAGCAGGTGCTTAACAAATGCTTGTTGATTAGAAGCATAGGGATATTTTGGTAAGTAGGCTTCATGAGCCCATGAGTAATGTCAGTGAGTTTTCACAAATCTTCTGAGCACGGCAGAGAAGGCCCAGGGTCCCTCAGGAGGCCTTCACTAAGTCCCTGCCAAAGCACATGTAAAGAAATGAGCTGATGGTGGATAAGGACCAGCCTATTCACTAGAGGCTTGGCTCAGCCCCTCCATTCCCAGCCCTCCACCTCTCTCTGCCTTTCTTCAATGACAAGAAACTGAAGCTGTCTTTGAAGGGCTTAGGTTTGAAGAATATCAGAGCTGGAAGGAATTTTAGAGATAGACCATCTAGTTGATAGTTTAGAACCCTTTTTGTGCCCAGGACCCCCTCAGGCTGTCTAGTGGAGCCTGTGGGTCCCTTCTCACAATCATGTTTTTATATGCATAAAATCAAATATTCAGAATTATAAAGGAAACCTAATGAAATGCAGTTATCTATATCTATCTGTCTATGCAGCTATCATTTATCTAATCTATCCATCATCTGTCTGTCCATCCATCTATCTATCATCTATCTATCCATCTATCATATCTATCTATCTATCTATCTATCTATCTATCTATCTATCTATCTATCTATCTATCTATCTATCTATCTATCCATCTATCTATCTACCTATCTATGCCACTAGACACTTCAGTGGATAGATCACCAGCCCCTGAGTCAGGAGAACCTGAGTTTAAATCCAGCCTCAGCCTCTCATTAGCATATTACCCTGCGCAAGTCACTTAGCCTGAATTGCCTCAAAGAAAAGTATGTATGTATGTATGTATTAAAGCAAATTAATAGATCTCAGGTGATGAAGATTCTGATCCAAATTCTGATCCAGACCAGCTCTTTTTATAAAGGAGGGCACTGTAACCCCCAAACCAAAAAAGAGTTGCCTAAGGTTATAATGGTCAGTGAGGAGCTTAGCTGGGATAAGAAGCCAGTTTTCTAGATGTCCAGTTCAGGGCTCTTACCCTTGTGGTGCCTGGGTGAAAAAAAAAACAAGTTGATAAAACTCTGGGTCATATTTCAGACATTTGAGTTTCCTTTGGTTTTGATCATTGTCATATAAAGATCAATGGAAAGCACTGCGGATCCCTAGCCTCAGAAAAAGGACTTGTCTTTTCTGGTTCTTCATAGATGGTGTGTTTATTAACTGTGAGTAAACCCCAAGTGCTAAGATCACTAGTGAGATAGTCTAGAGAGAAAAAAGAAGGAAGCTTCTTTTTTCTCTCTAGACTATCTCACTAGTGATCTTACCACTTTCCATGAGTTCAGTTATGTCTTTTATTTTATTTTAGAGATAGCTCCACTCCAAATGTTCATGTGGATTATTTGTGCCCAACCTGTGGTAAAGCCTTCCAAGCTTGTATTGGTCTGATCAGCCATTGGTCAGACATACTATACCTTGACTCTAATATAGTGATGTCATTTTGGTCCTCTTCAAGAATGAAGGACAACAACCCACCAACCATCTCCTTTATGTAGATGATATACATATACACATACACATACATATACATATACACATACACATACATATACATATATACATACACATACATATACACATATACATACACATACATATACATATACACATACACATACATATACATATACACATACACATACATATACATATAGAGAGAGAGACAAGTTTGACAAGTCACTCTGCCAAATATGTATCTTTATATACATTTATCTTTCTATCCCTCTCTCTCCCCATCCATCCACTGAACCACTGATCCATTCATCTATCCATTTCTCTGCTGTGTGTCTGGGTCTGTCTGCCTGTCTGTCCCTAGTCTCTCTCCAGAGCTAGTCAGTTCCACATTGCTAATTGTTTTTTAGACATCTTAAACTGGATGACACCTCAAAGGTAACGTGCCCAAAACAGAACTTATGTCCCTGGTTATTTAAATGTGGTCTCCTCCATCAGCATATACATTTTTAGAGAGCAAAGTTTCCCCCCTTCTTTTGTATCCTTTTTTGTATCTTCAAAATTTAACAAAGTGCCTGGCACATAGTAGGTGCTTAATAAACATCTGTTGACTGACACAACAAGTGTCTTCAAGTATCTGAATGGGAGTCACATTGCAGAGGGGTTAGACTTGTTCTACACGGCCCTAAAAGGAAGGACTAGATGTTGTTGTTGTTGTATGAATTGGATTTAAGAGAGGCAGAGCTGCACAGTCACCAGCCTCACCCTGTCTTCTAGTCATCAGAGTCCAGTGGCAGGGCAAAAGTCAAGACAACTGGCCATGGCCCAGGATGCAGTGGATGACCTCAGCATCTTTGATGTCTAAGCTCTAAGTGCTCCACAGTGCCTTCTTGGCCACTGGAACAAACTGGTGTCACCTACCCATTCCGTGGGGGAAGTCTTCCCATGCATGGGGTAGACACCCCCCTAACTTGTCAACAAGTTTGAGTCCTGTAGGTTACCCTCAACCTGGCTTAGCCCATCTGTTTACTGGGATGTGGATGCTGTGTACATTACAGTTTTTTGGAGCCACAGGTGAAAGAGCTCAGTGACAGGTAGAGATTAAAGGTGGATGAGCAGCCCCAAAGAGGGCTTGGCCAGCCCTCACACCAGAGGTGCTAGATTTCCCTGAATACTCCATAAACCCCATGTACGTAATGGGTAGAAGATGCAGTGTGGCTAATTTAGTTTGACAAGCCACTCAGACAAAGCTTCCCCCACCCCCTTAAAGATCTTAAGGCAAAGGCTAGATGATCACTCACTGGGTATGTTGTAAGGGGGATTCTCAGGTCTGGGTCAGATGACATGACCTCTGAAGGTCCTTCCAACTCTGAGAATCTGATGTAACCCCAAGTCCCAAAGTCCACTGGTATAGGACTCTCTACTGGTGGAGATTAGCCCATAATTGTGTTGGTGAGAGCTGGAGAGAAAAGGGCCAATTTCTTCAAGCTCTAGAATCTCTTTGGGAATCTCTTCAGCTCTTTGGGTTCTCCAGTTGCTTCTGGACTTTCTGGCTTCCAGCTTCAAGAGAGAAGATGGAAGATGCCAACCCCACTGCAGACTGCTGAAGGAGAAGATTCTGGGAAGAAGCTGAGGAGGAGACTGGCAGTCGCCACCATCCTCGTTCCCAACTTGCTCCATTAGAGACTTTGGGGAACTTCCCTTGGAGTGAGAGCTAGGACTCTTTCTCTTGGCTGAGTTGAGTTTATCTTGTTCCCAGTGGAAGAGTTTCTTCAATCTCTCTTGTCTGGCATATATTTGCCTATGTATACTTTCCCTGATTTCTGTTTTGCTATAGACTTGGATAAGCGAGTTTCTTTTCTGCTTACTATGTGTGTACATTGTGAAACTGATATGTGGTGAGGGGGAAGGGGTCAAGCCTTGGATGAATCTTGGATTCTCCTTTACCCATTAAGAAATGGTGATCAGGGTAGGCTAGGTGGCACAGTGAAGAGAGCACCAGCCCTGGAGTCAGGAGGACCTGAGTTCAAATCCGGCCTTGGACACTTAACACTTACTAGCCATGAGACCTTGGGCAAGTCACTTAACCCCAATTGCCCTGCCTCCCCCCCTCCAAAAAGAAAAAAAAAAGAAATGGTGATCTGAAGTTTATCTTGAACCTGAAAACCATGTTCCCTAGACTAATAATGTTGAAGGGAGCAGATAGATATAATTCTAGCCTGTTATCACCTTCTCTCTATAGAGAACAGAGTGGCCAAGTTTTCGGTCCCAACCTCCTGCCTCCCCTCCTGGCAGGAATAAAAATCTCCCTTGGAGGGGGTTGGGGTAAGAGGCTGGAGATGTCTTTTCTGCTTCCCTTTCAGCTATATGCAATAACATCATCATGCTACATGTGAGGGAACAGTCCCTCACAGATAGAAGTCAGGGTAAATAAGTAAGCAGTTATGACTGTTCTGGGCTTTCCTAGGTGGTCATAATAAGCTGCATGTTAAGGACCCCTTGGTAGGGTCATCCCCAAGCTCTCCCCATGTCTCCCAGACCTCCATCCATTGCACTAGACTACAATCCCATCAGTTTCCTTGGTTCCAATCACATGACCTCCATCTTTATGGCTTTTGTCAAATAAAATATGTGAAAGGATCTTCTCTTCCATAAATTTGCAGAGTTATCTATTTAGAGCAGAAAGGTGCCTTGGAGGACCTGGACTCCAACCCTTTTACTTTACCGATGAGGAAAGTGGGACCCCAGAGACAGAATGGGACTATTCAGCTCCCCAAAGAGGCATCCCCTCTTCAACACCTCCTCCCCCCAAGTGATCCCCCATCTTTATTTTGAAGACATCCAGTGCCGAGAAACTCACCACATCACAAAGGAGTCCACTGAAGCACAAAAGCATGGGATGTGTTTCTAGAATAGTCTGGCCATTTTCACATCACTTACTTTACTCAGTAATATCTGATCTATGTGTGTGTGTGTGCTTTGCAATGGAAAGGAAGGATTTTGTCTAGTTCCGCTTCTTCTTTTTACAGGGAAGGAAACTGAGGCCAAAAGAGGGGAAGGGACTTTAAGCCACACAGTTCACTAGCGTCAGAGACAGGACCAGAATCCTGGGCTCTTTCTTCCCCAGTCCAGTATTCTATTAATTTAGAATATAACTAAACTGCTCTTCTTTAAGGCAATTTTCTATCTTTGAGCTCTTAAACATAGTTGACTGGTTTTTAATTTCCATGATTATTTTAAACTAATGAGGCGTAATCTTGTCCAAATAGGGAAAATCCAGTTGGTCCAACCTGGTCTGCTCTTTCTCTGGATATCAGGATACCCACAAATAGACAAGAAGAATGCCACAGGAATCCCCTTGCATTTCATGTTACAATTACTCTGTAACTACGCCCAACTACTCTTCTGGTGTCATCTTCTTTGTTTCCCTCCTCCACATTAGCATCACAAATCAGGGAGAAGGGAGCAAGCATTTATTGAGCCCCTACTGTGTATTAGGCACTGGGCTAAGCACTTTGCAAATATCACATTTTATATACAGCTGTGGATTAGAAAGAGCTGGGAGTTTGGATTCAGGAAACCTGGGTTCTAATCCCGGCTCTGACTTGTTACTAGCTGGGTGACCCTGAGCAATTTCTTTAACATCTCTGGACCTCTCTTCCCTTTACTGTAAAATGAGCCTCATTTTCCCTGTCCTCACTCCCTCGTGGGCCTCCTGTGCAGACTAAATGAGATAATAGCATATGGACCTATGAATTTTGGGGGGTTATCACTCACCCACCAAGGAAGGATCTCCCTCACCCACCAAGAAGTTAAATGTTAACTCTGATTAATGTTGGTAGCTTTTGATATCTTTACCATACTAGATTAGAAGCTGCTGAAAGATTTCTTTGAAGTGAAAAAGAAGCAGCCACACATTCAAGAACCCAAAAGGACATATGCCCAAGGGAGAGGCTGCCTCTCCATTTGACAGACGAGAAAACTGAGAGGAAGGGATTTGAGTTAGTGGAAGTGCCAGCACTAGAACTCAAATCTCCAGACTCCTCACTGGTCTCCACTGAAGAATCTTTCCAGGACATAGACAACTTGAAGGTACCTCTGGAGAGCTGGATGGCCCCTTGGTAGGTATGGTGGGGGAGATTCTGGTTCAGATAGGGGTTGGACTCCATGTTCCTCTGAGTTTCCTTCCAGATCTAAAATTCTCTAACTCCCCAAATACATGCAAATGTATAAGGTAACATATTTATATGTTTAAAGCATCCCAGGAAGGAAGTGGTTACATTCCTACAGATGAACAAAGTTAACACTGTCAGGCCATAGGGACCTTTTAATGTTTACTTTCTGTATAATTTAAAAAGTCCCAAATAATGTTCAAAAGGGCCAAGATGGCTTCCTCCTGGGGAAATCGCTAACGAGTTTACTCTTCAGGCTGCTTTCATGTGGCCAGTGGAAAATACACAATTGCTAATCACCAACATGTGTTGCATGGACCTTCTCTGCTCTGCATGAAAAACTCTGGTTTTCCTTTTGGCTTCTGATAGAAAGTGACCCCTCAGCTTTATGTTCATGATTTTTGTCTCACTGAACAGAATCTGAGCACTGTAAGGCTGGAAGGACCATTAGAATGCAGAATGTTGGAGCTAAACACATACCATCAGAGCTGGGAGGGGCCTTAGAACATGGAATGTCAGAGGTGGGAGAAACCTTAGAACATGGGATGTCAGAGCTGGGAGGACCCTTAGAATACAGGATGACAGAACTCGGAGAGGCCTTAGAACATGAAATATCAGAGCTGGGAGAGACCTCAGAACACAGAATATCAGAGCTAGGAGAGCCCTTAGAACACAGAATGTCAGAGCTGGGAGGGGCCTTAGAATATGGAATATCAGAGGTGGGAGAGCCCTTAGAACATGGGATGTCAGAGCTGGGAGGGCCCTTAGAACACAGGATGTCAGAGCTGGGAGGGCCCTTAGGACACAGGATGTCAGAGCTGGAAGGTCTTTAGAGACTGCTGAATCTACCCCTGTTATTCTACAGACAAGGAAACTGAGGTACTGGGTGGAAAAGGGACTTTCCCATCACACACTTTGGCGGTGGCAGATAATACTAACAGATACCTTTATATTAATTTAAGATTTACAAAGACTTTACATCCTTTTAGGTCATTGCATCTTCCCCATATCCCTATGAAGACAGCACAAGCAAGATCTTGATTTCACAAAGTGGGGAACTGAGGCCCGGGGCCAGAGGGTTCCCCCAGGTTACACAGCTGCTCAGTGACAGAATCATGGCCTGAGCCCAGATCTTCTGCATTCTAGTCTAGGGCTCTCTCCTCTGGGGCACAACTACCCAACCACTTCCCCACCCCCCACCCCCAGTCCTCTCCCTGAGCTTCCCACAGGCTGTTATTGACTGATTGGTCACCTAATAAAATCACATCCTGAAGGAACCTTGCCCCCCAGAGTGGAGCCGAGAACTAGTCAAGGAAGGAGTTTTCAGTTTTGACCCTGGTTAGAGCAGCTGGCTTACAGAGCTGGGAGGCCCCCCTGAAACCCGGGCTGGGCAGCCAGGCCTCCCTCAGGCGTCTGCAGAATGCAGGCTCCATTGATTCCCAGGCCTCAAATAGTTTCTCCCGCCCAGAAATCTCAGCCCGGTGCAGGAAAAAAAAGAGCCTAAGTCTCTATTTCCAAGGTATTTTTAGTTGCTCTTTATTGTAAACGTTCTTCGTGTTTCTATAAACTCCTCTGTACTTATAATTATGAGGCCCAGCTTCTCCTGGAGAGCCGGCAGGAGGATCGCAGACATCAGATTAAAAGGAAACACCGGCCCATCCAACCACATCAAGTGCGCCAAGTCTTAAAATATAGCTCCATGTGATTCGAGTGAGGAGGGCTCAGCTCCTTCAGCCGAAGCCTGGGGGGTGTGGAGGGAAGAAGGGGGAAATAAATTACAGGAGCCCAGCAGAAAAAAGGCAAAGGTGTCTCCTCCTCTCAGAGGCAGCCTCAGCGTGTCGTAGATTTAGAACTGGAAGAGACCACAGAGGTCATCTAGTCCGACTCATTTTAGAGGAGGAAACTAGGGCTCAGCGAGGGGGAGTCTCTTGCCCAGGGTCACAAAGTAGGGATCAAACTGGAAGGGATCTTGAAGGGCATTGAGGCCAACCTCTGCACTTTATGTAGGAGGAAACTGAGGCTCTCCAAGGTTTAGGTAGTAAGGGGCAGAGCCAGAATTCAAACACAGGTCCTCTGATTTTATTTTTATTTTATTTTCTAGGCCATCAGGGTTAAGTGATTTGCCCAGGGTCACACAGCTAGTAAGTGTCAAGTGTCTGAGTTCATATTTGAACTCAGGTCCTTCTGACTCCAGGGCCAGTGTTCTATCCACTGGTACACCTAGAGGTCCTCTGATTTTCAATCTAATACCTCATCACCTCTGGCCTGGACTATCCCAATAGCTGCTGGTTAGTCAGCCTGCCTCAAATCTCTACCCCCTCCAGCCCATCAGAGAGTTTTCTAAAGTGGGAGTTTGTGTCTATAACCCATCCCCACCTTCCAGTGAACTGCAGGAGTGCCCTAGCACCTTCAGAATCCAACAGAAAACCCTCTGCTTGGTATTTAGAGTTTTTCATAACCTGACCCCTCCTTATGTTCTGGGTCTTTTTTTTTTTTTTTGCTTTTTAGAGGGCATTTGGGGTTAAGTAACTTGCCCAAGGTTACATGGCTAGTTTTGTGTGTGTGTGTGTGTGTGTGTGTGTGTGTGTGTTAAGTGTCTGAGGCCGGATCCGAACTCAGGTCCTTCTGACGCCGCACTGTGACAACCTAGCCGCTCTGTTCTGGGTCTTCTCACATCTTATTTCCCTCCACACTCTCCACTGGCTCCCGTCTCCTGTCCTTCTCTCTGCCAGGAAAGATCACTGGATGAGAGGAAGCGATTTGCCCAGGGATCCTGACTCTCCTTTCTGAGACATAGGTCACTAACCTTCCTATTAGCATTTCAGAAGGAGGCATCTTTTTGCTTTATTTAGGAGACACCATGCTACAGTGGAAAGAACACTGGCTTGCGAGTCAGAGGATCTGAGTTCAGATCCTGCCTCTTGCACCTACTACCTGAGTAACCTTGGGCACATCACTCAAAGTCCCTGAGCCTCAGGTCTTCCTCTGTAAAATGAGGGCATTGGACCAGATGGCCTCTGGCCTCCCTTTCAGCCCTAGCTCTTGTAAGCCTGTAACCTCTGAACTAAAAAAGTTATGATCATATTTATTCTTCCTGACTTTAGAATCAGGTTTCAAGGAAAAACAAAACAAAACACCAACCCATTTATTAAGCACCTAGTGCATACGACGCCACTGTTTAGTGCTGGGGGTGGTGGTGGGGAGAAGGATGAAAAAAACAGTCCCTCCCTTCAAGAACATTCTAGTCTAGGAAGATGATGCTGAGGATGATATATGCCACCAACTGGAATATCATTAAGTCCAAAGGAGGGATCACACTGTGTGATCTAGAGTGGGTCAAGGGTCAGGGAAGGCTTCATAGAGGAGGAGGAACCTGATCTGGGCCTTGAAAAAAGAGAGGGGTATCAACAGACAGAGACATGGAGGGAGTCAGTCCATTTCAAGCCGCGGCTGGATCCCAGCTCTCTCTTAGAGTTAGATTGGGGAGGGACCTTCAAGGCCAGCTAGTTCAATTTCCTTCATTTGACAGGTGAGGAAACTGAGGCCCAGAGAGGTAAAAGAATTGGCTGAGGATCACACAGCCAGTAAGTAGCTGGGGCAGGATTCAAACCCAGCACTCCATCCACTATCCCCTAGCTGTATGACCTTGGGCAAACCACCCAACATAACACAGATAATAAGGGACAGAGTGGGTAGGGGGATTCAGACTCAACACACAATCTAATACTGTCAATAATACTTTAGGCTACCTTACATAACAGGCTATAGCAAGGTCATATCAGACAACAGGTGAATCTTTCTAGTAATGATGTCTTGTGTTTTATTTACAGTTGAGTCTTGTACCTAGTGACTGCTTCCATCCCTGGAGTGGTTTAAGGTTTCCGCGGCATTTCCCTCAAAGCAGTCCTGTGAGGTTGGTAGTGTGTTTATTGGAGGGCCCCAATTTTATAGATAAGGAAACTGAGGCTCAGACGGGGGAAGCAACCTGCTCAGAGATATTTTATACACAAGGCACTGAGTAAATGTTTGTTCAACTGGATTGAAAGATGCTAAGTTAGGGAAGGAAATAAGTTCTTTGCTGTGCCAACAGCCTGTCCATCTGTCTCTGGGTTCTGTTGCAACAGGATTATCCCAGGCCTGTTCTAAAGAGTCATTGTACCTGACCTGGCCCTGCCCACCCAACTGTGACAAGGATGGGGCACATCCTTTGCCAGGGGCGTCGGTGCTTAGCTCTGGCATCATGAGTAAATCATTAATGTGGGAGGCTCCTGGAGAGGGCTCCAACACCCCAAAATAGCTACTCTCTGTAGGTCTAGGTGAGTGATGACAATTCCCATGAGCTTCCCTGGGATTCTCCCTTTCCTTGTAGGCTCAGCTCTGCCTGCCCCTGAGGTCTACAGAGCAGTGAGGCCAGATTTTCCAGCAGAACGCAGCCTTGGAAGCCATTAGCCACCCACAGTCAGTCTGCTGCATGAAAGGTGAGCCTGGCCTGCAGGCGATGGGCGTGGAGGGTTTGGGTGTGGGAGACCAGGTGTGGGTGTGCTTGTTTGGGTGTTTATTGGGAAGTCACAATTCCATTAGAGTGGCTTCCCTTAGTGGCAAATTGGCCAGATGCCACCATTTTCCCCTTGGAGGCCCCAGTTTCACTGAAGCCTCTTTGGCTGACCAGGATGGGCATTCTGCAAAGGACTTCTATAGCCACCTAGACCAAGGAGACCCCAAAGAGGATATGAACAAGGAATTATCATCAGCTCCCTGCTTGAAGATTTCCACTGAAGGGTCAAGCACCTTCCTCTACTCCTCTTCCTCACCTCCAACCTCTCCAGTAACTTTTCCATTACATAAACCCAAATATCAAGCTGGGCAAAGACAGATGGCTCGTAGCAAAACCCAGCACCAGCATCAGGTCAGGCCCTCTGCCCCAAACCATCTGCTTCTTCAGAATACCATAGGAGCAAACTCATTCTCTGGTTAGGGACACATTTTTTAATGTACAAAAATGGTTTTTTGTCATTAAAGATGGTGGAGGGGGAGAAGAGAGGAGATACGCTTCAGGGTTTTCTTCTGTATGGCTTTTTTCAGCTTTCCCTAAGTGGGTTTTTTTTTTTTAAACAAGTATTGGAATCAGGAGGGTCTGAGTTCAAATTTGGTCTCAGATGCTTGACATACTTATTAGCCGTGTGACTTTGGGCAAGTCACTTAACCCCAATGGCTCTCCAAAAAGCCAAAAATAAGAAACAAAACAAAACAATTATTGTCTCATTTTGTCCTCCTATCACTCCTATAAGGCAGGTTTGAGCAGTGCCTTTGATACTCCTAGATATGTGACTTTGGCAAATCCCTAAACCCCTCTAAGCCTCAGTTCTTCTCATGTGTCAAACAGAAAGGTTTATGATTTGCCGAAGTCACATATCTAGGCAGGGCTCAAATCCTGGTTTCCTGACTGTCAGTCTGAGAGTTTGTATTTTAAATTGAATTTTATTGAGATGCTCTTTGCTTGGCCTTTTAGGATCTCCCTCCAGAATAGGCCTTTTTAAGCTTTTTGGGTCCTGGACCCCTTTGGCAGGCTGGGGAAGCTAATGGAGCCCTTCAGAGAAAAATGATTTTAGATGAATAAAATATGATAAGTAGGATTAAAAAGGAAACCAATTCCATTGAAATATAATTATCAAAATATGTTTGTAAAAATCAAGGTCACAGACCCCAGGTCAAGAATCTCGGCGCCTGGACTAAATCTTGCCACTGTGTTTCAACTGTCTTTGCCCTTGGCCCCTTCTCCCACTGGTGAAATTCTTCCTGGGACTTCCATTTTGGGAAAGAACCCAGAGTGGTTTTTCTTCCTTCTTCAGACATTACACCTACACCCCTGAAAGGGACACTTCCCCTTTGCCTCTCTCTTCCACATGCTGTCCTCCTCCATTAGAATGTAAGTTCCTGGAAGGCAGGGGCTGCCTTTGCTTCTACTTGTATTTCTAGTTCTTGGTAAGTACTAAATAAATGCTTATTGACTAGACAGATGGTACTGATGCCATCTGAGATAGACTAGCAGCTTGCCTCCGACACTTCTAGGACCCTGGGCATTTAACCTCTGAACCTTAAGACTGGCCAATTAGTTTGGCCAATATGGGAATTTGTTTTGCTCAACTATGCATATTTGAAACAAGGGCTCTTCCCTTCTTTCCTTCCTTCTCTTCCTTCTTTTCCTTTCCTTTCCTTCCTTCTTTTCCTTTCCTTTCTGCCTTCTCTTCCATCCTTCTTTTCCTGCCTTCTTTTCTTTTCCTTCCTTTCCTCCCTCCATTCCTTCCTTTCCTCCCTTTCCTTCCTTCTTTTCTTCCGTCCTTCCTTCCATGGGAGGAGGTAGAAGGGAAAGAAAGTAGAGTATTGTTCATTGAAAAAAATACATTAAATTAAAAACAAAAGCTCTGAGTATTAATCTCCTATAACTAAATGACCCCTGTCCTCTTTTTGAGATACTGAGAGAAGCTGTGCAGTTCAGTAAAAGGGGTCTGGGAGCCACGGTCCCAGTTCCAGTTCTGCTCCTGGCTCCCTCAGTAACCTAGGGGGAAAAATGCCACCAGCAAGCCTTACCTCAGTTGTATCTGCCCCCCAGGCTTGTGGTCAGGCTCAAATGAAGTAACAGGAATACTATCATCATTATATCATAACAATAACAACAATAATAAACAGTTATATAGCGCTTTAAGATTTGCAAAGCACTTTACAAATATTTAATGGGCACCACGCATGTAAAGCATGTTGTAGGCCAGTGTTATTTTTTCACAAGAAATTCATGTCTAGTGTTAGACGGTAAGGAGGTGGAGGCTGACCAGAAAAGACGAGCTCCAGCTGACCAGCTGACCTGGCATCACATTCCGCCTCCACTCCCAGGAGTGCTCTGCCCAACCCCCCACACACATCTACTCTCCCTTACATTAGTAAAAGTTAAGGGACGTTTGGAGAGGTACAAGTCAATGAGACCTGTCACCCCAAAGACAATTCTTATTCCTCCTACCTGAGCCCTCTTTCCTCTCCCTCCTCTTCCAGATCCCTCAATCTCCTGTTCCCAGATGGGTCCTCTCAAACTCCTGAAGACATGTGACACCTTAGAGGGGAAGTCGGAAGTGGGAGGGGAGAGAAGCATGTGTTGCCTGTGAGGGGGTTTGGGGTCCATCACCACCACCCCGTTTTCCCCAGACACATAGCTGCTGATATCCTTGCCTGCAAAGTCTCTGAGTTGTGCCATTGAAAACCTGTTAAGATTCCTTAGCATTTCTAATCAGGCTTCTAGAGGGATTTTAATTCCAGTTTTGGAATTTCCACTGGAACTGCTCTCTGGCTGATATCACTGGGGCTCCCAGTGTCCATCTGAGATCTTAGGGAGACCCTTTCATTCTGATTGTCCTCTTATGACCTCTGGCTCTCAGGATTTCATTCTTTGATGTTAACACCCTCTTCTAGAGCCCTTGAAAATTATTTTTTTTTCCTCACAACTTTCTTGCAGGGTAAACAGATGGGTATTATTATATATGAGAAAATGGACAATCATGCTGGGGATGTGTCTTGTCTAAGGTCACAGAACTGGGAAATAGCATAAACCAGGATTGGGACTCGGGTCTTTTGGTTCCTGGCTCAGCACTTGTCCTCTCTACTGTAGGAGAGCCAGGGCTCTGGGATTGTTCCTGGTCAGGTGGGAGACCCCTAATCCATGCCCTTCAAGGGGCAGCCTGCTCTACTGGGATTCACATTGGAGCCAGACATGTTGAAATCATTTATTAGCTGAGTAACCACTGACAAGTCATTTTCCCCTTCTGGGCATTGGTTTATTTACCTGTAAAACAAGGAGTCCAGAACAGAAGACCTTGAAGATTCCCTCCAGGTTTAACATTTTATAATCTATCCTTCTATGAGCTAAAGCCTTTCTGTCTCTGTCTTTCCATGGTCCCTCCCAGTTTTGACATTCTATGTTCTTTTTTTTTCTTTTTGGAGGGCAACTGGGGTTAAGTGACTTGCCCAAAGTCACACAGCTAGTAAGTGTGTCAAGTATCTGAGGCCAAATTTGAACTCAGACCCTCCTGATTCCAGGGTCAGTGCTCTGTTCACTGCACCACCTAGCCACCCCTGACATTCTATGTTCTAAGGGTCTTTTCAGCCCTGATATTCTGTGTTCTCAAGTCCCTCACAACAAGTGACCTAAAGTCACTTAACTTTTGTCTGACTCAGTTTCTCCTACTGTCAAATACGGATAATAACACCACCTACCTCCCAGGGTTATTGTGAGGATAAAACCAGATACTTGTAAAATGCTTAGCATATAGTAGGTGCTTAATAAATGCTTGCTTCCTTCCTCCCTACCTTAAGGAAACCACTGATCATATAACAGCTCTCTCAGGTCCCCCACCCCCACCCCAGTTCAATTCCAGGGATAGCCAGCTCTTTTTAACTAGGACATGAGACCCACCCGCCTGGATTCCAGCCTCCCTGACTGAGGAGGATCTGGTATTTAGGGCTCAGTTTTGATGGCAGCACACACCTCCCCCCTCACCAAGGAGAGTGGGGGGTTAGCTTCTGATGATGCTGTTCCTACTTCCTAAATGCTAGCTGGGCATGGGAGCCTGGCAGTGCTGGGGGAGGGGGCCCTGAAGGAGATGACTCAGAAACCACCTGGGAGCTCCGGGGCCGAGGGGCCCACAGCAGGGCTGGGGGTGTCCATACTCCCCACCTCCCCCACTTTGCTCTGGTCAGGCCTTTTGCCTGTTGAAATCCTACTACAAAAATTCAGCAGAATCTCTCAAATGCTTATGAATGCTTTCACATGTGTTATCTGTGTGCTGTACTGCAGTGGAGGGAGACTGGACACTGGACTCAGAGGCAGGAGGCCTGACTGGAACATCTGTGTCCTTATGCAGAGACTGGGTCTTATTTCACAGAACTAGACAATCATCTGGTCTCAGTTTTCTCATCTGTAAAATGGATTAGATCATCTCCAAGGTCCAATACAGCTCTAAATCTACAGCTCTCAGTCTCACGTCAGACTGTACCCATCCATTTTACGTTGTTGAGTGGTATCAGTCATGACCCCATTTGGGGTTTTCTTGGCAAAGCTACTGGAGTGGTTTGCCATTTCCTTTTCCAGATCATTCTACAGATGAGGAAACTTAGGCAAATTGGGTTAAGTAACTTGCCCAGGGTCACACAACTAGTAAGAAGCCAGATCTGAACTCAGTAAGATGAATCTTCCTCACTTCAGGCCTGGCATTCTGCCCACTGAAGCTCAGAGAAACAAACTAATCTGGCCAAGGCAACACAAAGAGAGTCAGAGGCGGGCTGCTGGTTCACTACCCTCTGTCCCCTACTGCCATTTTTGTGCTCTGTCCACCCCTTAGGGTGGACACCCTACCTTAGGCCTCTGTCTTCCTAGCAGCACTACGTGCAGGGCTGTGCATATAGTCAGTGCTTAATAAACATTTGTTGAATGGAGAACACCCCCTCTCATCAGTACTGTTAAAAGGGACCTCAGTGGAGGTTTTTTTTTAAACATTATCTGTCAGCATCCACATGACCTCAGGTCCCAGCAAAGCCACATTCTGACATCACATGGTTTCCCCTGGGACTTAACAGGAGCAATAGAGCTATTTTTTTTTCCTGGGGGGCAAGGAGGCAGGGCAATTGGGGTTAAGTGACTTGCCCAAGATCACATGGCTAGTAAGTATCAAATTCTGAGGTCACATTTGAACTCAGGTCCTCCTGACTCCAGGGCCGGTGCTCTATTCACTGCACCACCTAGCTGCCCCTACAGAGCTATTTCTTTGGGGTTTCAGGCCTCCAAAACACTACTGCTCAGTCCCTGGGACAGCAAAACCTCCAGCAGGAGCCTGGGCAGAAAAATAATTCTCCTTGCTGACCAGTTTATCCAGTTGGGCAGCTCTGAGGATGGTAATTTATAAGATTCTGGCAGAAAGCAAATATTCCCAAGCAGGCTATAGATTTAGAGGTGGAAAGGACCTCAGAGGCCAGATCCTTCATTTTAGAGAGGACAATGAAGCCCACATGGGATAAGTGATTTACCTAAGATCACCCAGGGAAATCAGTAGTAGGGCTGTGATATGAATGCAGCTCTTATGACTCTAAGGTCAGTGCTTGTTAAAAATAGCTTTATGGTATGACTTTTTTGTTTATTTTAGAGGCAATTGGGGTCAAGTGACTTGCCCAGGGTCATACAACTAGTAAGTGTCTGAGGCTGGATTTGAACTCAGGTCCTCCTGACTCAAGGGCCATTGTCCACTTGGCAACCTAGCTGCCCCTCTCATGTTTTAAGCTTTACAAAGCACTTTGCAAAAATTCTCTCATTTGGGAGGTATATGGTATTCTTGCGGCTGAGGGGTGCGCAGTTGGGAGATGTCTGAGACAAGATTCAAACTCAGGTCTTCCTGATTCTGAAGCCAGCACCCTCTCCTGTACACAGCCTAACTGCCTTGGTAGTGAGTCTTCTGGGAACGTGAACAAGCCTGCCTAGCAGAAGATGACGTTATCAGAGCTAGAAAGGGCCTCAGATCGAATCTAGTCCAACCTCCCCTCTCTGTCCCTCCCCCTCCTCCCCACTATAGATCTCTGAGACGCAGCCATCAGTCTCTGCCTGGAGACCTCTATGGCCAGGGAACTCACCAGCTAACAAGACAGACGGTCCCACTGGCTCCCTCTGAGAGGCCATTTCCCACTTTTTGGTTCTGCTCCTAGTTTTGCTCTAATCTGGCCCTTCCAGTCCTTGAGGGCAATGAGCCTGCCCCCCAAGACAGGGCATCAGAATCTTTCCTACCTCACGGCCCCCTTCTTGTCTGGTCTGCTCAGCTTTGACTCTGGATTCCCTTCTCTAAGATGTGTTTTTAAATACTGGAAGCAGATGCTAAATTTCAGTCTGAGGCTGGTGAAAATAAGGATTATTCTCCCCCCATCCACATTCATAGACACCCTTCCCCCCCAGTCTATCCACAAATTCCTTGGGGGGTGTGCAGGGCTCAGATTAAGGACCAATTGGCTGAGGTCTTTTCTCCAGATTAAAATGCAGATCCATACCTAACGTCAGTGATTAAAAAAACAAAACATGAATAAGAAACCTTGAATTCTGATCTCATATAACTAAATGTTGGTTTTTGAGAGTGTAGGGGAAGGTGTAGGGTGTGGTAGAAAGAAAAGAGGGTCCTGAAGGAGACCGATTCCAGGCCAGGCTTTGTCACAGGCTGCAAAAAAGGCAACTGGGTGATGAAGTGAGTCAGGAGGGCCTGAGTTCAAAGCCTTACTTACTGAGTACAAAGACACTTACTAGCAGGGCGACAAGTCACTTAACCCAGACTGCCTCAATAAATTAATAAACGTGAGTTGTGCATTTAGTTTCCCCTTCTGGACTTCGAGGTCTGAGATCCTCTCTAGCGCTGATGTTTTATGAGAAAAGGGGGAGAGGAGGACTAATCTAACAGCTGCCTGAAAAGAGGGAGGGGAGGGAGCATTAGTGTTGGGCCCCTCGGGAGTCAGGAAGACCTGAGTTCAGATCTGACCTCAGATGCTAGCTGTGCCACACCAGGCAAGAAATTTCAGTTTCCTTATTTATAAAATAGTGTTAACAAAGCATCTACCTCCCAGGGCTGTGGTCAGTGTAAAAGGATGGCGTATTTGGAAAGTTCTTTGTAAATGTTAAAGCACTATGTAAATCTTAGCAATCATTATTGTTATTATTACTTTTATTTTCCCATTGAAATGGAGTGAACAAATCAGGAATAGAGTTTTCCAGAGGAAGAGATTTATATTGTTAAGACATACGCTGTCAGTAAGAGCTTTTGGATCATGAAATTGTGGGCCTTCTGGGCAGCTGACAGAAGG
This sequence comes from Gymnobelideus leadbeateri, assembly GCA_011680675.1. NCBI lineage: Eukaryota > Metazoa > Chordata > Mammalia > Diprotodontia > Petauridae > Gymnobelideus > Gymnobelideus leadbeateri. The sequence continues at coordinate 268,284 of WOXC01000231.1, forward strand.
GATACCAGGCCTTATAGGCCTGAAAAACAAATTTCCATAGCACTTAAAGTGTTTATCTTTCACTGTGAGTCAGGCGGTGAAAGGAAGAGTAGTTCCATTTTCTAGATGAAGTAACGAAGGACCCCTCCCTATCCAGAGTGAAGTAGTGACTTGCCAGGGTTAGAAAGCAGGCTGGTGGCAGGGCTGGGCTCAGAACCAGCCACTCAGGCCAGGGGTCTTTCTACTATGTTCTAGCTGCAAAACGCTTCCTAGCTATGAGCCTGACCAGAAGGACCTGTACCCTCGGCATGAGATCTGTTCACCAAAAATCTCCCGAAATGGGAGAAATCTGGTTTCCGCTAGGTTTGCAGATAACCCAGGACTGGGAAAAGAGTTCAGTGAGGAAGTTATATTTGTAAACTCCACTCCCAGTGAGGGCTGAAGGATAAATGGCAGAAACCACTTGGAATCTTTTTCTCTTTTTAAAATAAATAATTCATTATGAACTTAACATTAACAAAACCAACTAAACTCTTCATTACAACAAATTAAATCATTTAGTAGTTACTTCTTTCCTGTCTCCTCCTGGAGTTTCTGTCCATATACTCCTGTATTTGTGCATATAAATATATCTTGTGTGTGTGTGTGTGTGTGTGTGTGTGTGTGTTTCATTTATGGGATAAATGTTCAGCCCCAAGGAGCAGGGCCCAGGCTAAACACAGACCAGAACAAAAACAAGATATTTGACAAGTCTGTCTAATTCTGACCTGCCTTTAAGACCTGGCTCAGACACTGCCTCTGCCTCCTCTAAGAAGCCTTCCCTGATTCCTTCTCTCGTTCCCCCCTTCCCCCCTCCCCAGCTCCCCAAACACTCTGGGCTTCCTCCTGGTGGCTCCCACATGGGGGCCTTGCATTATTCTTCTCTCTCCAAGTCATCCCCACTGCAAACATCCTGAGTTATGTGTGTGGTTGAGGCATGGTATCTTTTCATCTGTTTATCTCCCCCGCAAACCACACACACACACACACACACACACACACACACACACACACACACACACACACACACACACACACACAGGCTGGGCCATAGGGCTTTTCTTGTACCTAGTAAGGACTCAGCCAATATTCAGGAAAGGGGAGAGGAAGGTGATGTTTTTAACCATACACATATACACACACACACTATGTGTATATATATATATATATATATATATATATATACATATATATATGCATACACATACACAAAACAGACATACACATACATATAACAGACACATATAAAATAACCCACTATGTACTGTGCTAAGAGCTTTTCACAAATATCTCATTTGATCCTTATAACAACCCTATATGATGCTATCATCCCCATTCTATAGGTGAGGAAACTGAGGCAAACAGAAGTGAAGTGACTTGCCCAGGGTCACACAGCTAGTAAACTGCCTGAGCTCTGACTCTAGGCCCAGAACTCCATCTACTTTGCCACCAGTTGCCTCTGTGAAAGTAATTGAATTGTTGAAAAAAAAAAACCAACCCAAATTCCTTAACTTGAAAGAGCACACTGGAAATCAAACATGTCTTGTGCACTGAAGCTGGGAGATTTTGGAATCTCTGGACTTGGGCTAGCCTGGCCACAGCTTCCAGAGCCACCTGCCTATGAGACTGAGTGAGTATCCCTTTCCTGGATGGCTTCTTTCCTCACCTCAGGGGTCCCCTCCTTCTTTGGTGGATTTCCTTTTGACCCTGAGGAGTTTGTACTAGACATTGAAACATGGGTCCTGTGACACCTTGTGGAATCCCTTCCCCTCTTGCCCTCAGAGAGTCCAAGGTTCATAGAACTAGAAACCATCTAGTCCAATTGCAGCCTCCCACCCCCCCACCCCCGCCTCCATTTCACAGAAAGGGAAACTGAGTTCTAAATAAGGGAAATGATTTGTCCAAAGTCACGCAGACAATAAGTAGCAAAGTTGGGATTCAAAGGCCCTCTGAACTACAAATCCACTGTGTTTGCCTCTTTGTGTCACAGTAATCCTTCTGGGGTCCCTCCCCTCTTTCCCTGTACTGCTCTTCCCTCTACCCCTTGGTCTCTCACTCACCCATATTTACGAAGCTCATGACCATGTCAGCATGGCTGATGACTCGTTCCAGAGGAGGGCTCTGGGTGCTCAGACTGGTCAGCACAGGCCTGGAGACCCCACGACCCCAGGCCCCATCGGCATCATCACTGCCTTGCCCATCTTCCTCCTCACTGGCCATGGCATGGTACAAGTCCAACATGAAGAGTGGGGCCGAAGATGGCAGCTTGGCCCCTGGGGGGGGCCTGGGCCGGGGGCGGCCTGGCAATCCCAAAATGGACAGGATCTCCCGTTGCATTTCCCGCTTCTCCCAGCCACTGAGTCTCCTCTGGAGGAAGCTGGAGGTGTGGAGGTAATTCCCATGGAAGTTGCTGCTGCCCAGCTCACACAGTAGAAGTCCCAGGAGCCAGAGCAGGGCCATTCCACCCAGGGGCCCACTGGAGAAGAGCCTCATGGTCCTGTTGTCTGCCCCTCTGCTTCTGTCAGACGTGGCTGCTCTGCCCTTGCTCCAGCCTTCCCCTCCCCTTGCCTCCTTTCTGTTCCAGTTGAGCTATGCAAGGGCAGAGTCTGAGGGATTTAACTGGGGGTGAAAGGGATGGATCACAAGCGGCCCATTCACGGATGGGCTTTGAAATCAAGAACTAGGAATTGAAATGTTTTGTTAAAAAATAAACTGAAGTGTGAAGACTTATGGGAAATAAAAAAAGGAAATCCTGAAGCTTGTGAAATGAAGTGAAAATGGAAACAGTCTCCAAGGGTCAAGGGAGGCTGCCTCTGTCAGATAACCTGAGCCCGGAGTCAATCTTCCTCCCTTAAGAGTTCCTCTGAAGGTGGGGAAAGCCGCTTTGCCACTTTCCTGGAGCCCCGTGGGCGGCTTTTTCTAGGTGATCGGACAAGTCCTCGGGAGCAGCAGAGCAGGGACTGAGCCTCAGCCCAGAGATTCCCCCAAACACTCCCAGGAACCACGGCCGTGGGAGGCGGGGAGGATGGGAAGGAGGGATAAAGGCGAGAGGAGAGAAGGGAGAGAAGAGAGGAGAGGGGAGTCAGGACAGAGTGGAAGGGAGGCAGGTGGGAGAGACAGCAGGAGACAGGCAGTAAAGAGGGAGGGAGAGACAGACAGACAGACACGCGCAGTGTTAGAGGCAGGAGGGGACGGACAGGAGACAGAAGGGTCACACAGCGGGTTTAAAAAGAGAAACGGAGACCGAAGAAAATAAGAAACAAGGAAAGCCGGGCAGAGGCAGGAGGAGAAAAGGAATGAGACAGGCAGAAGCTGTCCCCTGCCTGCAGCGTCGCTCCGCGGCACCGTGGGTCCGCAGCTGCGTCCTCCGCTGGCCCCACCGCGCCCGGTCCCGGCCTCCCGCAGAGCCCCGAGGGGCAGCAGGGGCAGCACTCGAAGTCTCCCTGCCTCCTCCGTCGAAGTCTGTCTCTGGCTCCCGGACTGGGCTCGAGGCTCGAGGGCGAAGGTGCCCGCGCGGGGTGGGGCGGAGGCGTGGCGGGAGGACTGGGGGGGGGGGGGGGAGGAGGAGCCACCGCGCTACCTGCCTCGGACAGTCAGTCCGTCAGTCTGTCAGTCCTGTCGGTGCACCCACGCCTCCTCCGGCTGAGCCCGTCCCTGCCCTCTGCTCGGCTCCTCCTCCTCTCTCTGTGTCTAGCCCTTAGATCGGGGTCCCTGCGACCCTGAGCACGTAGGGCAGGCGTCTGCCGGTGTGTTCGTGGGTCCTCTGCGCTGTCCCGCGCTGCACCCGCAGGCTGGTGCCGGGCCGAGCACGAGGCGGGCGCCCTGGCAGCCGTGCGCAGCCGCCTCGGGGCTGCGGTGCCAGACTGGACAGGCGCTCGCCCCCACAGTGAGTGGCTCAGCGCCTGCCTCGGCCCGGGACCGGGTTAAACCCAAAGCTGGCCCAGGAGAGAGGCGTCGTCTCCGCTCGCGCCCCCCAGCGCGGACGCTCGCCCGAGCCCGCAGGGCATGCTGACCAGCGCGCCTTGGACCGTCTGAAGCGCCTTTATTTTCTTATACTTTTGGTATATACAATAGACCAAAGGGCAAAATCTACTTTGAAGTGGACACAAGCTGTGTTAAGGGCACGCTGACCAGCTCCGGGGCCCTAGGGACGCTCGGGGAGTGGGGCTGTGTTGGGATGCCAGCTGTTGCCAACTGTAGCCAGCTGTTCCCAGCTGTGATTGGGGGCTTCGCAAGCGCCTCTGCCCCCTCCTGGACATCCTTGGGCCGGCTGCGTCTGTCCTCTCTCCCTTTGCTTCAGCTCCTCGGGTAGAGCCTCGGTGAAAACCCTTCCACAAATGAGAAAACCTCCCTATGGACTTTGTACCCGGGATTCCGGAAATTAACACGTGAAGATAGATCAATGTGCAGCCTATCCCTTGAGCTCAGCAGGGATCGGGGACTGGGATCAGACTCAGACCTCAGAGGGCATTTAGTCTAATTCAATCTGCAATTCCTACTTCGGTCCGTCCAGCCTCTGCTCAAAGACTTCCATTGACAGGGAGCTCACTACCTTAATCATTCCTGGATCCCTCTCTAATCGTTAAGAAGTTTTTCACTCTCCCCTGGCGTTAGCTCTGTAATCTCATTGATACGGGCGCTTTCTCTAGACATTCAAAGGAACTGTAAGAAAAGTGCTGCGTTTGGAGTCTGAGGACTTGGGTTCAAATCCTGTCAGCAGTTGTGAAACCTCGGGCAATCCCTGCTCTGGGCTTCAGTTTCCTCTGGCTTTCAGTTCCATCTGGAAGGGATCCTACGCTGGGAGCCTAGCCCTTCTTACTCCTTCCGCGGGCAGGTCGCTCAGCATTCTGGGGGCTTCCTCTAGATGTCCAGACATGGCATGGACAAAGACGGAGTATGAGGCATTGCCTCATAGCCAGCTTTCTCCATTTCCCCTCATGTATTTCTCTAATGTATTTTATACCACTTTTCTTCATATCAAGACGAAATCTTTTCCCCTTGTAATTAATTCTCTGAAACCATGTAGGCAAAGCCCAATCCTTTGCTTCTAGCACAGTCTTGCAGATAATTTGAAGTATCATTGCTCCTCTTTTTTCTCTATATCCCTGTCTGTCTCTCTCACTGTCACTCTTTGTCCCTGTGTCTGTCTTTCCTTCCCCCCCATCTTTCCCTACCTCTTCTCTCCCTGTCTTCTTTTTTTTTCAAAGCTACACTCACTCTTTGGATCCTTTTAGGATCATTGCAATTTTGTGCTATTATTTTCTTGGATGCACGGAGAGTCTATTTAAAATTCAAAAAGGTTTCCAAGGTAAAGTCATTGTGGGAATAACAGGCCAGAGGCAGCCCCAGGTGCAATCTCCAATCAACTTTCACCTGCAGGTGGAATTGACATAATAGCAGGGCCTTCAACCATACAAAGCTTACAGAAGCAGGTAACCTTGACTCCTGGAGGTTCCAGTCTAGAAGGAAATCAGATACTCTGATGTACAAGGTTACCATGAGAAGTACAAAGTGTTCTGTGAGGTCCCAGAAAGGTGGTCATGGAGGAGATAGGAACATGTTAGAACAGGGCAGACTTCCTGGAGGAGGTGGGATGTGAGTTGGGCCACTTTATACAAGCTTTCTTTTGTTTGAGTCTTACAACGGCCCTGAGAATTAGCATTATTATTATTAACAAACACTGCCTCCATTTTATAGAGAAGGAAATGGAGGCTTGTGTCACAAAGGTGGGTTTTTGAACTCAGGTCTTTCTGACTCTAGCTCCACCCACTGCACACGCAGCCTTCTCACAAGCCACTTTAATTATGTTTCCGAGTTGCTTCATGCAGTTGTCTAGTCTCCCCAGCTGGATTGTAAAGAGCCCAAGGGCAGAACCTAGCTCATCACCGTAAAAGGATTCATGTGGATTTGGGCTGGAGCAGAGGGTTGTATTTTTAAGTGACAGGATGTGCATTTTCATTTACCTAAGCAAGAGGGAGTTTGTGGCCCACAAATTCCCAGGGTACCTTTGTAGTCTTATCAGGGCTAGATTTCCAAGGGATTTACTGGGAGGGTGGTACTGCAGGAGGGGAGGGAGTCCAAATTAAAATTAGGTCTTCAGAATCCCAGCCTGGTCTGGCAGAATCAGTCTGGTCCATCCAGCTCAGCTTGTCATGTCACCTTCTTCAATCCCAGAACCAACTTTGCCTTCAGGGCATTATGGTCAACGTTATTCCAAAGACGTGGATTTAGTTTCAGTGGTAGTGGCATGGGTACCTTCCACTAAGAGCTTCTGGGATAAATGGATTGGCAAGTGGGCAAAAAATCTGTTAGAAATATGTCATAGGGGGCAGCTAGGTGGTGCAGTGAATAGAACACCAGCCCTGGAGGCAAGAGGACCTGAGTTCAAATCCAGCCTCAGATACTTGACAGTCTGTGTGTGACCTTGGGCAAGTCACTTAACCCCAATTGCTTTGCCTTCCCCCTCCAAAAAAACCCCAAACCAAATGTCACTGGAACCACTGAATATCAGTGCCTTTCATCATGCTTTCTGATAATGTCACCCCTCCCTCCCTAGATATTAAATTCCCAGAGTCAGAAGGGACTAACAGGAACTTAATAATGCTAATAGTTAGCATTTATGTAGTGCTCTGGGGTAGCTAGGTGGCTCAATGGATAGGACAGGGCCTGAAGTCAGGAAGACCTGAGTTCAAATCCAGCCTCAGACACTTACTAGCTGTGTGACCCTGGGCAAGTCATTTAACCTTGCTTGCCTCAGTTTCCTCATCTGCAAAATGAACTAGAGCAGGAAATGGCAAGTATCTTTGCCAAGAAAACCCTAACTGGGGTCACAAAGAGTTGGACACGATTAAAAAATGACAGAAAATAGAGCTTCAAGGTTTACAAACTGCTTTACAAATATTATCTCATTTGATCCTTATAATAGCCTTGGAAAGCAGGTGCTGGTGTTATCCCTGTTTTCCAGACAGGAAACAGATAGGCAGAAGTGAATTGACTTGTCCAGAGTCACAAAACTAACGATTCTGAGGTCAGGTTTGAACTCGGATCTTCTCAATTCCAGGCCCAGCACTCTGATGACTGTATGGCCTCATTCCCTCCAGAACCAAAAGAGCCCTAGTCCAGCTTCCACTCTCCCATTTTACTGGAGTAAAGTTCATATGAGTGAAGGAAATTCTCTAAGATTAAAAAGATACAAGCAGGGGAGCCTAGATTCAAATGCAGGCCTCTGAATCTCAATCTGTTGCTGCTTCCTTTCCATGAAGCAGTATCCCTGATATCAGGGATATTTTGCAATATCCCTGAGAAGTGGCCATCCAATTGGTCTTCAGTCAAAGACCTATACTGATGGGGAACTCATCTCTAGAGATAGACCATTCTACTTTGAGGCAACTCTAATGATTAGGAAGTTTTTCCTTAGATAGGACTGGTCTCAATTCCTGTAATTCCCAAGTCTGATTCCTCTTCCATATTCTGGTCCAAACATAACTGTCCAGTCCTGCCACCATTTTCCTCCCCCATCTCTCCACCTCAGCTTTCTCCCACATTAACCTGAATTAGCACTTTTTGATGACTTGGTAGATAAGAGTACAGAACTCCGAGCCTCCCTGGCTTTGAATGGGGACTTGGAAACTTATTTGAATGATCTTCGAGCAGGCATTGAACCTCTTAGAGCCTTATCTGTAAAATGGGGACAATGCCTGTAGCAGTGCGCTGGTGGGAGGGTTAGGAAAGAATGTATATAAATGCATTGGAAATATTCAAGCACTATATAAATTTCACTATTATAAATCTGTGGGTGGGCTTAAGTGATAGCTGTCAGCTGATAGCTTAGAGGGAACACTGGGACATTAAAACGGTTGTTTGCTGAGGCTTGTGATGATCAATGGGGCTAACAGTTGGAATTTTAGATTTTCTGCCTTTCCCCAAGGAATGGAGCTAAATGAGCAAGCCCTTCTGGAGAATAGAAGGACCAACCCTGGGCATGAAAAAACTTTTCTGATTAGAATAAAGAACATTAGGGTATAGGTGGAAGAAAATATGGACAGCCAGAAGCCTGTGCTTGAATCCCTCCCTATCCCCCAACGTACTTGCTATCCGTGGTCATAAGTGAATCACAACTTTTTATTTTTTTTTAAATTTTTATTATTTTTTTTTGCTTTTTTTTTGGAAGGCAATTGGGGTTAAGTAACTTGCCCAAGGTCACACGGCTAGGTTTTTTTTTTGTTTTGTTTGTGTGTGTGTTAAGTGTTTGAGGCCGGATCCGAACTCAGGTCCTTCTGACTCCAGGGCAGACGCTCTACTCACTGCGCCATCTAGCCGCCCCAGAATCACAACTTTTTAAAACCTTATTTTCTTCAATTCATTCTTCAATGCCCATCCTTCCTACCCTTATAGTTGTTAGGAAGGTGAAATTATTTTTCTAATCCTTAGAAATTTGAAGGCTGAATTATTCCACTGGCAGAAATGACACCTTAATTCTTTACAGTAACAGCTGACTACCTCCCTGTGGTACAGTGAGGCTTGGGAATGGGAGGTAGGGGTGGTGTTCAAGATCTAACCTTGAGTTGCTTTCCTGTGTGCATCCTCTGGGTAAGGAGTATTGTGGAAGCCTAACCAACTCCCTCAGGTACAAGGTCTCCCCAAACTTGACAAGGCTTTGGTTGTTCCTTCTTTAAGAGATAGCTAAGTGAGGCCAATGGCAAATTGAAGGCCTAAGGATATAAGAGTAGTTTCAAGCCTTAGAGATTCTGAAAAGGAGCTGAACTTGAAGCTGCTGGGTTAAGGCTAGGTCTTAGCCAGCAACATGAGTGTCCACATTCTAGTTTTAGGAGGAAAATGCAAGGAAACTTGTCATTTTCTGGTCTGCTGTGGACTGAAGGAATGAAAGAGAATCAGCCAGAATCCTAGCCCCCAGTCAACTCGAGAAGAAAGGCAGCAGAGGACCACGTAGCATGTGAATACAGAATGCCGCCAGCTCCTTTTCTGAGTGCTGGATGTGGTTGTCTAGTACAGACCTGGATTTGAATCCTGGCTTGGCTACTAAATTGTTGTGCATGCCCCAAGTCCATTTCTTATATTGTAAATTAAAGAAATTGTAAAGTTGGGGCAATACTTACCTCACAAGGGTGTCTGTGGGGAAAACGCTTTGTAAACCTTAAAGTGCTAGACAACTTGAGCAATTATCACCCTATAGGTATCAGGGATCAGAAATCCCGGCCAAAGGCAAACCAGGGAACATTGTAAGGACTAACTTGTTAGTTTTGTCTCAAATAACTTTAACAAGTATCCTTTTTCTAAATGTCTGGGCTTCGTTTCCTGAGAGGTAAGCTAAAAGGTAGCATTTGCTAGTATTTAAATGGCAGGCTCCCAGATCCCAGTTCTGGAAAGGCATCTGGACTTGGCAGACAGTAGCGTAGCGGATAGAGCATGTACTTGGAGTCACATGGTCGAGGCTCAAATCACAGCTTTTCCACTTCTTGTTACCTAAGCCACACAGTATCACTAGGCCTTGGCTTCCCCATCTGTAAAATCAGGAGGTTGGACAAGATCAAGTGTTCTCAACCTTTGCTGTGTCATGGTGGCAGCCCCCTTTTCAGAATCATGTTTTTAAATGCATAAAATACATAGGATTATAAAAGAAATCGACGACAAAAAAGTTATCAAAATACTGTAAGAACATGTCCATAGACCCCAGGTTAAGAGAAGTCCCATTCCACTTCCTATCGCCCACTCTAAGTTTCTTTAGCCAGGGTGATGCCTCCCTTCCAAGGTCAATGATGTCCTCTAAATATCTGATTGCCATTCATGACCTCCTGAGGGCTCCCCTCCCACAGACGGATGCATATCACCATTTCTCCACCATGGACTTGGGGATTCCTCCCCCCTGCCAATTTACACCCTGAAGGGCAGACTTCTAATGATGTGATTCTTGGGGCTCAGCCAGCTGGGCTAGTACTTTAGACAAGTGAAACATGGTCTACAGACCCTTTACATAGGTCCCACTTGAAGCTTGTCCAGGTGGACAGGTCCCTGATGTGATTTTGTGCTCTGCTAAGGCAGTCTTAGAGAACCTAGGAGCCACCTCTGCATCATGCTGAGGAATTAGAGGTGATGACACCATCTTTGTAGGAAGGAAAATACACGGGGAAAAGTGCTCCAGACATTCACGTTAATGTAAACGTTCCAATCTTTTGCTCCAAGTAATGACTCAAAATACATGCAATCTTAACTTTTAGCTAAAATATAATATAGAAAAGTAGGGTTTGGAATGAAACAAGAAAACAAACCACCCCAAAACATCATGACTGCAAGCAATTTTAATACAAAAATGTGTCTTGTTTTTAAACAGTTCATTGGTACAGCTTTTGTTTCTGCCTCAATTAGAACCAAGTGAGAAAATCACACAGCACCATGGTCAGTCAGAGCTGTAGAACAGCAGGGGAACGCACGAAAGTTTTGGACAGCCCCTCTCCATCCTCCTCAGGTTCACTTGGTCAGTTGATATTATCATTAGAAAACAAAATAAAAACAACAAAAAAGCAAAGACATGAGTGAAACAGGACTTGATGGGGAGGGTGCTGGTGAGATTTCATTAGGGGACAAACAAAAGGTTAGGTTGTCAACTTTCCAGATATGCTTTGGGAAAGCCGAATGACCATTTAAATACCAAAAAGAAAAAAAAAGCAGGTGAATAATTCTGGAAATCAAACTTGAGATCAGGTGGTCTGGGTGGCCAAGGACAACAGCTCTCCATCAAAACCGATGTTAGCACACAAGCTGTTGTTTCCTCATCTTCCCTTCCCAAGTGGGGCTCTCCCCCACAACACTGCCTGGACATTAACAGTGTTCATGTGACTTTTAAACACTCAGTGACTGAGACGGTAGTTTAAAGACAGCACTTTAATGAACTTTTACCATAACATGTGCAAATCTTATTAATTCAAATGAACTCCCCCTTTTCTTCGGCTAAAATCACAAAGTTAAAAACGATGGAAAAAAACACCTGGAAGTTCCCTCCCTCTCCTCGTGCTTCTCGCTGCTTGAGGTGTCTGTGATTTACAAAAAAAAAAAAAAAAAGAGTCCCTTCCACGCTGCAGGATTCTCTTTTTTTAAATATAATTTATCTTGCTGAGATAGCAAGTCAAGTTTATAAAGAAGATGCATTTAGGAATAATCCTAAAAGATAAAGCAGGTTTGTAACCCTGCACCGCGCAGAAATCCTATTTATAGGGTTTTTTTTCCCCCTCCTTTAATACATGTTCACATCCTGACCTTTTTTGCTTTTGTTTCTCAAACCTTTCAGTTTCTGGCTCCCCATTCAGTACTGGGGTTTCCCAGAAGGCAAAGTTTATCTACATAAATATTCACATGAAAATAGTAACTTACAAAAAGAAAAAAATAAGGCAGCTTCATAACACAATTATTCTTGTACACTTTTAACAATATAACTTCTCCCGTTCAGAATAAATATACACCCAGCATATGGAGCAGGCTTAGAACTCGACACAGGCTTGGAGGGGAGCTGTTATCGCTTTGGGCCTGGAGTCCTGGGGGAAGCTGTGGTGGTTTTCTTGGACATGGTGGGGATTTTGGAAGGCTTTGTTAACCCTCTCCTGGAACTTCCTTGGCCCCCTGCTGTGCTGCTCTCCGATGTGTCTGAACAAGCCGACTGGGTCTCTAAGAGGTCAAAGTCGGAGGCATCGCTTCCACGGCGGCTGCTTGCTCTACTCCCTGTCCGGCTCCCAGCACGACTTGTGGGCCGGCTGGTTGTCTTTTTTGGATCTGAAATTTAGGAATGAAATAATCAACATTTATTAACCACCTCACCTGCTCTGTGCCAAAAAGAGGCAAAAGAGAGTTCTGCCCCATTTCACTGGCTCATGTGCCAATGGGGGAGACAATGTGCAAATGGATGTGCAACAATAAGCTGTTTACTCGATAAACAGGAAAGCTAGGAAATCATTAACAGAAGGAAGGTACTAGTATTAAGAGGGCTGGGGAAGGCTTCCTTCAGAAAATGGGATTTTAGCTGGGACCTGACAGAAAGTCAGGAGAGTGAGGTGATAAGACATGTGCTTTGTGAGGGTGACTTAGGGTTGGAAACGCCCTAAGGCCCTGATGCTCTCTGAGGCACAGAGGGGAGAAGTGATGTGGCCAGGGTCATACAACTACCAAGTTCGTAAGCCAGGATCCTCCTGACTCAGGTGCCTCCTGAGGCCTCACTGGCCCCGGGGTCACATTCCTCACAACAACCACCCTTTTTGCTTGCAGAATCTCCAAGCAGGCTCACTGGCCATTACCAGCCTGACAGGAGGATGAAAAGAGGGATTGGCTTGGGGGAGAGCTGCTTGTCATCTCATGCACATGACTTTCTGGGAACTGATTCCCCGTATCCCCATCCCTGGTGCCTAGCAACACACCTGAGCACACAGAAATATTTATTTATAAAAGGTGTCTTTTAATTTGGGGAGACAGAAATTGCTTTCTTTCTACCAGTCTATTGTTATCCTCAGCAACAATGAATAGGAGAGGCAGGGTTATCACAAGACCTAAGATCTGCCTTGAGCTGGTGCTGTTGAGGGGGAGTGGGGCTGAGGGCAGAGTAGCTTTAACATCAACATGGCTGCCAGTCTAAGAAAGGTTCCAGTTTAGGCCAGCATTGGATTCTGTCTGACATCTGATGACCAACTTAGGTAAGCACATTAAGGTCTATTATTAGAGCAGATTTCTTAACCCTGGAATTCTATGGCAACTGGTGGACCTAGGGACCACCTCCTCCATCAGAATTATGTTTTCAAATGCATAAAATAAAATAGTATAGGAAGGAAACAAATTATATTGAAATATATAGTTATCAAAATAATAAACAAACAAGTTCACAGACCCCAGGTTAAGAGCCTCCTACAAGAGTGGGTTGGCCACTGCGACTCATTAAGACCATTTCCCAATGTATGATGGTGACCTGCACTGTTGGAGGGCAAAAACACAATGATGAAATCACGAAAAGTTTAAGTATCATCATCATCATCTCCACTTCTGTTACCTAGAGAGAAGACTATGCTAGTTAAGAGGTCTCCTGATATAGGGGGCTGGACATCTTCATGGGCTTCTTCCTGTGTATCAAAAGTACATGTTTATCTTCAAAGCCACTGAATCCTTTCTAATAGCGCATCAATATCTAGACAAGACAATGTTCATTAGGAAATACACAGTTCTCAAATCTTTTCTCATTCTTGAACACTGGCCTCTTGTGAGAAGCCATGGCATTGATGATTCCAAAGTCTAACAAACTTACCAGCCCGATTGGTTTTGGCACTAGTGGAGGCTGGAGAAGAACTGTTACTGGCATCCCCACTAAGGGACGTTCGGCTAGAATGAAAAGCTGGACGCTTCAACTTGCTGCCTGTGGATGGCATCACCTTTGGGAGGAAAGGATATTGTTACTAAGCTCACTGATTCACAGAAGCACTTTTTTTTAGCTCCTGCCATAGGATTTTTAATACAGAACTATCCTGAAAAGCAAATTAAAAGTCAAGGAAAACATTCTTTTGTTGTTGCTTCAAAAGTATGCATTTTGAAAGTTTAGCAAATCAGAACTTTCTGATTTATAATTTAAAAATACTCTCTAACACTTTTATAGTTTCCATAAACATCCATGGGCAAGAGGTAAAGTTTTCTCAGATTTTCAAGACCATATTAAGCACATTGTGGTTTAACTGAGAGGAGAGGTGGTCATGGAGGGAAGGTGGAATGGGAAGAATTTTATAAACCTCATAAGTTAAACTTCTTTGATAAAAACCAAAAAGATAATTTTCAGTCCAAAATGCCACAGTTAGACTTGATCAAGGAAAGCAGGGGAGTGGAAACTCCAGCACAGTAGGGGTCTGGCTTTATTGCTAAGTGTCTGGATGACCCCGGATCTGTTGCTTTTCTCCCATGAGACCTACTTTCTTTATCTACAAGATAGCAATGATATTTACTCCTGTCCTGTCTCCCTCATCATCCCAAGGAAAAGATGGACATAACTGGGCTTTAAAAGAAATTAGAAAATTTTCAGTTGCATTTAAAAATTCCAGACTTTGTTTTGGGGAAGGGTAGATATACATTTTGATTTTACTTTAAGCCACTCTTCCTGCAACATGTCCTATTTTTTAAAAACAAACTATTTAAATGTTTTCCAAGACTTTTAAGATGTCCATTTGATCAGAAGAGAAAAATAACCCAGCAGGACTTTTCTGCTCCTGTACTTCTGGGTTATAAATTTTTCCAAAGAATTGAGAGAAAGTTGAATAAAGCAGGTTATCCATCAAGCCCTTGGAGCCAAGGTCCTCGAGTCTAAGTAGACAGAGAAGCCCCAGTTTCAGAAGCTGCCCTTTTTTGCTGGCATTATTTTTAAGTCATATTGTCTTAGGATGATAGCAGCTCAAAGTGTTCTTAAACAGCAATTCAACTTTGGCAAAGTAAGCTGGTTACAGGGTGACTTAATTATAGAATATCCAGCTGCAATGGGTATATCTAGATAAAATAAAATTTCAGCCACAAGATGAGTTTTCACCTATAGGCCCAGAATTTGCACATTATCTTTTGAGTTTTGGAATTTCTAAGATTCTCATGAAACTGGAGCCCTAAAGAAGGCAGGCAGCAGGATAAGCAGATGGACTCCCAGGATTCAAGTGGCAGCGAGTGATAAAAGAGAAGAGTTTGTGCTTTGGTTTAAACTGGGGAGAATTCCCAGATCAATCCCAAAGCCCAGTGAATGCCCAGGCCCAGGGTTCTAAGATGTTTTCACCTAAGTTCCTGAAGAAGGAACCTGATGCTGCCTGAGCAGGGTCACAAATGCACATTTTGTGAAGAGTAGAATTTTGAAATGAGAACCCATGAATCAGGCAAGGCATTTCATTTCTCAAAAGCTGCCATACCCAAAGTGTCACGGTGTTTTAGTTACAGTAAATGAATAGGCTGAAACCCTGGTTTGTGTATTCAGGTCAAAATAAAGTTATGAAGAATCAGAGTCTAGGTCCAAAAGGTCCAGAGTAAGATTCAATCTGGAGCCCAAAGCAATTTCCACTGGCCTCCCTAGGCTGCTCCAACGCTATAGGCCTTGGGGCCGGTGGAATGCATGCCACGGGTGCCCACCCAGGCTGACGTTAACTACTACATTATTAAAAGCAAGTTAAAAATCAAGTTATACATGCGCGACTGTTGAATTTCAAGTGTTAATAACTCGGCTCTTGATTGGATGAAAACTTTTCTTCGTGAATGAACTTCATAAAAATGTTATTTAAAAAAAAACAGAATAAATGAAGTGATCAGAAACTTTTTTTTCTGGCCTATTTTTAGTGTTCCTGTAAAATCTATGACTGACCTGGAATTTGGCCATAAAAATCAGATCATGTGCATCAAATTTCTTTAAGTCCGAGTTAGAAACTCCTGAAAAACACTTCCCCATGTGAACTAGCCATTAGAGCAAGTGCTAGGAGAGGACAGGAGAGGAGGGTGCTGGCAAGTCAGGGAGAGAAGCCACTGGCTGTCTCCCCTTGGCACACTGGTCATTGACCAGAGATGCCATACTCTACCTCAGAACCGGGCAATTGAAGGTCAGGAAGACCGCTGTCCCTGAGGGGGGTGCCAGCTTTACTGTTTACCAACCAAGGTTTGTCATAACATCGAGAGGACTGATGTGGAGTCTGTGGAATGGAAATCCAAAGGGGGTGGAATGGTCGACCATGGAACAAAGAGGGTCAAAAATGGGACAGAGGGACAAACAGAGGATCCTGAGTTTTACAGAAATGGAGACAAAACCAAGAGGCATCAATTGGTCTGGTGGGAGGAAAAGTGGCAGCTCTTCCTCTGCAGACTCTTCGGCCACAGAGTTGGGAGGCCAGGAAGGATCTATAGGCTGGAATGGGGAGGACGCAAGAAATAGGTGGAGTTCTGAGTATGGCCTGCAGGCCCAACCTGCTGGGGGCCAGGATGTGCTTGGCTTGGGGAGGTAGTTTCCAGCCTGCACCCAGCACATGGAGAAGGTGCTTGGCAGCCTCTGGACAGAAGGAAGGGCAGTGTACCATTGTGCCCAGAACCTACCTTGGCCCCGCTGGCAGGTGTTGCTGGAGAAGATGGCATTGAGGCGCAGCTGTGGTTACTCTGGCTGGCACTGGAGCTAGACCGGGTAGGGGAGGCTGCCCGGGAAGATGGCTTGGATCTTCGACCACGGGATCGGAAAGGTGTCATTCCCTGGGACACACCCTCAGGTAAGATGAATTTTTCCCTAAGTTCTATATTAGTTCTTCCTCGTGCTAAAAAAGAAAAAAAAGGGGACAAAAAGACACATAGAGACATATACACAGAGTTAATCTTGACATTTTCCTGATTCCCACAATAAGGCTCAACCCCACAATGCCAGTTAAGTCTTAGGCATTGATGATGCATGCAATATTGTCAGAGGAAAATTGCACCCTTCTTTTAATGAAATTTTTCTTATCAGCATTCTCATCCATTTAATGATAGCAGGCATTTTTGTTACTGAGTTTCCTCGGAGTGCTCCATACATAAACTCTTCTTAAATGGGATTTACAAAGAAGTAGGGTGGAAATGTATCCAAATGAGAAGGCAAAATGCTAGTTTGTCATGGTCCCCAGGGTAAGCACACTGCACCCTGGGAAAGGTTAAAAACACAAGCACAGCCTGCCATGATCTGAATGTCAAACTAAATATCCCCTTCTCTTTCTCACAATATGTGCATCATCTACTCAAAGCTTTTGAATTGTGACATTAAAACAGAGAAATGCAGACTTAATAGCCTTCACGAGCAGTGTCAAACTCAAATAGAAACAGATCCCTGTGCAATGTATTGACTTAGAAAACCACAAATTAACATTATCGCTGTTGTACTGTATTGTTATTTTGTTAAATAAATACTTTCCAATCCAGTTCTGCCCTCACTCAGGAGACCCAAGTTGTGCTGCATTTGATACCTCTGGTTTTCACAGTTCTTATTGATATAATGATAGGGCTTAGAAAGCAGAATTTTTAATTTTTTAAAGATGAGGAGTTTTCAGATAGTGAGATCGGCACACAGTCACTTATTTAAAGAATAACCAGGTATATCTACGTGGAGAAAGAGAAGTCATGCACAAAACCTGCCTGTTGCGAAATATGTGAAAGCCAAATACTTAATGGGGGGCAGGGAATAGGCATGATAAAGAGCACTAAGTGGATGGATCTTAGACACAAGCTGCCTTCATTCTACTACTGCCAATAAAACCAGGAATCAAAAAATACTTTAAACTTAATTGAAGCAAATCTTACAAAGGAAAAGTGTGGCTGGTTTTTAGGAGATGAAGGAGCCCCATGGACTTTCCCTTCCTTCCTCTATTTGCTTCTCCCTACAAAGTCTTCTCATTACAAGTACCAGAGGGGCACTGTGATATGGCAGAAAGAGTTCTGGATGTGGTCAAGAGAGAACTGGGCTCAAATTCAGCCTCAGACACTTGCTAGCTATGTGACCACAGGCAAATTACTCAACTTTTCAGAATCTCAGTTTCCATCATTAGAGATTATATACTCCACATGGCTGTTGCAAGGATCAATGGGATGAAGGAAGAGCTCTGGATTTGGAGTTACATGATGCCAGTTCAAATGGGGCTCTGCACTGACAAATCCCTGTGACTTTGGGGAAGTCATCTCACTGCTGAGGGTTCTGGGCCCATTTCTGGGCCTGAGCTGATCTCTGAGGTCTCTTTCAGCTCAGATAGTATAAGAAAGACACTCACAGGGGTGGCTAGGTGGTGCAGTGAATAGAGCACTGGCCCTTGAATCAGGAGGACCTGAGTTCAAATTTGGCCTCAGACACTTAACCCTTACTAGCTATGTGACCTTGGGCATGTCATAACCCCAATCGCCCCTCCAAAAAAAGCAAAAAGCAAAAAAAAAAAAAAAAACACTCATTAGATGCAAACTGTTTCCTTGCTTCTTCCTTGTCCATATACTCTTCATTTTCTGTAGTCTCTCTTGGATAATGCCATCCATTCTTCTACTTTTCTGCAAGACTCTCAGGTCTGGAGTCACAGCACTTAAATGTACCACTCATTCTAGTGTTTGCCTGTGCTGTCACTTAATTGTTTTGATTGTATGTCCTCTCTCCTTAAATGGATCGCAATCTCTCTCTTTCTCTTGGGAGACAATCAGGACTAAGCAACTTGCCCAGGGTCACACAGCTACTAAGTGTCTGAGGCTGGATTTGAACTTAGGTCCTCCTGACTTCAGGACTGGTGCTCTGTCTCCTACCCCACTGAGCTGCCCTATAATCTCTTTAAGGGTAGTAACTACAGCTTGCATCTCTCCATTGGGAGCAGTGGAGAAGACTGCTAGTAATGAAGAGGAGTCAGAAGGCCTGGCTCCAAGTCTTGGTTCTGCTGTTTATGACCTAGGTGATACCATGACAGTGACTTAGTCCCTTTGGGCCTCATTTAACTCCTTTGTAGAATGAGAAGGGTGGATGAGACGACCTCTAAAGTCTTGCCTAGATCTAAACCTGCTATTTCCCTGTATCTGTATCGGGGTGGATACACAGCAGGTGCCTGACAAAATCTCTGTGATTTGGTGAGCTTGGCTAAGGACTCAGACGTCCTCCAGCGGCTGCAGCCACTCGATGCCCTAAAGGTTTCACCTGTGGTCAGACCTGAACTTTCAATATGTTAAGCTTTACCCAACTGTAGTCATAAGACAACTTGAAGAATCAAAAGTGAAGACAAGAACAGAGAGAATTTAAACTGGGGAGGGGGGAGTAAGAGGAAGATGCTATACTCGGCTATGAAATGCAACAGAATTATAGCAGTTCCATGATTGGACTTCTACCTTTGGATATTCTAAGCCCTCAACAGTGGACTTTTGGGATAGGTCTATAGGGCCCTATGTAGTTGTGAACACAAAAGGGAATGAGAAAAGCAATAAAAAAGGCCATCTGAAAAAAAAAAAGATGCTGGGAAGTCAGTCAGAGGGAAGAAATCAAGATAATCCTGAGTTCCCTCTAGGAGGCGGGAATTACCGGTCTTCTTAAGATTTCACCCAGTGCCAGGCAGAAGGGGCCTCCTTCTGTCCTTTGGTCTCTAAGCCTACAGAGTACTGTGTGCTCCTTCATTCATGGCTGCCCTGGGGTCTGAAGTGTTTCTGGTGTCCTCACCCTTCAGTCACAGGCTGGGAAAATCTAGTCCCTCATGTTCAAAGGGTGTGCCAGGTACATTATGAAGAGCATAGCACCATATATTCTTCAGGAACTGTTGTGGTGGGAGTGAACTGGCTCTGGGCCTAAGATTGTATTGTTCTGGCTGTAGCTGTTGCAGCCTGGAGAATAGTCACTCCTTCTTCCTTGGTGGCCCTTCAAGGAGACTTAAGGTTTAAGGGTAAGTGTGGCTACGAAAGAAATGATAATCAGTAATGTCTTACAGAGCCCATTATCAGGGTGACAAGTCTAAAGACTGGGGTCTGCTCAGGGAAAATAGTGACCTTTGTCACAGAGGCTACTCTTCTACTTGTAGCCCCGGTACCCTCATGTAGCTCATTCTGGCCTGGCCTCGGTGTACGGGGCAGGATTTCATGCACTAGAACCATCATTTCTCTATTACTATTATAATAAGTCTCAACTTCAAGTGACTAACTACCCTTCATATTCTAGGATATCTGTGTCATAAAGGAAAATATTTGAAGAGATAAAACAAAGAAGTGGCCCTAAAGGCTGAATTTCAGACACCTGAGTTGACATACATTACTTAGGACTGAAAGTAGCTGACAACAAATGCTCTAGAGTCCCTGCACAGAAGCCAGCAATATTGTAATCAGGTGATATGAGCACCAGTAGCTGGCAGCTGAATGTAGGGGAAGGGACAGGAGGAAGATATGGAGATAGGAAGTGCAGACCAAGCTAGACGTTTTGTCTTTAAGCGTGTGAATGGTGCCGTCTTCACATTTCCAGTGAAAGTACTAACATATATTACAGAAACTCAAGGGAGCTGACATCATTTGGAACAATACATTACTGAGTTTGGCATTACCTCATTGCTTCTTTGCATTAAATCCTGGTGAATATAGTTGCTCATTCCTGTCCCTTCAAGTATGTGGTAAGTGCCTCTTGTGTAAATAAGGAAGTAGAGAAGTTGTGAGCTTGTGAATCTTGGAAAACTTTCCCATGATCTCTGAAGACTCAACATTATACAGCTGGCTCAAAGGTGAATGGACAGGCACAAGTGGGTGGGTGCAAGCAAGCTAAGTATTTCTAATTATGAACCAAGCACAATAAGTGATATATGGCTGGGAAAATGTATGATCATCAAAGGATATGGGCTAGTCACCTAGTGAAGAATACCATATCAACTGTCTGAGGGTACCTCTGATAGTCATGAAATGTAAAATAATCTAGAGGAAGCTTTGTCTCCTGGTCATCGTGGACAAACTGGAAAGTATCTCAGAGGTAGAGCCCAGTATTGAAGAGGCAGTAAGTATAAGTGATGGGATTTGAAACCCTCTTCTCAGCTCCAGAATAAGCTCTTTTCACTGAATTCCAGAAAAGATCGGGAAGCATGTAAGATGTGCACTGACAAGAAAGTACTCTCACTGATGAGTTGAGGCATTCATTAAAGTACAAATATAATTATGCTAACAGTTCAAGAATGCATCTTTCCAAGTAAAGTGTTAATATATTTGCAAATACCAATAGGGTGTTTCAACTCTGATTCAAGTAGTGAGGACACAAGGAAACTATGGTGTTTGAAAATTATTCCCAGTCCATCTGGAATCTTTAATGTGAATTCTTAGAAACCCAGGGTCTTTTGGGTTACACAGAAGGGAAAAGAAATACTATAGCTGTTGCATTTGAATAATGATCTCATATTTTCATCCACTTTCTCTGGAGTTGTACTAATTTGGTTGAGGAAAAATCAAAGATAGATAGAACCTTAGAACTATAAGGGACCTCAAAAGTCACTTAATATTAGTGAGTCAACAGTCAAGCATTTATTAAGGGCTTACTATGTGCCAGGGACCTCTACCTGAAATATGAACCCCCTGTATAACATATAATGTGTGCATATGTGTACACACATGTATATATGTACATACTCATATATACACACACAAACATATATGTACATTATCCCAGGTACCACATCTTGCCAAAGAAATGCTACACGATCTCAGCCCCAAATTAAGTCTTTTGTCCCAAACACACTTAGAAGTTGACATTCCCCTGATGCCAAAGCTAGAAGGCTGTCTCACTGGGAGGCTGTACTGGCAAGGGTACCTGGTCTAATGAAATCTTTTGGAGCTAAAAAAACCAATGTCAATTGCAAGTTGGTTTGAAACAGCCATGGCTTCTCAAGACTTCTCAAGATAACAAATCATGGATAAGGTCTGCCCAGTTTAATGCAGCAGCTTTGTCATCTAAGCCTCAGAAAACCCTATCATGTTGGTTCAGTCTTCACTGATGAAGAACAGAGAAGCAGAAACCCTAAGCAGGATGTGGCCCACAGTAGGTACTGTTCTGCACCCACCAATCCCTCAGCTGGTGTGGGCCACCTTTCGGTCTGCCTATACAAAGTCTGACAGCCTCGTGTTTACATGATTCCAAAGCATTTTACTATATTCTATCCTAGTCTTCAGTCATTGCTACTTTGGATGTCTTTTCCTATCTATTTCATTGTATCCTTTTTGTAAATCCCCTATCACATTATATTGCTGATAAAAAGGTTGCAAAGCTGTTGGAAAGGGCCCCATACTAGAAACAACACAATCTATAACATTTCATTATTTCACTCCGGTGAAGTCATACTTCTGTATCATAGAGAAAGTCCCTCCTTGTCTCAAAACAGACACTAAGAATATTCAAAAGACAAAAGGTAAGTAAATAGGGTGATGAGATAAGATCACACAATTAGCATATAATATCAAGTCCTATCACTTTATCTGGATGAAAAGTTAGCTAGAATCTAATAGGTCTTGGAAAGGTTTTTGGTCATGCAGCATTTGGATGTCAGCCCATTCTAAAAATTTCCAGGTTTCCTAAAGCTTGGTTCTAGATCTGCTGACTTTTTTTTTTTTTTACCTTTGGAACCTTTGAGCTATGTAGGGAAACCTGTTTAAGGTTCAAGATGAGCAGTATCTGGCCTTATTACTTGTTTCCCTAAATCTGGGTGACCAAATGCCTTTAGAGTTTCTGCCAAATCACTCCTTGATTTACTAACTCCCTACTGGGGTGGGGAACCTGTGTGGCCTTCTAGATCCTTCGGTGTGGGTTTTTGACTAAGCCCAAATTTTACAGAACAAATCCTTTTATTAAGGGGATTTTTCTGTGAAATTTGGATTCAGTCAAAGGGCAACACTTGAGGACCTAGAGGACCACACGTGGCCTTGAGGCCACAGGTTCCCCACCCAGGCACCTAGCTCAAAATCTTGGTGGTAACTGTGAGTTTTCCATTTTTTTTTTTTACCTCTCACAGCCAATCAGTTATCAAGGGTTAAATATTCTGCCCCTGCAGTATTGCTTCTATCCAGCCTCTCCTCCCTATCTCTGCTGCTACTACTCTGATGTAGTGTAGGCCTCCAGTTCTGTCTGACTGGATCCTCTACCTCTTCTCCTCCCTCCAATTCATCCTTCATATTAACTTCCAGATTAACTTCCCCTTTCCAATGATCTGGTCATGCCATTCTTTTAATAAAAAATGTCTACCGTGCAAAGTTAAAACTGCTTCACTCAACATCCTCCCCCTGCCCTTAACACCTGATGTTGCCCTATTTTTCAAGCCTTATCTCACACTGTTCCCCATCAGATAGTCAAATCAATTACTGTGTCTACTAAACAGACCCTGACTTGACATGCTTCCACACTTTTGTTCATTCTGTTCCACATCCCTAAAACATTTTCTCTCTCCTTTAATGACTATTTAATTTCCTAAGTTATCTTTTAAAGTTCAACTAAAACACTGTCCCCTCATTCCTAATAACCTCCTCTTCTTTCATCCCTCACAGGGTACTCTGTTCATACTTTTCTTGTGCTCTTATCATGTACTTCTGTGTAATAAATTTGTCTCTTTTCCTTATTCTTCTTCTGAACTCTCTATTTCATGAAGGCAGAGACTGTGTCTCTTTCTCAGCACTGAAAGGTGTTTTCTGCAGACAGGAGATAGCTCATAAATACACAATGAATTAAGCGGAATTTCTTTGGAGTTCCTAGTTTGATCTGGGAATGCCATAGAGGAAGCCAGCAGAGTGCTCTCATGGACAGAGCTGCAGTAGGAAGAGGAACATTCACTTCTCAAGCATGCAGATATCAAACAGAGGAAAAACCCAAATGCCACAGAGAGTATCTTCTGGGCTCTTCCAATATAGATATATACATATATACACATAGAGAGAGATGATGGAAAGATAAGTTGTAGTCAGTGGAATCATTTGGAAAGGAAGGAGTGAGGTTATACTTAGGCAAATGCAAGAAATTCAATACTGTGCCTGAGTTTGCCTAAAGAGGAGTTCAAGAAGCATTTATTCCAGATAAAAAACAAATTCAACATTGCTTGGCCACGGGCATTACTGATTCAGGCTGCCAAGTGAAAACAAGAGAAAGCAAGCCATCATGGATATATTCCAGAGCTCTTCATTGGAGAGATCTCTCACCTCCTCCTCTTTCATCCTCTCTAAATGCTCCCAACAGTATTCAGTCACATCATGTGGGAAACATTGACTTTTAGTTCTGTTATCAGTCAAAAAAGGCATCAATGTTTTTAACTTAGCAAGTGGGGCCAATGTGAGAGGAGACATTTGGTTTTTGGCCTCTAAGCAATAGGGAGAATGAATCGCAATGGCCCTGCCTTAACTGTAATACTCAGTGCACTGCCAGCCAGAAGAGGCAAGGAAGCTGCCACCGTGCCATGTCGTGCATGCACAAAGGCAGCCAAAGGAGCAAAGCTTGGCAGATGAGTGATGACGAAACCAAAAGGCCAACCTATAGGAGACTGACTGGCCATCGAAGAGCTGGAGTCTGAACGCTTTATCTTACTTCCAGGGTGATGCACTGGAATAAAAGACACACACGTACAAAGAAATCTCTGCAGACAGAGATGGTCAAGAAGGGGATGACGCTGTCAGAAGAACAGGGCAGGAAGGGTCTGGTACACCCACATGCAGCTCTGTCATCAGGGTAGACGTCGAGGGTCCCTCCACCCCCCTGGCACCATCACAGCAGCTACCAGGGAGAAAACCTACAGTGTGAGAAGCCTCTGGGCGCCTGGCACTACTGCTGCAAATGCTTATTCGCCACCTCAGGAAAACAGGCTCATCCACCCAACAGGAGCAGGAGCTCTTTGACCCACAGAAATACCAGAGTCCCACACTTGCCAAGCTTCAAGCAGACAGGCAGGTCATCAGGCCAGCAGGAAGAAATTACAGGGAAAAATATTTTAAACAATAGGAAAAAGTCTAAGTGGCTTCATCAGGCTCTCTCCTAAGGATGTGTTAATTAGACAGCCTAAAATGAGATTTCCTGAATAGGAAATTCACTATCATTATTAACATGTCACAACTATTCTTTGAAAGCCCATCTCTTGCCCTTTTCCCAGAATCACAACTGGTGACAATGGGTAACCTGGAAAGCTAAAAAACAAAAGAAACAAAACAAGAAAACAAGCAAAACCAGGGGTCACAAGTAGAAAAGACTTCTGATGTGCATGTCTATCTAACCTACAAAATCCCTTCCTGGGGTCTTTCATTACCTCGGCAGGGATCATTTTTCACTAAAAATTCATCTAGGGCCATCCATCCTCCACCAACTCGGACCATGACGGTGCTGCGCAGAATACGGACCAGCCGCAGTTGCTGGGAATCTCCAAACTGTGGAATTAATACAGAATTAATAGAATAAATGAGGAACAAACTGAGCAACAATTTCTTTTCAAAGCAGACTGTATCCAGGCAGCTATCCAGGCAGATATTCTAAGAGAGTAGTTTGGGTTTAAAATCTCACCAAAAATGCAACCTTAAATTTCTTAAGTTTTCCAAAAAGGATTTTTTTTTTGGCGGGGGGGGGGAAGGCAAGGGAATTGGGGTTAAGTGACTTGCCCAAGGTTGCACAGATAGTGTCAAATGTCTGAGGCCAGATTTGAAATCAGGGCCAGGGCCAGTGTTTTATTCACAAGGAAATTTTTAAATGGGTTAAAAAAAATCTAACCCAGAAACTCCAGTAATATCACAACTTCATCTTTGCAAACTTTTTTTCCCTTAATGAATGGTGTCCTTAGCCCATTTATATAACGTTTTGATGCCCAAAGAAATGAACAGGCAGAACTATCTCCAGTTTGATTTCTTTTTTTTTTCCATTTGTTTTGGCCATCCTTTATTTTGGTCATTTTTCTTCAATACTATTGTTATTTATATAGATTCTTTAATTACTATTTTAGTTATTTCTCAAATAGTTTTCTGTTTTGTTGTTATTAAAATGGTGTTTCTCTTTCATCACGCTTTATTAAAGTTTCTTACAATAAATAGCACAATGAAGGGAATTGGGGTTGGTAATTTTTTTTTTTGGAGGGCAATTGGGGTTAAGTAACTTGCCCAAGGTCACATGGCTAGGTTTTTGTTTGTGTGTGCGTTAAGTGTCTGAGGTCAGATCCGAACTCATCCGAACTCAGGTCCTTCTGACTCCAGGGCTGACGCTCTACTCACTGCGCCACCTAGCCGCCCCAGTTTGATTTCTTTAAAGATTTGGTCCAAAGTAGAACAAAACATTCTGACAGGCAGTTTTCCCCATTTACACCTAATACAGGACAGGGAGTTATGAAATGCTTGATGGCTACTGGCTCCCGGATACAGTGCACTGTACAGAGAAACACATGACATTGTGGAATTGCATTTCAGGAAACCATGCTTTTGCAAGCATCTTTAGCCTTGAGCCTCCTTGGGGTCCCAGAACCTCAGGGAGTCTGGCCCTGAGGTGATGCCACCAGCAAGAAAGCTATACCAACAGAACCAATCACCAGAGTAAGATGTTTACAGCAAAGTTCAGGTGCATAAATTTAAGCCTTTTAATCAGCAATGCTTCTTCCAAGGAACATGTTCATTTTGGGAGCTTACACCATGATAGAGTGATTTTTGTAGAAAAAAGATTCAGTATTCCTTCCTCTGAGATCACAAAAGCTACTCTGGGACCCACTTTCTTCTATCTCTTTAGCATACCTAACACCTTCCTAACCTATAGAGACTTCTTGGTCCTTTCTTCCCTTGTGGTCTTGGTGTTTTCTAATAGGTTAAATGAATACCTCCAAAACACAGGAAGAGACACAGGAGACACGAATGACATTCTATCTCCTATCTCCATGCCTTTGTACAGGTAGTTCTATGGGCCTGGAGGTGTTCCCTCTCTTCTCACCTCCACTCCCAGAGGTCCTGTAAAAGTATCGTTTCTGATCAGCAGTTTATTCTGACACCCTCAAGTTGCTAGTTCTTTCATCTCTGGAAACTTTTATCTACTTAGTAGATGTATTTAGTATTTAATTTTTCTGAGCAGATATTTTTCCCCAAGAGAATGTAAAGTCAAGGGAAAGGATTGTTGTTTTTTTTGCTTTTGAATCCCTAGTACCTTGCATATGGTAAGTCAATAAACATTTATTAAATGCCTATTATGTTTCAGGCACTGTGCTGAGCACTAGGGATATAAAAAGAGGAACAAGACAGTCCTTGTCCTTAAGGATTTTAGTTGGAAGTTGAGGAAAGCCAGGGAAACCAGCAGGGAGAGAAATGGAGAACATCCCAAGCATGGGAGGTACTAGAGGAAATGACCAGAGCTGAGAGATGTATGGTCTTGCTCGAAGAACAGCCAGGAAGCCAGTGTCACAAGACTGAAGAATAGGGGTGAGGGTGGGGAATAAGAAAACTAGAAAGATAGGTGGGGGCTAGGTTATCAAGGGCTTTCAGCAGCAGACAGAGGATTTTTTATTTGGTCCTGGAGGTATTAGGGAGTAATTGGAGTTTACTGAGTTGGGGGTAGGTGACATGGTTGTACTTGTACTTGTGCTTTAAGAAAATCATTTTGGCATCTGAGTGGAAGATGGACTAAAGGAAGGAGTGAATATTTAATATTTAATAAATACTTGTTAAATGGATGAGAAGGGAGAATAGGATATTATGGTTCACAAGGGTAATGAATGCCTGGAGTATAGATCCAGAACCCTTGTTAAAGAAGTTAGATTCCTCAATCAAGAGACTTGGAGGATTCTATATGGAAGAGTAGGGAGTGGAGGAAGACACAACTTGGGTTTTCAGAAGGAGGATTTATATTCTGATTGCTAATTTCACTTAAACTTAAAAATTCAGGAAAGATTTCAGAAAGACAAAATTATCCCATATATTTTTATATGTATGTACAGTACTTGGTTCCATCCCTAAAGTCCCTCCAGCTTGATTGAACATTCCACATTCTAAGGTCTCCTCCAGCTCTGACATTTTATGTTCTATGGTCCCTCTCCCACCCTTGTTCCAATGGAGAGAGCACCTGTACTCCAAAAAGTAGTGCCCTTTCACCACCAGTTTATCTGACAACATTAGTATTTCCAAGTGCTACTTTTTCACCTTTTAATTTTTTTACAAAGGTATTAGCCTGGTTCTGTATAAACCAGGTAACATTATGCATACACTGATAATCCTGCTCTTTAAAATTTCCATTATTCTGTTACCTCCCCCTCCATATCATCATATTATCTTCAGTTTCTCTATCCTAGGCTGTCCAAATTAAAATCAAAACCTACTGTGTCAATTACCATCTCTGAAGATGATGATTAACAAGGTTTCTGAGCAATGTGGGGGGAAATACCTAGTACCTATTTTTTTCCTATTAGACATAAAATTCATTTGGGGAATCAAATCAACCTTCAATTTGATTTTCCTAATCATAGCTGGACATAATCACACATGAGTTTAATTTATCATGCAATATATAATATAAATGATGCCAGATCTCTTTGGGAAGCCATGAGAGATTAAAGTGACCCAGTGGGTGGAAGAGAATTTATTTCTTCCTACAATTTAAAAATATATCATTCCATCAAGTTCTGGTATGCAGGCCAGATTCAGAAAGCTCAGGAAGTCAAATAATTTACCTTGTACTAGTTATACTTCTCCATTTTCATTTAGTATATCTTATCAAAAGCTACCAAAGCATTCAAATAAAGAGCAAAGAATACTCATTCTAGGACTTCTTTGTTCAGCATAAATTTTTCCAGTCAGAAGACTGGAATTTATGCCACCTGACATGCCAGGTTAAAAAAAAGTGAGGTCATGATATCTTAAAAAAACTGAACCGGATACAGCCCATGCCTCAACCATCACTAAATAATTGGATCATAATGATTAAGAGGCAGCTTAGTGACCAAGCAATACAGATGCCTCTGTGGATTTTAGTGGAGTTTTTAGTATCCACTTCAAAATACATGCTGAGTCCTTTCACTGCTGAGGCTTCTCTGAAACCCTGGCCTGTATATGAGCTTCTTGATGGAACCAGATGTGACACAAGCATGCTACTGATCACTTCTCACCACAGCAAAGGACAGAAAGCATTAACTACACAAACCACATCCACTTAGAGGGGTGGGCATCGCAAGGCACACTGTACCTGATTGCCGAGGAAGAACTATGGAAAACAAGGGGTAAGGAGAAAGGAGGAAAGAAAAATAAAACAAATAAGAACATTTTATCAAATTAATATTGAATTGTGGAAAAATCACCCAATCATGTCACCAGTCACTAGCAATCTGTTCACATTCAAGCCACTCATTCCTAGAAGGGACTGTTGCCTCAAAAGGTATGAACCAGACTCTTTGAGTACTCTGGGAAATGGAGCCTTTTGGGCTGGGTCTAAGCTAGATTCAGGGGATCCTGAAGCCCTTCCCTCTACTAGATCCACCAACAGATACACATACACACACACACACACACACACACACACACACACACACTCTCTCTCTCTCTCTCTCTCTCTCTCTCTCTCTCTCTCTCTCTCTCTCTCTCTCCCCCCCTGAGCATACAATTTGCTAAATCTCTTGACTTAATAAAAATTGTGGTGAGTTGCTCTGTTTCTAAAGCAGAAACACTAACTCAAGGTATTTAACCATCTGAAACATAATCTGACTGTGTACCTTTACTTTGGCCTAGTCAAACCTGAGCCCTTCCTTCATGCTGCACAAGGGAAACTAATGGTGATGGCTAATCCATTTCCACAAACTGTCACTGAAGACAGAAACACATTTTTACTTATGTAACTACTAAAGAGACTTTGAGGATTCTTGTTGCAGGGAGACAAAGGTGAAGAGGGCTGTCTTTGGTGTCTGAGATTCTGACTATATTGATTGTAACCTTGGATAAGTCCCAGAATCTCTTGGAGGCTCTGCTGCACTAGGGACTCTAGAACTCTCTGATGCTTTCTGGAGCTTTCTGACAGGTCCATCTGAACCAGGACAGCCTGGCTTACATCTTTCCTCTGCTCCATTTGCAAACTTTCTCTGACTATAGCTGAAGACTTAAAGGACTGGTCTGGTAAGACAACTAACGTCTTTGAGACTCCATTTCCTCCACCTATGGCATGAACATAATAGTGACCCAAGTATATACTTGGGCTGGTGAGAGGAATGTGCTTTGTAAACTTGTTGCACACCTGTTCTTAGTGAATGAAGGCTGCCCCTTAGTGACTCAGAAGGACCTGGATGGTTTCTACCTGGGATACATCCTCATGCTCACATAAACAGGGAGCAGGCTTCCTTCCAATACA
Source organism: Gymnobelideus leadbeateri (assembly GCA_011680675.1). NCBI lineage: Eukaryota > Metazoa > Chordata > Mammalia > Diprotodontia > Petauridae > Gymnobelideus > Gymnobelideus leadbeateri. The sequence goes on from WOXC01000231.1 coordinate 298,099, forward strand.
AACTGTCTGCTATCCTGGTAACTACTTGTTTAGTCACTATTTCACACAATGCTTTAGATGGCATCAAGAAAGGAAAAAAAGGCCTGGCATCTCTCTTCTCACAGAAATGTGAGGGACCCGATGCCCAGCAAGGAGGGGGTCGAGAATGCAGCTCTTTCTCAGACTGAGCGAGATGAAAGCAGGGCACCTCTGCCTCAGGATGGGGGACTAGAGAATTCCAAGGCTGCCCATCCGTTCTGTCAGACAAGGACTCTGGCCAAGGCCGCTTCATGGGGTGTATGCTCAAGCTTACCCGGTATTTGTTTTCCCCGATCTGCTCCACCTGGAATCTTTTTGCACACTTGCACTGAGCCACCTGTCTTGTGACCTGTGAGTAAAGAACAAGAGGGAGAGCTGAGCACAAGGCCATATGCCCTCTTCAGGTCAGGACACAGCCCCTTTCTATGGTAAGGTATGGCGCTGTCCCTACCTGCCTGCTCGGGTTGAGTGACCACAAACATGAAAGGCAGATGAGCTTACTCTTTTCTCCACCGCCACAATGGGCTCTGAGAGGTGACAGGAGGACTGCAGCGTAGCATCTTGGAGGGTCTGAACAGTGCTTGGCTGGGCAAACTGGACAGACCAATCTCCAGGGTACAGTAAGAGGCAGTGTGGTAGAGTGGCCTGAGTTCAAATCCTGCCTCTTAACACCTTCTATAGCCATGACAAATCATGGAACCTCTTTTCCCTCCATGTTCTCATCAGATAGTACTGCCAGTTTTCATCTTTATCACTCTGTAAATAATTCCCAGACCCATATATCCAGGCCTAGTCTTTTGTGTGACCTTCATTCCCATGTAACCAGCAGCTTTTGGAACATCCTAGAGCTATCTCAAACACCAAATCCATTATCTTCCATTATCTTCTCCCCTTCTCCCAGGCACCAAGGCTTGTACCCCCACATATCCAGCCAGCTGCTCAATCCTGTCTCTTCTAGCTCCACAACTCCGTTTCCATGGCTAACACCCTCGCTGCAGCCTTCTTTGTCTCTCATTTGGACTACTTCGATAGTTTTCTAATTAGTCTCCTGGCCTCCAGTCCCTCTTCATTTTTAAAGGGCAGGTCTGACTGTGTCAGGCCCCTGCTCAGGCTTCAAGGGCCCCCTTTCACTTGTAGGATCAAATACAAACGGAGGTGTGTAAGGCCCTTCCTCCCCTCAATGCAGCCTATAGTTCAGCCCGACTGGTCTGCTTTCGACTCCTCCCTTGGACATCCATCTCTTATCTCTGCCTCTGAGAGTGGCTGGCTTTTGTGTAGCAGCTCAAATACCACCTTCTTCAGGAGGGCCTATGCAGGCCCCTGAGGTGCTGGTGCTTTCCCTCTTGATACCTTTTGGATACGTGCTGCGTACCCCTTGAGGGCAGGGATCCCAATGGCTTCTTTTCCTCCTCAGTGCTTAGCTCAATCCCTGGCACACAATATGTGCTCAATAAATGCTTGCTGGCTGATTAATACTTCTGAGCTCATTTTCCTCACTTAAAAATAGGGATAATAACAGCTTAACCTCCATCATATAAGACAACATATGTAAAATCCTTTAGAAAGCCTTCAGTGCCACATAGGTATCAGCTGTTACTGCTGACAGGCCTGTGTCTTACTACCAACCTACTGCCTATCTCCCGGGATGTTCTTGTTCTTTTAAAGCTATGTGTAAAGTATAAGCACCTCGAGGGCAGCGACAAGATCAGTTCTGTCTTTGTACACCTATCACCTAGCACAGTTCCTGGCACTTAGCAGGCACTTAATGTATGTTGAACTGAAAATCATGTGAGGTGGCTAAATCAGGACCTGCCTCTTAACTGTCTTTTATATATGGTTGTTGATATATTTTCACTTTTAGACATGACTGTAGGAAGCTGGATGCATTGTGACCTGTGACATGTACATTCCTTCCCCTGTATCCACAAAGAAGTTGCCTAGAACTGGTACTAAGTCATTATGGCTGATGACCAATGGCTCAGTGACCAAAGTAGCTCACTAAGCCCTGGATTTTTGGTTATCAAATTACAGCAAAGCTCTCCTGGGAGGGTGGCCTTACTTCACAAAGAGCTCCTTAGAAATGGCCCAACCAAAGGACTACAACTGTCATGATCCAACCCCACCCTCTACCAATGAGCACCAAACGTTGTTGCCACAATCACTGTTCAGGAGGTTTAGAAACCAGGACTACAAATACGATGGAAGTAAAATGACTTTATACCTCATCTTCAATCTTGTCTGCATCAGTTGTTGGTCGGTAAGCATCCTTATTAGGATGGAGAGCAGCCACAAATTCATAGTAATCAATATAGCCATCACCATCTCGGTCAAAAATATCAGCTACAGCAGTCATTTCTAACTTGGTGGTGGGGAACTCTGAGTTGAAAAAGAAATCACCTTGTGAAACACCAGTTAGGAAGATTCTTGGAGGGCTGAATTAAAGCAAGTTGCATCCCAAGTACCAAATACAAGAGAAACCTTATTTTAAAACACATTTAACTGAGAATTCCTATTTTTATGAAATGACCTTCCTTATATTACTTCATATTGTTTTAGTTCTTAGTAAAATAACATAAGCTCCTCACCTCTTCCAACATTATAACTATTTTTGGTTCTCAAATTATTTCTTCCCTTTGCCTAGAGTTCTTTGCCAACATTTTGCTTGTTTCAAGCAAGTGGAAAAAACATTCACAAGTTCCTTTCAGAGTTGTGAAAAAGACTCACTGGATGCTAGAATCCCATCAATGAATTCTTGCCGGGTAATTTTTCCATCTTGGTCTTTGTCAATGCGTCGGAAGAAATCCATCACCCGGGACTTTTTGTGATTCATCCAGCGCATATACTTCTTTCTCCAGACATCAAAGTCAAAGTTTGCGAATTCCTTCAACTGGACAAACATGACTGGGGATCAATATGACTTGACAGTTTGGTTACAGGAAAAACTTGCCCCCAAGCAGACTATAGCTTTCGAACACTCAGTAAAGCCATGCAGGCCTTCCTGGGGGTGTGGGGGAGGGGTCCACCAAGGTTTATAATTGGATGTGACCACATTTTGAAAGGCATGACTTGGCCACTCTGCTTAAAGCCACAGTTACTCAGATAAGCTGTGGTGTGGTAGAGCAGAAGGACGGACACCATAACTAAACAACTGCCATGAAAAAAATGCAGCCTATAGGAATCAAAATAAAATAGGCAGAGAATGCTTAGTTTTTGCTCTAGGCTTTTAGTGAGCCCTTCTCAGACATAAAAGACTAGGTAGCTCTTATTTCAGAAGGGTTGCCCTCAATAAATCTCCAGCTATTTAGGATAGCATGGATCTTATTGGGATCCACCCAAACAAGGATCCAAGCAATGCAGGCTGCATTCTCCAAATCATTCCTATAGGATGCCTCACATTGTTTTCTAGGGCTGAAACATGAGAACTCCAGCATGGCACCCAAGCATGTTGTTTTGAAATGGCACCAAAGTGAACAAACTGCCAGTGAAACTTTGGTTTTTAGTCGTGAGACTTTGTGGGAGATGGCAAGCCTATGCAGGGCAGTTCTCAGACATTTTGAACGTTTTAACTCAAAATGTCAACAGTGCTTCAACCAACAAAGAGCCGTTCCTTCTTCCACCCCTTGGTTTTCCAAACTTCCCAAAACTTCAAAGTTGGAAAGAACAAAGGAAAACATTATGCTTAAAGCTCAACTTGACCTACAGAAAAAAAAACCAAAAACAAAAACAAACAAAAAAACAGAAAACAAAACAAAAACACTCACTTCTGGGCAGAGCTGCTTTGTTACGCATAAACAAACAAACAAAAAAGATATTATCAGTTTTTTACCAAGTATGTGAAGATTAACTACTGGGCTTCTGTAGAATGGGTGATGACACCTCAAAAAAAAGGTTCTTACCCCAAGTTCAGTGAGGATTGATCAGCTGCCCATCCACAGAAGTCATCTCTGTGATTTACAACTGCTCAATCACATCCTCTTTTCCCTCTTTATCACTTGGTGCCAATGTGGTCAAGGTTACAGGCTTCGTTCTCAAAGAGCTCAATACACTTCGCTCTATTCCAAAAGCACAGATCAAATCTCTATTGCTAAATTTCTAATTCATCTAGCTGCCTCACAAATATGTACCTTTGCTTACAAGGGAGTCTGAGTCAGAAACAGTGGAGAGGACTCAATACAAAGTTCCTTGGACTAGTGGGAAGGCCCACCTCCTACCAACAATGGTTCAGGAGTGTTGTCCTTTTAAACAACTTTCTCCTCCAGCCCAAAGACGTTACCTCCTCCAATCTGTCCAGCATGTCATTCAGTTTCCGCTGCCGTTCCAGGGCCAGGAGCCAGACCTGTTGCCAGCGGGCTGATAGTTGGTGGATCCGGGGATTTTTTGCTTCAGATTGGGAAAGGAGAGGCATAGGAGGAGGAGCAGCCTGGCCCAAAGACTTCCCTAAAAAAATAACCATATGGGTTATTGAAGGCAAAGGAGAGTTTTATGAGCCAAGAAACAAGGACACTTATAGGAGCAAGAATAACATAGAAGCACATTACAAAGAGCTTTGATCAGTAATTTGGAAAAAAAAAAAGGTGGGGGGAGAGAGCACAGGATAACAAAGCCTTTAAATGTAGAAAATAACTTATTCAGACACAGGCATTTGCTCTTCTTCCAAATCCCTGTGTTTTCTCTTTTCATATTTTAGTCTATCAAAGTTATGATCTACTTCTTTGGCCATAAGAAATTATCAGTTCAACTGAGCAAAGAATGGATTTAAACAGATGCTCATATGTCCTAGAAATAAAGCAATGTAAATGAAATGCAGACAGCTCAGCGGGACTTACTAGAGAACAAGACTGAAGGCTACAGAAAAAGATTCATTTATTGTCCAAATTTCATTCTAACTTATGGAAGTTAATTAGAACAATTATTTGCCTTTATATTAGTCAAATTTCAAAATAAGATTCACTGGGGGTGGGGGGAAGGGAATGGAAGGAGGCTCATTAATAGTTCTGAAAATGAGAAAACCAGGCTTCAACAGTCCCTCAGCAAAAGGGGACATCCTTTTTTTTTAAACAGCAGGAACAAGCTCTTAGCCATTTGGACAAAAGAAGGTAGAAACATACGGTTACTGCGGGATTTGTCAATGAAAGGTGCATGAGCTGGTTCTGTGGCCTTCCTCTTATACGTCTTTGTGACGCGGTCTACATCAGGCTGTTTTCGAGTCATCTCTTCCATAAAGGCCTATTAAGTACAAAACACAGGAAAACCCAACAATCATTTTCACAGGTTTAGATGGGACCCAGCTGCTTCTTGTTTACAAACATCAAACTGACATAGACTAATGTGTCAGTTTGATGTTTGTAAAGGGCTGGCTGGCTACCTTAAACATAGTGTAATCCAAAAGGCTGCAGCCTGGCATTTTGTGTTCAAGATCCCCACTAATGTATTCAATGCCAATAAGCATACCACTGCTCACTATAGGCAATGAGGTATAATGGCTAGTAGCTAGACTCAGAGTCAGGAAGATCCAGGTTTGACTCCTGAATCTGATACTTACCAGCCATGTGCCCATGGATAAGTCACCTAAGACGACTGATCTGTAAAATGCATCACTTACATCAAAAGGTTGTGAGGATCAAGAAAGATAAAGTGCTTTGTACAACTGAAAGTACTTGTTGGTAATGTATAATTGCTGGTGATGAGGATGACATGGTAGGAATAAATGATCAAAAGACACGAATTCAACCTCAAAAAATGAATTTTTTAATGAAATTTGTTATGGTTGAAATTAAATACCTACTGTGTGCAAAGCTGTATTCTAGGCATAAAGGTAAAACTAAGATGACTGAAACATGGTCCATGTCCTGAGAAATCAGATATGAACTCAAAGTTTGTGACACAAAGTAGAATGTGCTAAGTGCCCAGGGGAGGTAAAAATGTAACGTGAAGAGATGTGAGGTTGAAAACTCCCCCATATGGCTTGTGGGGAGGACCAGAAGGAGGAAAAGGGAATTTGGAAAGTTACCTGGAGGAGGGGCCTTTGAGGTGGGACATGAAGGGAAGGAAGGCTTTTCAATAAGAGCAGATGTGTAAGAAGGGCACGTTAAGGTTGGTTAACAATGAGAACAGAGAGGGGTAAGGAGAGGATGCAGAGATAAGAACAGGTCATGGGGTTTTAGAGCTACAGCGGAACTCAGAGATCATTTAGTAAAATCCTTTAATTTTACACATGGGAAGGGGCGGCTAGGTGGCGCAGTGAATAGAGCGCCGGCCCTGGAGTCAGAAGGACCTGAGTTCAGAGCCGGCCTCCGACACTTAATCCACACAAACAAAAACCTAGCCGTGTGACCTTGGGCAAGTTACTTAACCCCAATTGCCCTAAAAGGGGCGGCTAGGTGGCGCAGTGAGTAAGAGCGCCAGCCTCGGAGTTGGGATGACCTGAGATCAGATCCGGCCTCAGAAAATGAGCACCCACGCATAAATAATGACTAGCCGTGTAACCTTGAGCAAGTTACTTAACCCCAATTGCTTTAAAAAAAAAATTTTTACACATGGGAAAACTGATGCCTAGAGGGGATGTAAAGAGACCTCCCCTAAGGTGACAGCACCATTAGCGACAGAGCTGAGACTGGACCCCACATCTCATGCTGTCTACATGACATCATGCTAAGGAGCTGACCAGGCACAGGACAGAGGGTAGGGAGGGAGGAGGGAGAAACATGAAAGATGCTGAAGTCTGACAGTTGGTGGCCCCATTAACCAAAACAGCAAAGTCAGTAGGAAGAATAGGTTTCCTGGAGAAATCAATGAATTTAAAACAGCCCATGATGAAAAGACATGGGTAAGATTGTGATTTGCATAGCAAACAGCAGCCATGAGACCACTTTAGCTAGGAAAGAACAGAGGGGGCTGCTGGAGGGGCTCTGGGACTTCTTCCCCACCCACCCCTGGAGGTTTACAGGCAAAGGCTAGATGACACTTGTCAGACATACTGTATAGGGATTCCTAGTTAGGCACAGGTGGGGCTACATGATTTCTGTGGACCCTTCCAATTTTAAGATTCTGGATTCAATTGTAGATCTGTTAAGTAGCCAAGTAGGAGGTGACACCCAGCAAGATACCTAGACATCCAGGGATATAAATGTGGAATGTAGATGACTGGTTAGAGATGGAGAGATTTATAAGTCATCTGCAGGGTGGTGAGAGTTAATTTTTAGGAAACCAACACCCAAGGATAGCCTGCAGAGAGAAAAGAGGGATGGAGAAAGTGATTCACGGACCTTTTTTTTAAAGGGCAGGAAAGATGTATGAATATGTAAAGAGGGAAAGGAATGGAGAGGGACAGCTGAAGTTGAGTAAATAAATGAGAAGATTTACACACACGCGCACATACGCATATGCATGTGCACACACTCTAGCATGGTGGAAAGGGTATAAGGTTTAGAGTCAAAAGATCTGGGTTTAAAGCCCAGCTTTGTGACTTACTTTCTGTGTCCCCTTGGGTGACTCACTTTACTTTGATGTGTGTGTGGGGGTGTGATGGGTGGGTATAAGACCACACAGCCTCTATGGTCCTTTCCTGCTATAAATCTATAGTCCTATGAGAAGGAGAGAAAGGTCCTGAAGGAAGCAGGGAAGGAGGAAGAGGACAGGATCAAGGCTTCAGAGCAGGACTGCACCTTGGAGAGTAGATGAAGGGGAAGGAAAACAGTTTTGATGAAAAAAGAAGTCTGAACATATGCATTAGGGGAGGGCCCTGATATCATATGGCCTCAATCTCTATAAAAAGGGAGGAGTTTGGTCTTCTGCTGAGAGAAAGAGAGAGAAAGAGAAAGAGAGAAAGAGAGAGAGAGAGAGAGAGAGAGAGAGAGAGAGAGAGAGAGAGTGTGTGTGTGTGTGTGTGTATGTGTATATGTATGTATAGAACTGAGGGAAATGGAAATTGCTTGAAATAGCTGTTATGGGCAATGTAGCAAAAAATGACGGTTGCTGCCAAACAGCAGTGAGGGCTCAGGGAAAGTGAAATAGCATCAATCACTTGTCCTGGCCTTCTGTGCACACATTCAGGGTGGAGGGGTGGGGGTACACTAGGCTCACTCAATGGTATTTCCAAAACATATTTACTACAGGCAGGGAGATGAGCTGCCAATGTTCTTGCCTATAAAAAGAATCAATTAATAATTCTCTGATCAAGCAAGCAAGGAAAAACACTTGAGGAAAGAAGAGTAGGTTAACAGCCCAGTTACCTGATGCTCAGCAATGAGAGATTTGACTCGGTCAATATTTTGTGGGGTTGGTTCTTGATCTCGCTGGATAAGGGTAGTCTCAGCCCACTGAATCCAAGCTAAAAGTTCTTCCAAGAGTTCAGCATTTGCGACAAGTTCTGAAAGGGCTGCTTCAAGACGCTGCTGGTGCTGTTTTGCCCATGTCAGAACCTGGACATGGAACAAGAGACAGAGGGGAAGAGAGAGAGAAAGGGTACATGAGAAAGGCAGAAACAGAGAAAGAATAAGAGGGGAGAGAGAGGAAGAGGGAGAGAGAGAAAGAGAGAAAGACAGAGATAGAGGGGGAGAGAGAGTGAGAAAGAGAGAATGTATATGAGACAGAGAGAATGTGGAAGAGATAGAGTCATGATAAGCCTTTATGCTCCAGATAGATTCCTGTGTGCTATGTCCTGTATTCGACTGTTTCACAGGCAATTATCACCCCCACTTTACAGACAAAACAAGTGAGACTTAGGAACTTTGTGCCTTGCTCAAGACCACAGAAATACTGACAGAATCAGGGTCAGAAACACAGCCTGCTGCCTTCACCTTTAGTGCTTTCTCTTCTATTCCATGATGTTTTTGCTCAGTAAGAGGAAGAAAATGCATATGATATGCTGTTTGCTAATACACCAGCAACATCACTTGTGATTCTCCTCACACAGACAAATAAGACCTGCTTAATACAAGAGCACTAATTACTTGTCTTTTTTCCTTCACAGATTGGGGCATATTGTTATGAGAATAGGGGTGATGGCTAATAACGGAAGCAGTATTCATTCAGTTCCTGTGGAAGTGCCCATGAGAATAAGCAAGAGACGGCAAGAACATCTTGTCCAGAGCCAAAATGATGCTGACTGTCTATACCTCTAGGAAATCCCTTTAATTTGGGGCATCTCTTTTGTCCCTGAGATCAGGGGGCTCACCTCTTCAAACCGTGCCCGGATAATGGTGATCCAGTGTTTGATGGTGGTAACACAGTCTGGGTGGCACACAGCCAGGATGATTTCTCCCATTGCTATGGCCGCATTCACATCCACTCTCTTTTCCTCCACCTTCTTCATGAATTCCTAAACAAATGTTTCAAAACATGAATTAAGGAATGTATTCTCTTGGTGACTGCTAGGGTCACATTCAGAGGGGGAAAAAAGATAACAAAAAACTTGCTGTCTGTTCTCTTCCACTTTCAGTTATTCTGAAACCTAGCCTTTTCTACAGTTGCCTTCTTGTTTGCCCAGATGTGAAAAGTACAGAGATGGAGGGGACCATTGGGGTTACTCACACAGAAGAGGGGCCTGTCTCTGAGGTGGGGACAGGTCTAAGAGCCAACACAGGGGTCACTAGAGGCCCATCTTAGTTGTGCCAATTTCATTAACCCCTTTTCCACCTTTCTAAAGATATTTTTTAGATTTCTAAAACTTATAAACTTTGGTAAAGAGTAGTTTCAGGTACAAATAATACAACAATGAACTAACAATGAACTACAAAATGTGGCAACCTCTAAGAAAAAACCAAACCAAACCACAAGTCCAGCAATACATACAGACAACAATAAAATAATGGGAAAAACCAAAGTGGGAATGAACAATTGGTCTCCTGCTTAGGGCATACCAGCTTAAAATACCTGGCATCACACAATGTCCTTCAGCCTACTTAGGAAGTTCTGTGGGACCAGAAGAGGCAAATAACTTATAAAGGCTAGGATCTCAAATTAGGGGAAATAATTAGCTTCACTCTTCATAAAGGGCAACAAGAGGTTATAAAAAAGAGCAAGAAACTGTGTTTAGAGAGAGTTCAGGGAAGACGGAATCTTTAAGGTGATAAAAAGGCCAATCATTTCCTACAGAAGAATCAACTCATTCTCACTGGACAAATTTGGGATAAGCCAAACTGGGACTCTTCCATTTCATAGGATGCTTCTAAGTAGAGTCTTCAGGTCTTTGGGTGGTCAGCCCCCACCAGCATGTCCTCAAAAGTCATTCCCTGGAGTGCCTCACCTTGTGTACATCAATGAGGGACTGTAAGGCTTCTGTGTCATCAGGAAGTGCTCCCCGAAAGCGAAGGGTCTGCTCGGCTTCAGAAAGCCATTCCAACAGCATGTGGACTGCATTTCGAAATTCTTCTGCCTAGAGGGACCAAGAGTAGATGAATGAATGAGACTCTGACAGCAACTCAGAGTCTCAGAGTTTACAGAAGAGAAAGGAGGCAAGGCCCTCTAATATTTTTTTAAACTATCCTGGGCAAATGGAAGTACTGAGAAGAAGCATGGTCCAGCAGGAACAGTGTTAGATCTCTTTATCTGTGTGATTGTAGGCAAGTCATTTCACCTCTACTGATGATCCTATGGTAAGTCATCTCTTCATCTGGGGACCCTCTAATGCAACTGACCGCACTCCAGGCCAGCAGCACTGAGAATGGGAAGTGCCTAACAGGAAAATTCAGAACAGGGATTCCTGACTTCTGCCCTGCTCTGAAGCAGGGGATGAGCCTGCCCCATCCATGCCCACACCCACACCCAGGGATTCAGGCACTCCTCTCATACCTGCTTCAGGGCATGCTCCAGTCTGGTCTGCTTAGACACAGAAAGCTTGCACACGGTGTCCCAGCGGGTGCTGAGCTCCTGCAATTGTACCCGAACCCATGTGGTGTCATCCCGGCTGTTCTCAATCAGCTCTCGCCCAGACCGCTTCAGGACCTGTACGGTCCCAGTGCGCTTTCCCAACTCCTTCTGGAAAACCTATGAAGGGAAAAAGGCACCTTCACATAGCTGGAAGCCAGGAGCGGCTTGGTGGCGCAGTGAGTAGAGGGCCAGCCCTGGAGTCAGAAGGACCTGAGTTCGGATCTGGCCTCAGACACTTGAAGCACACACAAACAAAAACCTAGCCATGTGACCTTGGGCAAGTTACTTAACCCCAACTGCCCCCCAAAAAGCAAAAACAACAACAACAACAAACCCAAACCACATAGCTGGAAACCTGAAAGCACACACAGGTCATGTGGATAGCTTGACTTGGGGTCCTGAAGATTCTGGTATTCAGAATCTAAGGGCACCATGCAGCTTCTGATAGGCTTAATTTAGTTCAACTAAAGGTTAGGGAGACAAAGATAAAAAACTCCCTGTTCCGGGGCGGCTAGGCGGCGCAGTGAGTAAGAGCGCCGGCCTCGGAGTTGGGATGACCCGGGATCGAAACCGGCCTCAGAAAATGAGCACCCACACACAAATAATGACTAGCCGTGTAACCTTGAGCAAGGTATTTAACCCTAATTGCTTTTAAAAAAACAAAACAAAAAGAAACTCTCTGTTCCTAACCTCAATGAGCTTACATTTTTACTGTAGGAATACCTGGGAGAGGAGGATACAATATGTATGCAGTAAATACTAAGTATGTATAAAGTAATTTTATGAGGGAGGGAATACTAACAAATGGGAGGATCAATCGGGGAGGGAAGGTAGTGGGGGCAGCTGGCAGTGCTCTGAAGGAAGCTTGGACCCTAGGAGATGGAAGTGAGGAGGGAGTGTATTCTAGACACTGGGAATGGCCTCTGAAAAAATATGGAGTATGAAGGAATACATTTTAAAAATAGGCTTCTAAGACAGAAACATTGTTTCTTTTGTTGAAAAAAATTCCTATCCTGTGAATTGATGGAGATGCCTCAATCCTATGAGTCCATAGATCCAGTATTCTGGTTTGTTCTGTGACTCAGCCTATGAAGTCAGCCAAAGGGCTACAGAGACAGGGCATAAAATGGATTCTCAAAGTGAAGTTTACATAGCCATAAATCCTGCACAGCACAAAGAACTAGTTCAGACAAATCGGTGACTAATCCAGAATGGCAGCTGTGGTTCAAGTTAGTACATAAAAAACATGAACAAAGAGATAAGAAACACAGGTGTTATCTCTGCAGCATCACCTTAGCACTTAGGGAAACCAGCCTCATTGAAATTGAGGTGGGTGTGGCACCACCACCATCCCTGGTATAGGGAAAGGTGACAAGCCCACAGCTGAGAATCAGAGCATCCTGTCTGCCTGAGAAGCTGGGCTTGTTGCAAGTATTCCCTTGAAGGGCAGAGGCAGGGGAAAACCTGAGTGAAGACAGCTATGTGGCCTTTCATACAGCACAGATGGCTTCTTCCTACCTTATGCGCATCCATGAGGTTCATGACCAGGTCGAGATCCCCGTGGACAGGCTGGTCTTCAGCCAGCTGTGGCTCCACCTTGTATAGCCAATCAACCAGAGCCTGCAGTGCATCCATAAACTGGCCAGAGAAGAGAAGGGCCTCTTCTAGCTTATGCTGCCTACAAGTGTACATAAGAGCTTCAGAATGGCAAAAGTCACTTTTGTAATTAATTCTGAAAAGGTACAATTCTCTTTTTTTAACTTTATTTTTATTTTCAGTTCTAAATTTTTTTCCTCCCTCCACCCGTTGAGAAGGCATGAAACATGATATATATGAAGTCATGCAAAACTTAGTTCTGCATTTGTCATGTTAAAAAAAAAGCAAGAAAAATAAAGGAAAAAAGTCTTAATTTGCACTCTGAGATCATCAGTTCTCTGTCTGGAAACAGACAGCATTTGACATCATGAGTACTTTGGAATTGTGGCAGATCACTGTATATGTCAAAGTTATTAAGTCTTGAAAGGGAATAGTTCTTGAGAAACAGCCCTAAACAACCACTTATCTGGAAAGCCGAGAAATCTGGAATGTGTAAATAAGAGAGACGAATGGTTATTTTTAAAAAAAGGAATCCAAATCTTCACTAAAGTACTCATCCTATGCCCCCATCGTAGCAGGGGCGTGATCCTGAATTCTCAAAGGCTATGCCAGGAGTAGAGGCTCCAACAGGTCCTGTCAAGGTATCAAGGCTTTGAGCATGGGTCTGGCAAAGAAGTGGATAGTTAACATCTGAGGACTGGCTTAGGTCAGCTGAGAAAGCCTTGCCTTCAGAAAAGCAGCCACAAGATGAATTTTCTTTGCTACAACAGCTCAAAAAGTCACCTGCTAAGGTATGGAGAGGTTGCATTCTATACTGGTAAAGGAAAAACACACCAACAATTTCACATATCCTGGAAGTAAGATCTAAGATAGCTTAACTGAAGCTCTAGTCAAATATACCCATAAAAGCATTAAATTTGAATTAGTAACTTTTTTCAACTCCTATTTTTTGTAATAATGGGACAGGAATGGAGAGTAGCACTATGATTTCACTGATATAGGGAATTCCCAGAAGAGGCATCTTTTTCTAGCCATGAACATTGGCACCTTTTTTATAACCCATAGGTTTAAGAGTGTTGCTTAGAGTACTGGTAGCAAACTCAAATAGAAACAGGGGCCACTAAACCATACATAAGGATTCCTGTGGGTCACATGTTGACTTAGAAAATCATTATCTAATATCTAGGTTTTATTTTTATTTATTTTGTTAAACATTTCCCAGTAAAATTTTTAATGGTTCAGGCTCCTGTCAGGAGTGCTATGCTGTATGTTTGACATCTCTGGCCTAGAGTACTAAGTGACTTGCCCAGAGTCACACAGTCAGCTGGTGTCAGATGGGGGACTTGAACTCCTAGGCCAGCTCTCTCTCCATTCTACTATGTCACACTGCCCGGTAATAATGCCAACAGCTAAATGTACTCCCAACTTCCCTTAAGGTACTGGGGGGCAGAAAGTTTAACTTCAAATAAGAGAGAATCAGATCTAATTGTGTTGTGACTATTTTACAATGCCCTCTGAGATGTACGGATTCCTTCTGGGGTTAGAATTACAAGTCTAAAACATCAGGCTTATTTAGACCTTAATGAAGACCAACAATGGGTTGTGTGCTACAGAGAGTAAAGAGATGGGCCCTAAATCGATGATAGGGCTATTTTCTTTGAAAGTAAACACCAGGGGCGGCTAGGTGACATAGTGAATAGAGCACCGGCCCTGGAGTCAGGAGGACCTGATTTCAAATCCGGCCTCAAACACTTAACACTTACTAGCCATGTGACCTTGGGCAAGTCACTTAACCCCAATTGCCCTGCCCTCCCCCCTCCAGAAAGTAAAAAAACAAAAAACCCAAAAAGTCAGCACTACACACAGACCCAGAGGCTCGGGTCTACGCTCCAGCTCACCGTTCCACAGACTTGCCACACACAGTGTCCCATTTGTCTCTGACTTCCCCCAGGCAGTTGTCAAGTTTCTGAGCATCATCAGGGAGTGAGGTCTTTTCTTTCAGGGCTCTGCCAGTCCGAATGGTAGTATCATACACAGGCTGTTTGCCACCAAGTGTTTTCTGAAATTCCTGTGGTTCCAAACAGTAAAGGGAAAGCCTATATTTTAGATCAGATACATTTCTGGCTTATAAAAAGTAAGAGAGCCATGAATGGTTTTCTGGCCATATATGTGCAAGAAACACGAAGACGACAGTGTCTTCTGCTGACTTTGTAGTAACAGAGCTTTTCAAAGCTGCTCACAGCAGGGAAGGAAGCAGGGTCCAAAGGACAGCACAGAAAAGTCACAACAACAAGGTCAATGAAGACAGCATAGAAAGGCAGAATGTTCAGGGCAAATGCTAGTCCCACAGTACTGAAGTTAAAACCATACCTCTCCTGATCAGCTATCAGTGAACTACAAAACTGCAGTGTGGGCTATACTATTAGTCACAAGCACACCATCAGGCAATTTTGCTGAACTATTCCTCAGGAGTGAATGAGGGGAGGGGAAATTGTCTGAGGACTGATTAGAAAGCATCTGTTGTGTCAAGACAAAATGTACCCTCCAAAGGTATTTGTAGACTTTTAAAATTTGCTATCTATAGGGTTTTGTTGTTTAGAGTAGCATAAGATGTCTACCTAAGACTAACTCGTATGTCCTGGTGATTTATTCCTTGAAATCATAGAATCAAGGAATCTTTGAATTAAAAGAGGCCTCAGAAGCCATTTGCCCAAACACAAAGCTAAATACATTCCTGATAAATAGTTGTACAGATTCTACTTGAAAACCTTTGCTGACAGACTGTTCACTACCTTATGAGTCAGCTCATTCTACTTTAGGGGAGTACTGAATTGAGTGCCAGGTCTGGAGTCAGGAAGACCCGAGTTCAAATCCAGCCTCAGATACTTACTAGCTGAGTGACCTTAGGCAAGTTTCTTAACCTCTCTCTGCCTAAGTTTCCTCATCTGTAAAATGGGGAGAATATCAACACCTACCTCCCAAGGTAACGGGGAGAATCAAATGAGATATTTGTAAAATGTTTTGCAAACCTTAAAGTGCTCTATAAATGCTAATGATGACCATCATCATTCTTATAGATCACTCTCAGTGTTAAGAAGTTATGATGCAAAGTATAAGCAATCACTCCACACAACTGCCCTGTAAACAGGATTCCCTCCCTTAAATCTTCTTTTCACCAGTTCTTCCAATCAGTTCTGGAAAAGCCTGGTTTCCAGCCCCCTTGCCATCCTGAGGACTTCCCTCTGCACACATTTTAGCTGGTCAATGTTTCTTCTAAACAGTGGTTCCCAGAACTAAATCTGGCACTCCAGATGTGGTTTCACCTACAAAGAAGGATTCCTATTCTGGAGATGAGATTTCCATTCCCAGAGCCTCATGCCACATGATGTCTTTGACTGCCATGCCGAAGAGGGTTCCAGGTGGCATAGCACTGCAGTCCACTAAGGGTGGCAGCATTTTACATGAAGTATTGTCTTGCCAGCTTTCCCACTATGGATTTTCTGAACCCAAGTGTAGGATTTTACAGCAGTCCCTACAGACTTTATTTGGGCTCCTGCCACTGTACCAGCTATTCTACCTTGCTTTAGGTCATCTACAAACTCAATAAGTGCACACCATCTATGCCTCCCTCTAAGTCACCATAGAGCATGTTGGACAGAACATGGCCAAGGCCAGATCTCTGGGGTGTTTCACTAGAGACCACCTTCCAAACTAACGGACCCAGTAATCTTCACCTGAATTCCAGTCACTCCATCAATTCAAAATGTGCCTAAGTAAATGAAAACATAGAGCTCCACATGACTTGCAGACAGCATGAGAGACTGTCACCCACTTGGCTGAAGCTGGGGAGATCCCACTGGTCTACCACAGAGGAGCCCCCTCATCCAAGACATGATACCTAGCAGACTCATGTCTGGCAGAAACTGTTCTTGTTGAAGTCATATTGAATTGAGAGTTGGAATAGTGTAAGATGTTTAAGGGATTTCAGAGAACTGTAGGATTCCCAAGATGGAAAGAGCTTGAGAAGTAGGTAGTCTAACTTACCATGGACAGAAAACCCCTTTCCAGCCTTCTCATTAAGGGGATATCAGGGCTCCACATGCAGACCCAGAAAGAGGGAAAACCTCCTCCCCTGACACAGTCCATGCCACAGATGGACAACTTTCATTTTTAAGCAATGCCTTTCAAACTTATAAACCTGTTCCTCTGTAACCTTTCTCTTCCCTCTAAATCTGCACTCTTGAGCCAAATCTAACCACACCTTTCCCATGTAACAGCCTCCAGGTGCTCAAAGACAGCATGCACATTCTTCCCTCCTGTGGTTTTCTTTTCCCTGGGCCTACAACAGACCTTCTATGTTAGGGTTTCAAGCTCTTCCCTGACCTGGCTGTCCTCCTCTGGAGGCATTTCAGTCTCTTACTGTTCTCCTTAAAACGTAGCCCAAGAACTGGAAGTAGTTCTTCTAACGTGGTGTGACTGGTGGTATACATAGGGCAACAACCCCCTCACTCAACAGGGACACTATACTTCTCATTAACAGAGTTTTAAAATCTCATACCCTTTTTATGGCTACTATACCATGTTGTTGGCTTGCAGCTCACTAAAATCTTAAGTTTTTTTCACAGGACACAGTCTGAGGCTAGACAGTGATTTTGTCAGAGAGTGGGAAGGAACATGACACACCTCTGGCTGGAAGGATTTAGACCTAAGGAGGGTTAATTTCCAGCATCCTGCATCTCTCTAGATTTTGCAAAGTGAATTGAATTTCTTTCATTATTTTTATTTACATATTTTATAGTTCTACTACACCATAACTATTTCCCAATCTACCTTCTACCAATACCAAATCTTTCCTTGTAACAAAGAAAAATAGTTAGGAAAAATCAACATACAAAACAATTGTGTCTGATAGTATATGTGTCCTCCATCTCTACCAAGATGAGGGATACTAAGGGCTCAGACTGGATAGTGAATGAAGTGGGAGGCTAGCTTCTTTTAGTGCTCTTTCTACTTAGCAGTTGTTTCTCTTCATAAAGAGTTACACTATTTCATACCAAGTCATAATCTCTATAAGCTTTTATATTAGAGATCCACCTGTGATCAATGGACTGCCTTACCTTGTGCTTGGACAGCTGAAGTTTAATTTTGTCTGGATCATTGGATATCTCCAGCTCTGAGTCTAAGTGATTCTCTGCATCTTCTAGCCAGTCAATCAGTTTTTTCCAAGCTTCGTGGAACTGTAACCACATGACAAAAACATTTGGATGCTAGAGTATGAGGTTTGATACTAATAAATTGGTTTATAACATTCCTCAATAAAAGTTTCTTACTTGTTTAGCTCGTTTTCTGGCATCATCCAAAGATCGACCCCTCTCAACAGACCGTTGAACCACCTTTTCCCACCGAGACTGAACACTAACCAATAAGTTCTTGATCAGGACAACATCCTGCTTTTGACTGAGAAACTTCAACTGATTTCCAGTCTGATCTAACTCAATGATGTGGTCCCGGTGAGCATTCACTTCATTGGCAAAAACCTAAAAAAGAATGTTGCTCTTGCAATCTCAAAAGACAAAGAGCATTGGACCTGGGAGCATGAAAACCGAGACCATGTTCCACCCTCATCATGTACTTGCCATGTAACCTTAGGTGAGTTTCTGACTTGCTATCAAAGCCCGTCTACCTGGTTGGGTTTTTATAGACTGTAAAGTCCCAAGTAATTGTGAACTGTTATTCTATTACTCTAAGGAAAAGACGGACTAACTACTGACATATACAGAATTATGAACTCATAAGCCTCTTTCATCCACACCTTTACAATGGAGATAAGTGGTACCTTGTGCTCATCAATTTGTGAGAGGATGGTGTTTAGGATAAGGCTGGGTGGAGGCGCGATGTTCAAACTCTGTTCTGCTAGTGTTAGCCAGTTGATAAACTCTTGCAGGGAATTCTGGAATTCTGTTGCCAGGTTGAGCACTTCTTCCAGCTTTGACTGAATTTTAATGACACAAAGAGAAAGGACCATGTTTAGGGACTATGGATTCACAGACAAAAACTTCATTGTATACCAGATGAAATGACCTCTAAAAGGGGAACCTCATGAAGACAACCACAGAACATGACTTGTTTGTCAAGAAGGGTGGATTTCAATGCTAGGGGCTAAAAGTGGAACAAATGGATAAGAAGTGTGCATTCAATTAGCATGTAGGGAAGGAAACTGTTCAATAAATGGAAAGGAATGGATGCTCTGGAAGTGACAGCTGCAGGATCTGTGAACTGGCTTGGGTAAAACTTCAATTTCCTTCAGTTTATTCTTCACATTGTCAAATTCAGGAGGCACATTCACTGATCTGTTAGAATTTCTGTGAATACCCATTTGGGGAGTGGGTCACAAAAAAAGGTCAGTGTACTTGTAAGCAATCAATACAATAAAAGCAGTCAGGAAGTTTTAGCAGTTCTAGGTAAAAATCTGACAACAACAGAAATGAGTATTCCCGTTCCTTGAAATTCAAGGTCCTATTATTTAGGTCATAAAGACTTGAAATACAAATGCAAATGAAAAAGACCCAATTGGGACAAGTTACACTCCAAGTTCTATAAGGTTTGATAAGGACAGATTCTGAAATATGCCTTAAATACCTATTTGTGGGCCTCTATCTTCATAATCTACAGCTCTCTCTTCCACTTTCTGCCCACCTGCCACATCTCATCTTCAGGTAACATTGTAGTGACAGGTAGGTAAAGAGTACAACCGCTTTTGGTACATATTCTGAAAGAAGGGTCTGATCTGATTGTTCAAAATTGGTTGGCTCCTCATCATCTCTCCTTTCTTTTGCTCTTCTGAAAAGAAATCCCTTACCTTTTCTCAGTTATTTGACTAAGAACATGTTTCCTGATTTTTTAAAATGTCTCTGGAAATTGCCCATAGGTACTCCATGACATTTTTCATGATTTTTAAAAGCCACTGGCCTTCCCTTCAAGTTAAGAGTTAAAAGTTGGTGACTAAAAATAGTCACAAAGTAAATCACCACTGTGGTTAGTGATTCCAGGAAATGAGCGAACACAGTATGATGAGAATGAGCCCAACCAACCTATCTGGCCAGAAAGCCTCATGCTAGGCAGTGCAGATAGAAGACAAAACGAAGGACATTCCCTGCATTCGAAGGGGGAATACGGGGGCTATAAAATAAGCCCGTCTACAGAATTTGAGAGGGGAGAGACTGCAGACATCTCAGGGAATCCCCACTTCAATCACCAGTGTAGCTGATTGATGGAAATAGAGATTGTAAATGAATATAGAGAAAACACAGAGAAAAGGCTGCCTCCCCGACTGAGATCTTTATAAGGGTGTGTCCGTCCCTTTTTGGATGGTGCTCCCTACACTGGTACCTTTCTCTCTTCCATCTTGCTGCTGACCACGTGCCATTTTTGTTCTAAGAGAGTAACGCTCTGCTCCGTTTTTGAGCCAGATCCAGAGTCATCGCGGCTTAGGAGTATGAGCCTCCCCTTGTCCAGAAGTTGGTTATAAGTCTCCTCCTGGGCTTTCAACTGGTCATAGAGCTCCTATATGCAATTTAAAGAGGTAGCAAAAATATCCAAAAGGCACATGTCAATAGGATTTCAGTTCAATGAAAATCACATACAATCAAGCACATGTACATGGTTCTCACATGTTATAATAAATCCTAGGAAAGAACCTGGGAAGATATGAAAGTGTAATTCTAGGTCTGTCTCTTGTATCTGGAATTCAACAGTTAAAAACTATAGGGATATGGAAGGCCTTATCTGGGAACACTCTTGCTCCTCTGAACTCAGCAGAGATAAAGGAGAAAAAATGTATTTTAGAACCAGACATGGGGAATGAGGGGAAGACCCTAGGGATAGCTTATGTCACTATCAGAGGGTTTGTCCCTTCCATTTTACATTGATTTGAGACCCTTTTTCTGAAAAACTGACATATCAGGGTTTCTCAAAATCTGTACTAAGCAGCCCCCTTATGGAGCACATCTCCATTTTACTGTTACAGAGGCAGAGAGTAGAGATCACTATACTCTCTCATTTTGTCTTTACCAGTAAAGTTGTCTAAGTCCTATTGATAAATATAAGAATATGAGCAGATCACTGATACTTTTTATCTGCCAAATTTCTCCAAGAAATACTGGGACATGACAGAAACTGACAAAAGCTCTGGATAAGTGCTCATCTACAATTTTATATTAAATTACCATCAACAAAAATATATATCAAGGAGCAGCTCTAAAGACACATAGGCTTCTGGGTTTAGAAAGGAATTTTGTGCTCTGATTCATAGGCTCTTACCATGTGGGCATTGAGTTGTTCTCGTGCTGTCTCAGGAAGTCCTCCTGTGGGCTTGGATGAAGAAAGCTGGTTTTCCATCCTAGTCAGTCCCAAGAGAAAATCTTCAATTTCACTGTGGAAACCCTGGGCCTATTTGAGAAAAGCCAGACTGTGAATTGAGGACATTAGCAATTATTAACCTTAGGTCTGAAATCTAACTTTCTAAATTACTGTATATAGAATCCAACTCCAGGGAAAAGTGATTCTGACAATTTCAGAGACTCATCCCATGACTTAGCGAGGATCCAGCCTGGACCATGGATTGAATAAAAACATCTCTACCCTCTACAAAGAAACAGCAAGTACAGGAGGCCTCATAACAACATAGTTCATTATTTTACAGATTCAGATATTTCAAGGGTGAAATTAGATCTCTACCTAAACAATTCCATCAAGTAAAGTCTAATCTCATAGAACTGGTCTACAAGAGCAGCATCAGTAAATCACAACTGCTCCTTTCATGGGAAGAGAGGACAGTCTGATGCACTAGATTTCTAGTTAAAGTATAAAGGTTCAAATCCTGGCTCTATTTGTTAACATCTGTGTCATGTGACCCAGGGTAACAACACTTCACTTTTCCCCTCTATCTGCAAAATGAAAGAGCTATATTAGATGATGATGAAAGAGCTATATTAGCTCTTCTTCGAGCTCCATTTGCCATATCTAAGATGTCACAGAAAATACAAAGAACAGTCCTGGTGCTACCTTGTGGAACTGAACATCTATGGCTTTAGTTTACCTGATCATTTGGAAAGCAGCCTGGTGCAAGGGAAAGATACATGGTCTTAAAAGTCAGAAGTCCTGGGTTCCAGTCCTGCCACACACATTCTCCCTGGGAGGGCCCTCAGCACAATCACTAGTGCTTTCACTGTCTATAAAGCAAGTGTCTAAGCCTATACAGTGTAGAGTAGGCATCCATCTGTATTGGCAGAAGTGATTGTCTTCACTTAGAATTCCCTATAGCAATGACGTTACAGATCCATCTCAATCGAAATAACACAAGGATATGAGAGTATGCATGATTATGCATAATATCTAAAAAAAACAGTTTTGCTTAATTGCTTATGGAGTTTAGGGTTTTTTGTTTGCTTTTTTCAATGACTGGTTTTGTTTGAGTAATTTTTTTAATGCAAAAATCAATGAATAGGGGCAACTAGATGGTGCATTGAACAGAGCACAGGCCCTGGAGTAGAAGGATCTGAGTTCAAATTTGGCTTCAATGAATCAATTACCTTGGTAACTGATTCATAAATATCATCATTTTTTGGACGGGGGAAGGCAGGGCAATTGGGGTTAAGTGACTTGCCCAAGGTCACACAGCTTGTAAGTGTTAAATGTCTGAGGTGGATTTGAATTCAGGTCCTCCTGTCTCCAGGGCCAGTGCTCTATTCAATGAGCCACCTAGCTATCCCAAATGTCATCATTTTTAATAAGATGTAATTAATAGGGATTTATGTAAAATCTCCTACTAGGGAGGTTCAAAGAACCTACTTGAGAAGCGTAAGATACAGTAGGGCATGTCAGGCTGTAGTAGTTGCTGCCATTTGAACAAAGCCTCAGGACAGGTAATTCAAGTGATAGGAAGCTACATTAAAAGAAGCAGAGTGTCTGGGGTGAGGGAGTTAAGATACTGCTGCTACCCTTGCTTTCTGCCCAGATCAAACTACCTTCAGTGGAGCACTGTGTTCTGTTCTGGGTGTTGCATTTTTTGGAAAGACTCTGATGAGATGAAGAATATCCCAAGGAAGACAATCAGTATATGAAAGGGCCCTGAGATCATGCCCCACAAGAATCAGATGGAGAAACTAGGGGTGTTTATTCTTAAAAGGCAAATAAAACATAACGATCTTCAAGAATCTGTTGCAGCGAAAAAGGAAGAGACTTATTCTGCTTAAGCCTGGAAGGCAAAAGTAAAGAGCAACAGGTGGAAGTTTTAAAGGAGCAAATTTAAACTTGATATAAGGAAAAGGACTGCTAACAGTTGGTGCTAACCAAACAGAATATCTCAGGAGGTGGTGGGAAGCTGCTGCCTAGAGGTCTTCAAACAAAGGCTGGACTCCACGGCCTCACCAATGCCAAGCTTTAGTGATTTCATAAGTCTATAGATGCATTATTTGTGTGTGCCATGCACAGCTATGCCTGCCCTGGAGAATGCTGCCTACCTGCTGGAGGGTCGACTGCAGCTGCTGCTCTCGTTCCTCTGTCTTCTGCAGCACTGACTCCCAGCACTGGTTCATTGTTTCCAGCCGGTTCCGTAAGCTGCTTGCATCATCATCGCCAGCACTGGATTCCAGAAGCTCATTGCCAGCTTTGTTGACCGTTTCAACTGTGGCTTGGTGAGCCAACACATCATTTTTTAGAACCTAAGGAATATTGAACATGTTAATTTCTCTTGCAGGTTTAATCAATTCAAGCCTATTCTGAGAGAGAGATAAAGTAAGTTAGTTTTTGGTTTCAAACCAAAATGTTTAGAGAGAAAAAAATCAATGACTTACATGGTGTTTTGCAAGCTCAACCTCAATGACCTTGGGGTCTCCATTGATTGGCCTCTGTGCATCTAACAGCTCTTCTGTGTGAGTCAGCCAACTCATCAGCTCCTCTAATGCGTGCTGGAACTGACCAAGTGCTAGCAGAGCCCCTTCAAGCTTGTGCTGGTTGGGAAAAGAGAATTAGGAAAGTGAGGAAAGGGAAAATCCCAAGAAATAGGGTGTGTGTGCTTCTGGTAATGTCCACCGTACCTGCCTGTGGGCGATTTTCTCACCCAGGTTCTCCCAGAGGTGCTTCAGCTCTGTCAGTGGTTCTCGGATAATGTCTCTGTCGGTTTCATCAGTAGCTTTTTTCAACATCAACTCTCCCTGGTGATTTAACTTCTCCATCTCAATCTGCTGTTGGTAAACTTCCATCTTAAACTCCTACCAAACACAAAACCCTTAATATTAGTGTGGCAAGATGACTAGGCCTTTCAAAGATCACCCCTGTCCCCATGCACACAATCAGCCCTCCCAGTCCTGCTCAGGGAACAAACCTTCATCTCATTTAGCTGATCTTTCACAGTGTTGAGGTCAGTGCCAACAGGAGGCATGTTGCAGAGTTTAATCACAGTGTTATCCAGCCAGTCAAACATGGTCTAAAATTAAACACAATTAGAAAAATCAGACTATGGAAACCTAAAGGAAAAATGGATGGCCCCTATGCAGGTAAACAGAGGCAAATCCAACCCTCTTGATGTTCATTCTTTTTTTTTTTTTAAAGCAATTGGAGTTAAGTAACTTGCTCAAGGTTACATGGCTAGTCATTATTTATGTGTGGGTGCTCATTTTCTGAGGCCAGATTTGATCCCAGGTCATCCCAACTCTGAGGCCGGCACTCTTACTCACTGCGCCACCTAGCCGCCCCATTGATTTCAATCTCAAGTTAAAAAAAAAAAAAATAGACTTTATTCCAGGCAAAAAAGGATTAGAAAGCAAGCTTGTAAAGGTCTAAAATTTAAAGAACTATAAACTAGTCTAGTTAATTTTAGATAAAAATTGGGAATTATGATTCAAAGATTACTACTGAACACTTGTCATTTGAGGGGCTATTAGTAGGAGGCTGAAGGGTGGAAGCCAGGCCCATAAACACTTAGGATAGGACAGAGCTCTTTTATCCCTATCAGTAAAGTTGCAAATCAAGACAGCTCACTTTCTTTTGATCTCTCTGGTCCTCTGCCATAGTTCCTAGGCAAGCTTAGTTTAATAGCCAAAACATGCCACTGAAAAGAACACACATATGCGAGTCAGAAGAACTGCCCTCTCGCCTCTCATCTGCTACTTTGGAGAAATCACTTGATTGCTCTGGTCTTTATATATCCAATGAGGGGCTGGAGGAGACGACCACCCAAAAGACCTACAAGACTATATGCAAAGATCAGCAGCAATGCCAGGAAACTTGTATACCACATATATCTCACAATTTCCTTAGCTGTTAATGCTAACAGAAAATTATATCGGAAATCATTAGTCCTGAGAGTGTCTAGGCACTTGGCCATCTGATAATGGTGACTTGTTATCCATGGGTCCCCATCTCTCAGCTCAGTCTTTCCCTAGCCTCTCACCTGCAGGGTGTCCTGATACTGCACAGCAGCCTGCATGGCTTCCTCCAGTTTGTCTAACCTCTCTCTCCAGGTTTTGTTTAAGTTCTCCCAGGCATTGTTCAGCTTTAAGGAAAAAAAAAAATTAGGGCCCACAGTAAGGAAATCTGCCACATTTCCTTTGTAGGCCACAGGCAGGAGCTCCTCTTCTATAAGGCTCCAGCCAACCTCTTCATACCTCATCGATGCTCTTCTTCACCTCTGGCTTCTCTGTTTCTCCACATGCAAAAATCAAGTCGGCTCCAAGGATCCGGATAAATTCAAGTTCTTCATGCAGACCATCTGTCTCCTCTTTAATAGTCTGTGTGCAAATAAATAAGGATAAGTCAAAGCAGAAAGGATTGACACAACTCTTAAAGTTCTTGAAATGCAATTTGCAGCCTTCAGAACAAAGAAGGTCCCATAGAGCTGCCAGTGATGTTCTACAGATGTCTTTTGGTTTCTCCTATAATTTTGTTTCTTAAGGACTGAGGCTCTCCAGACTTTTTTTTTTTAATGCACATAGAGCAGCCTGGGGATGCTGCACTGGATTTTCAGGACTTTATGCAGGCCCCTTCTCTTCCTCCAGCATTTGATTAGCACCTATGGATTACAAAGGCATTCTAAAAGGATACAGAAATAAAAGACAGTGCCTGGCTTCAAAGGATTTACAGACACCGTGCAGGTTGTAGAAATGGCAATGGTTTCAGTCACCTGTTTGTTTTTGAGGAATATACTTTGAAGGCTTAGTGTGTTGGAAATATACACTGCATCAGAATAAAAGTAACCAATTTTTTTTTAAAAGAAGAAATGGCACTGGGCTCATAGAGTTATAAGAGCCAGGTTCAAGCTCCAGCTCTCCCCTTAACTAGGTGATCCCAGACAAGACCTTTTTCTTCTGAGCCTCAGCTTCTTTATCTGCAAAATGGAGCTAATATTCCTTGAACTCTCTACCTCTTAGAATTATTGTTGAGAATCAAATGGAAGAACACATGCACAGAATTACAGAAATGTGAACTCTCATTATGATGGAGTTTATATTTAGCTGGAGAGAATCAGCACACACACCCCTCCCTTCCTCTATATCCACCCTCACATCCACGAAAACTCCCAAAGAACCTTCCCACAAGCCTAAGTCACAGCAAAGTTTGCCCATAATACCGCTCAGGGCTGGGGAGCATGAAAATGGATGGGGAAGTCTCCTGAAGGAAGCAAGTTGTAAGAAAGAGGCCATGACTGGTGGAAGAAGTTGTTCCCTTTTGTGGGAAAAGGGAAAAAATTAGAGGATCTGCTATCACACCAAAGGGAGGCTATCTAAAACCTCATATGGACAAATTCCCAGCTAATGGGGAATTCTGGAGAGAAAAGGTTAAGTGGGTATTGAACTTGGCTAAATTCTAAATATGAAATTTAAATGAGGCAATACCCAGAGTACAAATATCTATCATTAAAGAGGATTTTTTCAGGAGAAAATAAAACACAGTAGACAAAGAACAAGGAAGTTAAGTGTTCCTGCCCCATCTCCAACCCTTTCAAGCTCGGTGACTACAGTAGACTTCGTAATGGAAATGCAGATTTGAAGATCTTCCCTGCCCCTAGGCCCTTTGATTGGCTTAAGTGACTCTGAGAACCTTCTTTAATTTGAAAATATATTCGGCCCCCTAATAGGCTGAATGTGGTCACATGGAGCCTGCGGTAGGAGGCTTGGTTTTCAGGAATGACCACACCTTGATGCTGTGTGATTGGGCAGTGGGTCAAGAGGGTGGTTACATTCTCTGAGCCAGGAGAAGGCTATATAAGCCCTGATTTGAGGCTTTACTTTGGGGCTCACTTTGAGAAGTGTTGTGTGATTTGACCAGATGAGACTCTGGGCAGCCATTGAGAGTCCCCCAGCTTTGAAAACCCAGATGTTGATGCTTCCCTCTCTGGTAACCGTGATTTTGGTATTGATAATGGTTGGACAGTTTGGAAGCCTGTCTGTTTGATCTGTAAGTTCTGTAATTCTGAAGTTCAGGATGCTGACCTTTTCCCCCTGAACTAGGTAAATAATATATGTTTGTTTGATTAAAGTAAGCTTGTTAACCGATTTTGAGTTGCTTTCCTTTTGAAAAGCAGATCTAAGAACCTGTGTTGGCAGCCACCGTGGGGATGTTGGGGTGCTTGCCGCTACACCTCGCTGGTCCTCAATCTCTTCATTTGTAAAACAGGATGACAATATCTACAGTACTTAGCTCAAAAGGCTATTATAAGATCAGATATCACTATTTTATGTGCTCACCTCAGCAGCCTCCACCTGCTGTTTGATGATGGATGGGTCAATTCCTGGGCTCTCCAGATCATGAACAATATCCTGGGTATCTTTTATGGTGGTGAGAAGGGCTGCCATGTCATACCAGAATTTCTCTGCCAACTCAAGTACATCAAGGAACTTGATTTCCCGCTCTTCAGCTCGGGCTTTGATATCTTCCCAGAAAAATACCATCTGATCCAGTTTGTCTTGAATTTCTGATGTGGGAAAAGAAGATAGTGAATAAAGACACACTGTATGTAGTTGCCTGGTCTCCTGAGAAATTCCATCCAAGTCTTCCCATGTCACTGAAGAGTGGATACGGGCTGCCATTTCTATAGTGCTCTGAGATCTACAAGGTGCCTGACTGTATCCATATAAGACATTCTGGTCACTCTCTGGTCACAGCCTTTGCACTGGCTGTCCCCTGTGCCTGTCACCCTTGTCGTTTCTGCCTCTCAAAATCCCCAGCTCCCTCTAAGGGTCAGTTCAAGTGCTACCACTTATGTGAGGCCTTTCCTGATCTATCCCTGCTGTTAGTATTCTCCCTCTCAGCCAAAAATGACTTTGCATTTACTTTGTACATAGCACATACTTATTTATCTGCATACATATTGTTATCTCCCCAGGAGAATGTAAGTATCCTGAGGGCAGGGACTGTTTCACTTCTTAGTACCCTCAGAGCCTAGCATAAAGCCTGACTTGTAGGAAGTGCTGTGGAATGTGAATTACCACACTCCTGGGGAATCTAATCCACAGACAGCTGCTGGTTGATGAATGAACCAAATATTTAAATGAGCCCTATAAACACCAATGCTTCACAGGAGAGGCCATCCTCAGCAGAACTGGCTGACATCATCTCTCTCCATCCTTTTGTGGACTGAGCTCCCACAGCTGGAGCTCCTGCTTCTGTTGTAGGACAAGAGCAGGGAGGGGTTATCACATCTGCTGCCAGGGACTAAGGATAGTCTCTATACTCCCTGGGACTATCTTAGAGTGAGGGTGGCAGGGTTTCTCTCCCTGTTACCAAGTAGGTATGGGATATAGGCAATCTTTGATTCTATTGCTAGGAATATCTTGGGGGAAAGAAAACAGAATGAAGTCTTAATATGCTCCTGGCAAACTGAATTTGAATTTGTTAGTCCTGGTTCTTGGTGTGGTGATGACTCAAACAGAACAGGGACTCCCCTGCTACTATGGTCCATTTAAAGGTATGGTTCATAAGCACATCAATATTATAGTTCAGCAATATTGTGAGCTAAACTATCCAGAGGGCCTAGGCTTGGCTCAAGGCCCACCTCTACTATTTATTAACTATTTGGCCTTGGACAAGTCAGGATTCGTTTTGAGACTGGTCTGGGAACCTAACCTGCTATGCACTAAGTTGTTTGTAGAAACCAGATTCTGAGTTCCAGACAACTGATTTCAAAACATTTTTGTAATACAGCCCATTTTAAGGTTTAAGGCTAAGCTGAAAGTTAACCCTCTATATTCATTAAAAAAAAATTCAGTCTGCTAGGAGCATCTTATGGCTTCATTCTGTTTCCTTTCCCTCAAGATATTCTTGACAGCAGAATCAAAGATTGCCAATATGATGGGAAATAAGAGATAATAACCATTAGTTAAGTATTAGTTACATGACCTCATAAAGGAAAGAGATTCAAAACACCTTTTGCTGCAAGGTCCTTATCAGCTCCCTGGGATCGACCAATCAGCTCCTCGCCCCGACGTCTCAAAGCTTCAAAGGATGGCTGAAGCTTCTCCAGCTCCATGGCGGCACCCTTGTTTTCACTGAGACATTCTCGGATCTTGTCCACTTCAGCAGGGATCAGTGGTGGTGTGCGCAGGCGGGAAGAGAGATTCTCCAAGGTTTCCAGCATGGGCTCCATTTTATCATGGAACTAAACAAACATGCATTGATTAGGTAGGATACTCTCTCAGGTACTCATTTCTCCTATGTATTTTTAGGGAGTAATACCAATGTCTAAAGCTATCTGTTGCCTATGGGGCTATATGTAGACCCTATTCACTGTTTGGGTTAATAGCGGCCTAGATCCATCTGTTCTCCAGGACACAGGATGCCGACACCTGTCTTAAAGTACAATTCCTCATGAATTGCTATTTGAACCTTATAGAAATGGAATTCTTAAAGGCAGTCCAACGAGTAAATTAGGAGTTAGTTTATTTCACCACTGTTCTAGATAACCCTGGGAGCACTGTCATGGTTTTCCTACACCTGATCATGCAACAAGAAAGAGATGAGACTATGAAACTGAAAGGAATCAGTGGACCCACATTGCGGATGATGGCTGCATGCATAACTTGAATATTCACAGGTCAGAAACCCTGTATCAGGAGCATGTAAATCTCAACATGCAAGAGGATTTGGGGATTAAAAACAAAAACCCTTACATGCAAAGTAAGAAGGAAACAAATGGGTGACGGGGGAGGTGGAAATGATAAGCACTTTGTCAACCTTAAAGTGCTATAGTTACATGTTTAATTATTAACAATGTCAAGTTCATTCATCTAGACTATTCCAGTGAGTCTAAAGATCCTCCCTTAGGGACTTGGCAACCTTAAGGCTCTCAATCAATATAGTGGATCTTATTTTATGACATCTAAGGTCCCTGGCAGGAGGCTACAAACAGAACCTCCTGAGAGGGAAATGGTTTCCCAGCCCTCCACATCTATAAATGCCTTCCACTCCCCTCCGCCCCCAGCCCAACTCTACCATTCAAGTCACATAGTGCTTTGTACTGCCCATTTTATGTAAGAGGGGAAAAAAATCCCAAATTTTCCCTGGATATCCCCTTCTTAAGGTAATTAATTATCTCTGTTCTCTGTAAGAAGTAAATCACCTATGGGAGTGGGAACCTTACCTCTGAAATCTGTAATGGAGGGCGCAGTCAACACAACAATGAAATGTGACGATGTGGGGGAGACGGGAGGCAGGCAGCAACAACATACAGTAACACATTCCACAATGTGAGTGAGAGATGGGACGGAAGGTGGGGGAAAAACTTGAGTAAGTACAAATACCAACCAAGAGAACTGACTAAACGCAGGAATAAAATGCCCAGACATGACAAAAATATCACTAACAGTCATCATATTAGTTGAAAAGTATGTAGTTACATGCTTTAAACTCAAGTCTCCATGGGGCACATGCTCTCTGACCTCTCCCACTCTGGATTCCCCTCTCCACCCTCACACTACATCCTAGTCTTCTAGGGTCCTGCTTCTGTCAGAACAGAAGAGCTGAGGGCAGTCTCTTGAAAAAAAGATTCATATAGTCTCATTTTAAAACCAGATTCAACATGCCCTCTAGGAATCTGGCCTTGCCTGAGACACTGACTTTGAAGGTTTACAAAACCGAGTCTTACATAGTAATGCCCTGCCAGAGAAGCAGGATGGTGTTCTGACATGGAGGAAGGCACCCTAACCCTGCTACTCACCACCTAGGACCCTAAAAAGAATCCCTGAACCTAATCCTATGGTGTCATCAAGAGAATCACAAAGGAGTGAATAAAACACCTGCCACAAAATACTATCCCATGCTAAGTTTATCAAGAGCTGCTGAAGAGAACCCAGATATTCCAAGACTTTCTGGTCTTTTCCCATCTGTAATCAGTACACTGGGCTAGACATTTCTGTACCCCACCTCTCCACAGCAGAGCTGTTTCAGCCACTGCTTGCTTATTTATAGTAAGACAAAGTCACAAGGCCCAAAAAAGCTTCGTACCTGAGCCGACTGCGAGACAGCCTCATCCAGAGCCAGTGCACGCTGGCGCACCTCCTCCTTGATCCTGGCATAGGTCGCCTCTGCTGTCTGGTACTTGTCTTGCACCATTTCACCTTCATCAGGGTTCAGCTCCTTCAGTTGTGGGCCAATCTTCAGTAACTTATCAATGTGAGGTTTGTGCTCAGCAATGGATTCCCTTAGTTGCTGTGCCAGAGAACAGAACCAGCTTATTGAGACTGAAACGGCCTGAGTATTTCCACTGCAGGCTTTTTACTTATTGGTGGGCTCTGACCAGGCCCCACACATCCTAAGACTGGGAAACCTAACATTCCAGGGGCTGTAAGAGCCTATTCAGCTCCAGTTCCCTTTCACTCTTTCCTCTTTCCATTGTCCCTTGGGCATATTCCATGCAAACCACACCAAAAGGGGATATAGGCATAAACTATGCCTCCAGTTGCCCACAGACTCCAGCTAACTTGTGCAGGTTAGACTCATGGTGGAGCAGAGATGTGGGTGCTGGTCAATTAGAGGCAAGGCCAAGTGAAAAGCAAGAGTATGAATGGACTCTAGCACTCTAGGAAAGACATTGCATTGTCTTGAATGAGGCATTCTCACTCAGCTGAGTCATTCCATCCCTTCTTTGCATTGCTTTCCCCTAGACTCTCCCTGTCCCCAATGCCTGATGCTCTAATTAAGCTTGGTTCTAACTCGAAGGAAGTTGCTGGCACAAAGATTGTTGCTGGCAAAGCTATTCACATAAATCAAAACTTCCTAGGTTATTTTTATGGATGAGGCATTAAGATGACTGAGATTATCACTCTGTAGCTGCTTAAAACAGACTGCTGAGCTCATTTTCAGTGATAGAAATTTAAAAACAAACTCCTAACTTGCTAGCCTTCTTACCCTCATTTCCTCCTGTTGCTGCTTGAGTTGTTCATGATCAATGGCAGGTGGAGGCAACTGTGCTATCAGAGCCTGTGTTTCCTCAATCCATGGGCTGAGCTCCTCATATGTTTCCCAAAACTGGTTCACCAAAACTTGGGCGCGCTCCAGGTGGGCATAGCGTTCTGAGTTGAGCTGGCTAATGGCCTCATATTGCTGTACCAAAGACTCTGTTTTCTCCTACCATTGAGAAAGAGTAAGGTCATAGTAAATACTGTCAAAACTCTGGTCTGAAAATCTAAGATCAACATGGCATTACTAATTTTGCAGGGTTGTCATGATGTCAAAAGTACTTTACAAACTGTAATGCACTATTAAAACACATTATTGTCATCGTCAGAACCACTCCATTTGTTAGCTTCAATGAACAAGATGTAGGTATGGAAAGGTTAGCTCTGTTGGTTAGGAATCAACAGAACTACTGGGGACAAGGTAGTGAATATCTTTCCTCTCTGGGCCAGCTGGCTTTATAGACAGAAGGGTGTATTCTATGGCCAGACCCACAACTCAGCCAGTGATTCCACAAGTGTGTGCCATGGGAGATGAGAATGAGAGGAGAGCATATATGGATAGTGTGACTGAAACCATCATCCATCCTGGGAACATCACTCAAAGGCAGTGTCCTAAAGCTGAAGGGTAAGTAGAGTCATTGCTATTATGCCTATTTCACATTTTACATCACTGTTGTTAAAAAGTGAATGCAGGGTAGGGAGTAGGTTCAGTGTTGGACATCAACATAAATATAAGCAGTCTTCAATAAGAAAAGGAGCAAAGTGTATTTAAAAGTTTTCATAGGGGGTACTTCTTATCTTCCAAAAGTCAGGCCCTCTGAATATGCTGTGAATAAGGAAATAACTTACTTGTAATACTGCTTTCTGTTCCTCCCCACAGGTTCCAAAGATTTCACTACGCTGGCTAAAAAGCTCATCCATAGAATCTTTGTGCCGAATGATATCAATGGAGAAAGCCTTTGAAAAGGAAAATGCTGTTTAGCAAAGAAATAAAGGCAGACAAGCTTTCCATGAAGTGGAGCAATTAAGGAGAAAGAATACTGTGTTTCTAGTCACAATATATGGGTTCAGATCCCTATTCTGCTACTTAATTCCTGTGCAAACCTGAGAAAATCACTGATCTTTGACAGAGACTTAATTGGTTTTAAAAAGGGTCAGGTGACTTCTAAGGCTCCTTCCCTCAAGCCCCAAGACTCTGTGATGCTCTGACTCTTAATTCTGAACTTGCAGTGGGTGAGTACTGGTAGCTTTAGTTTAGATACCTAGGATGATTACTACTGCTGAAGAATCTTATATTTTCCTTAATTGAAGGCCTTAGTAGCCAACATAGCATTTCTAAGTTATTGGACAGAAAGACTGAGATCACCTACTATCATTAAAACACCTTCTGAGAGAGTATGCTAAAGACCCATGATTGCACAGGTGTGGGAACTCTCCACCCACTTAGGACTAAAAGTCTTGATACAGCGGCCTGAAGCTCATCAAAATTTAATGATCTGCCCTTGGTCACTCAGCTAATAAGTGTGCAAAGTCATTTTTGAAGCCAGACCTCGTATTCTAACCACAATGCCTTTCATTTCAGATTGTAGTTTTTAAAGTAGCAAAGTAGGTACCCTTGCTACAATACACTGGAAGTCAGTTAGCTGCTAACATAAGTGAATTCTTGGGGCACATATAAAAATAGCAACTAGTTGCAGGGGCAGGAATATTTATAGGCCCAATTAAAATATACCTTTTATTTGTGACTTGAATCTAAACTTTAACTGACAGAGGGAGCTCCTGGCTGTGCAGATGAACCCCTCTTTTTCAACATGTAGAGAGTGGCCCAAGGTCATATAACCATTATATATCTGGGGGGGACAGGAATCCAGGGCTTTCTGACTCCACTGTGTCACAGCTCCTTCTAAGTCATTGTTATTAGGTTAAATTTTAGAGAAAACACTTCTAGTGTAAGAATGATCCTCTGCTGTCCCATACAATGCTGAATTACTGAATCTGAACCATAACCAGTTTTTGTTTACCCTGTGTTTGAACTGAAAAATAAATTCCCTTCCTATTGAATTTCTGCCAAGAAACTACCAATGACCCTCTCTCCTGCACTGACTATAAGCATGTTTGCCATTTCACAAAGCCAGAAATTCCTCCCCTTCCTCTAGAGAATCCTCAACACCGATTCCTGGCTTGCTGCTAGGCCAGTGTGCCATTCTACTTCATTCAGTATAATTTCGGTCTGGAGCACCACATGTGCTCTGAAGGCCTTGGTAGGGAAAGGGTCATCAATATCGTGACAGGCCTCAAGTTACTGTCATAAAAGAAATATCTAAGGGAACAGGGGTGAAAAAACTCAGGGAGGACATGACAGCTCTCTTCAGGTATTGAAGGGCAGTCATAGAGAAGAAAGATTCTATTAGTTCTGGTCAGCCCTAGAAGGTACAACAAGAAATGATGGACAGGAGCTGTACAAGGCAGATATAGGTCTAATGTAAGGTAAAACTTGCTGACACAGCAGTCTAAAAGTAGAAGAGGCTGCCTCAGAAGGTAGGAAGCTCTGCCTCCCCAGAGATCTTCAAGATAAGCTTGAATGATGACATGCCAGGCAGGCTGTAAGGAAAGACTCTTGTTCCTGTACAAGCTGTATTAGATAGCCCCTGGGTCTTCAAGATCCTTTGAAAACCACGGCTGGACATTATGTATTAATTCCTCACTCTAAGTCCAATTGGATTATTAGGGCAGCTAGGGCAACACAGTGGACAGACTACTGAACTGAGAGTCACAAGATTGCAGCTCAAATCCAGCTTTAGATACTTACTAGCTATAAGACCTGGCAAGTCACTCAATCTCTCTTGGCCTCCGTTAAGTAGGCATAATAATAGCACCTACCTTACTTGGCTGTTGTGAGGATCAAATAAGATACTATGTGTAAAGCATTTTGCAAATCTTAAGAGTGCTATAGAAACATGAGTGAGTATTATCAATTACTATTATCATCATTACTTTTGTTAAGACATACCTATGTGTGACCATTATACTTACTTTCTGAACTTGTAGCTGTGCGGTGGTCTGATCTTGCTCCAATCGGATTGGACCAAGAGCCATCAACTTCCGTTTGGTTTCAGCCACCCAGGCTAATTCTGCATCAGCAGCTTGCTCATACTTATCAAAAGAATGGGAAAACAAACACATTACTACAAGCAACGGTCCACTCTCTAAAGTGCTTCAAATTTACCTAACATAGAAAAGCCCCTACTTGTGCTAATAGCACCTCCCCGCTTCCTTTCTGTAGAGATTCCCTTCCCTCCTCCAGAATGTAATTCCCCCTTTATAAGACCATTCCTTTGGTCACTAATTGCCTCATGTAATACTGTTGAATTCAAT
This sequence comes from Gymnobelideus leadbeateri, assembly GCA_011680675.1. NCBI lineage: Eukaryota > Metazoa > Chordata > Mammalia > Diprotodontia > Petauridae > Gymnobelideus > Gymnobelideus leadbeateri. The sequence goes on from WOXC01000231.1 coordinate 333,408, forward strand.
ATCCTATTTCTGTGGAAGCAACTAATGAACTTTGTAGGAATAAACCTATATGGATATATGTGATGGAGCAAACAAATATGGGTACGTGGTTGAAAACAGTACTCATCACAAAAGATAACTGAAACACACAAGAAGTGATTATTTATGATAATCCCTCTCTGTGCCCAGACTGTAAATCATAAGAGTTTTAAATAAATGTTTTAATGTGATGGCATGCCTCATGTTCACTATAGAAGATCTGGGGATGTTTATTTAGTCAGGGAGCCCAGAAGCTCCAGAAGAGGACGTTAAAATTGCAGAAAAGTTGTGCCAGTCACACTAAGGAATAGTCAAACCCTCAGGAACCAAAGCAACGATAGATTTCTAGCTTAAGAGTTGTTGCTCTGCAAACTTTAATGAAAAATGTAAATTATATGTATTTGTATATACTAATGATATATTTAATATTTACCATATATTAATAACAGGAACATACAATACACAAATAGGAACATATAATGTATAAATATGAACACATATAAAATACATACATATATATATCTCCTGCATTGAGTTATTCTTATCTAGACTGGACCTATGCTTCCTCCTCATTTTCAAATCTGACAAGCTGCCTGCACAAATATTAAAAGATAAAGTAACCTTTCCCTAAGCAAGCAAGAGAGTAGTTTACTTTTCATGTGATTGAGAGGATTAATATCAACCTTCAGATGACAAGTGAGCAAATGCAGATAATTACAACAGCTCAGTCTGGTTAAAGTTCTTGCCTTCAACGTGCCTGTCCTAGATGGGGTGGAGTGGGTCTGAGACGGTTGGGCAAGACAAACCCAGAAAATGACTCTCCATTGAAAAAGTTTCCTTATCTGCACTGCCTACCTCACAAGGTTGTTGAAACTCAGAAGGAAATAATGCAAACTCAGAACACTTTGAAAAATTTAAATGTTGTACAAACGTGAGCTCTTATTTAATCCCTCTTTAACAGGCTTAAAGCACATGGCAGCTCTATGTCAAAAGACACTTAGACAAAGGAAAAAGGTAAGTTACCATTTTTTTTAAAGAAAGCAAGAGAAGGAAGAAGCCGGGAAACGGGCTGTTCTCTTTCCTGAGCTAGCTTTGCTTTGTAAAAGTGACTGACACATTTAATGAGTGGGTTGGTCTAGATTTCCTTGGTTTCCTTCAAGCATCAAAGGTCTACAATCTATGATTTGGCAGAAATTACAGCTGTTTGCTTCCTTCCCTAGTCTGTCCAATTCTAAGAGAGTTTATTATTTCAGACAAAAATAAGGAAGTATTTAGGCTATAACTGGGGGCTACGGGTTACCTACTATAAAGCACTGTTCACCAGCTTGGCAGCGCTATAATTAGGAAAGGGCCTCCTTCTTTTCCATATACTTCTTTATGCTTTTTTCCATCAAAGGGCCCAATTATCCCCCAACTATACCTTCAGCCTTGGTACATTTTCCTGAATTCTTACTCAGTTGCTCCCCAGCACTGAGATATGCCCTGAGGATTCCATTTGGCCTGATCCTGTAATACCTGTTCTAGAAATTGTGCTTGTACTGCCCCAGCGGCCATGCCTCCCCTCCAGAGCATCCCTCTGGAGACAAAGTCCACATGTAGAGTACATTCAGTACCTGTTGTGACCTCTGGATAGCTGCATCGATTTCATCCACTCTCTGTCCAATGGTGTCACTAACCAGTTTGTACTGGTCATTGGCATCAGAGACTAATTTATCCAGGCCCTCCCGGGCTCTCCAGGGCACCAGCTCCAAGAGTGCCCGGCTCACCTCATTTACTGTGTCCAGTACTAGCCTGTGCTCCATGACCTCCTTCTTCAGCTCCTAGGAAGGGAAGACAGGTTTTCAGGTCACACAAATTTTCAGGCTAAATAAAACACAATTAATAGTTACCTTGCGGGGGGAGGGAGGAAGAGCCATCTCTGCCACATATCCCAAAAGGGTTCTGACCTCTTTCCTTCAGTTATTATTTTTTTTATTGCAAAATGTTCAGTATATTCCCAACCTGATTTTCTGCTTAGTTGCTACATGTTGGGAGTCTTTCTGAGTCAGTCTATCTTTGGATAAAAACTATTTGCTATATATCCTCTTCCTTTCAACCCATTTAAAAAAAATAAGGAACAATATAATATACCTTTTAAAAAAATCACCCAAATCCTCCACCTTAAATTTAATAAGGCAGAACCAAACAAATCAACCAAAAACTACCAAGCAAAGAAATGCTTTTGTTCTGTGCTCCCTCCCAGGTCAGCCCCATCTAATAGTTTTGGCTCTTTCCCCCATTTTCTTCTTTAAAAAAAGTATGCAGTTGTACTCAGTGTACATAGAGTTCCAGTTTTGCTGAAATTGCTCTAAATAACCTCATGTGGGTCTTTCAGAATTTATTCTTTGCTTTACAGTTAGCATTTTAAAATTAATTCAATGACTGTTGATGAATGGCAAATGAAAATCTTGGGAAATACTAAAGACGATCTTTAGTTTTACTTAGCTCACTGGTTTTCATGGCTTTGTGAAGCACAGACAAGGCAGTGCTTTAACTTTAGCACTTTAAGAGGTACACACACATTAACGTGTCTACTTCCTGCCACTGGCAGTAGCAGCAGCTAGCATTTTTATAGTGCCTATTATGTGTCATGCACTATATTAAGTACTTTATAAATATTATCTCATTTGGTCCCTACAACAGCCCTGCTATTATTTACCCCATTTTACAGATGAGGAAATTGAAGCAAACAGGGTTAAGTAACTTGCCCAGGGTACCATAGCTAATAAATGTCCAAGATCAAATTTGAACTCAGATCTTGTGACTCTACACCCACTGCTCTATCCACTGTGCCATTGAACACTACATCTAAACCACTACCCAACCAAACCATTACATCAGTTGTTGTGTGTCAAAAATTCACTGCCTGGGGTTCAGCCCTGTGGTAATGATTCTTTCTCACTAAAATTAGCTAGGATGCTCCCTTGGCTGATAGGCACAGAGTCCAAGAACCATACTTAAAGTCTTTACACCTTGGCAGGACTTGAATAAGCTTCTGTCCCTCTTGCATAGCTTTTGAGAAGTCAAAGTTGTATTCAGGCCATCTTTTAGAAGTTACCTTATCAGGCCAGCTTTTCATCTTTTTTTTTTTTTTTTAGATCCTGAAATCTGTCATTCTATGCATTATATTTCTAGGTTTTAATTCATCTGTAAATCTGACAAGCACGTCACCTATTGTCTTCTTTTAAAAAAAATTCTGAACTTAAGTAAAAACCAAATAAAATGAACATTTCAATATATAGTACGGCAGAGAAGACTGTACTTGAAAATGTCAATCTTCTACATAGAGCTTAATTTTCTTCTAAATTATATAATAAAATGTTCTAAATCACTAAAAATTAGAGGAAGTCTCTAAAACGGCTCTGAGGTAGCATCACACACCCATCAGATTGGCTAAGTCACTAAGATGATGGAAAAGGAAAACGATAAAAGCTGGAGGGGATGTGGGAAAACAAGTACACTAATGTACTAACAATCTGGATTATTCTAAGAAAGTGACTAACATGTCCAAACCTTCTAACCCAGAGGTCTTATGTCCTACCGCAAGTCAAAGATAGCAAGAAAGGTCCCAATACAGAACAAGATTTCTGGTGACATTTTTTTGTAGTGAAAAAGAACCAGGGGGGGCGGAGCCAAGATGGCGGAGTAGAAACAGCTCGTCCAAGCCTCTCTGCCCCCAGATTCTCCACAAACTATGTAAAAAAGGACTCTGAAAAACTTCTGGAGCCCCAGCACCCACAGAACGACACAGAGAAGCTAACCTCCCGCTGAGGACAGCCCAGCACCCTGCAGGAAGGACCAGCGCAGCGGTCTGGGAGCCAGCAGAGCGCAGGAGCCGAGCCGAGCCCAGGTCCACGTGAGCCGAGGTTTTAGCCCCAGGGCGGCAGGGCCAGCAGCCGGCTGGAGGAACCCCAGAACACCAGGAACTGTGGAGATTCCAGAATTATCAACATAGACTTGCCTAGGACAAAGTAAGAGGTTAGTGTCCTAAGGACTTTGGGACCTGTATTTGGGGAATGCGTCAGCTCCCTCCCCTGGGGGCTAGAAGCCGCTGAGGAGACACGCCATTTTGTAGTTTTCATAGGCATTTCCGGCTCCCAGCCTATAAATCGTGGGGAGATCCAGCGATCAGTCTTGGGGGGTAATTGCTCTTGCTTTAACCTCCCTGGATCTGGATTGTGATCTAGGGTGGAAGTTGTGGGTGGCTTTACAGCTTGCCAGAAACGGAAGTTGCCCCCCACACGTTTGGGACGAAAATTCCTCTATCTGGCCTTAAAGCCATAGTGTGGCAACAAGCCCAAAAGTCAAGCAATTAAGTGGCAACATGCCAAGGCAAAGGAAATAGAAAAATGCAACCCTAGACTCCTATTTTGGGGGCATAGAGAGGGAAAAGGACTGTAAGGTCAGAAGTCCTGCTTCAAAAGCCCCAGGGGAAAACATGAGCAGGTTGCAGGTCATAGAGGACCTTAAGAAGGACTTTAAAAATCAAATAAGAGAAGTGGAGGAAAAATTAGAAAGAGAAATGAGAAGGATGCAGGAAAGTATGAAATGAGGGTCAACAGCCTGACTGAGGAAAACAACACCTTAAAAAATAGACTAGCTCAAATGGCAAAGGAGGCCCAAAAGGGCATTGAGAAGAATGCCTTAAAAAGTCGAATTTGCCAGATGGAAAAAGAATCTCAAAAGTTCACTGAGGAGATTCATTCCTTCAGAGTTAGACTGGAGCAAATGGAAGCTAATGACTTTATGAGAAATCAAGATGCTGTTAAGCAGATCCAAACAAATGAAAGATTAGAAGATAATGTGAAGTATCTCATGGGAAAAACCACTGACCTGGGAAATAGATCCAGGAGAGACAATTTAAAAATTATTGGACTACCTGAAAGCCATGATCAAAGAAAGAACCTAGAAATCACCTTTCAAGAAATTCTCAAGGAAAATTGCCCTGATGTTTTAGATCCAGAGGGCAAAATAGAGGTTGAAAGAATCCACCGATCACCTCCTGAAAAAAGATCCCAAAAAGAAAACTCCCAGGAATATTATAGCCAGGTTCCAGAATCCCCAGATCAAGGAGAAAATACTACAAGCGGCCAGGAAGAAACAATTTCAATATTGTGGAAACACAATCAGAATAGCCCCAGGACCTGCAGCTTCTACACTGAGGGATCGAAGGGCATGGAATATGATATTCTGGAGGGCAAAAGAACTGGGAATGAACCCAAGGGTCACCTACCCAGCAAAACTGAGTATTTTGTTTCAGGGGAAAATATGGTCATTCAGTGGAACAGAGGACTTTCAAGCATTCTTGAGGAAAAAACCAGAATTGAATAGAAAATTTGACATCCAGACACAAGAAGGAAGAGATGCCTGAGAAGGTAATCAGGAAAAGAAATCAAAAGGAACTTATCAAAGTTGAACTATTTACATTCCTATATGGAAAAGCAATAACTGTGACTGATGATATCTTTCTCACTATGAAAAATAATGGAAGAAGGGGGTGTGGTCATATGAATACATATGTGAATGTGTGTGTATATGGTTACAGTTATATATGGATAGAGGGCATAGGTTGATTTTGTTGGGAAGGGAGAGTACTCAAGGGATGAAATTATGAGGAGAGAGAGGAAAGTGGCAAGAGGAGATGGGGAGAGACATGGTAGGGTAAACTATCTCATGTAGGGGAAGTGGGTGCAAAGGAGGGGGAGAATAAGGAAGGCTAAAAAGGCAAAACCACATTCACATTGAATTTGGTTCAGGGAGAAAAATGACATACATACTAAATGGGATATCTCAACCTGCAGCAGGATAGGGGGAAGGGGGATGAGAGGAGGGATGATGGATGGGAGGGCATCCTTTGGGTGAGGGGAGGTTGGAAGTACCCACTATAGAAGAGGGACAGGATTATGTAGGGAATGGACCAGGTGGGGGTGGGATGAGTGGGAGGGAATTATAAGCAGCCTTGTACAATATATTTACTATGATAATGTTTTGCATAGCTAGACATGTACAATATATACTGAATTACTTATCTCCCAAGAAGGAATGGGTGACAAGGGAGGAAGGAAATGGATCTGAAATTCGAGGTCGTAACATTAAATGTTTCAAATATATATAAATTCTATTATTAATACTCTTTTGCTTGTAATAGGGAGATAAGATGTGCAGGCATTGGGACACAAAGATTCACCTTCCTCTAATGGAAAAGTCGATGGGGTATGGGAGAAGGTATGGGAGAGAGCAGATTGGAGGAAGCGATATCTTGTGGGACTGCTATTCTGGGAGGTTGAGTAGGGGAATAATGGGGGGAAAATGATTGTAACTCAAAATCTGGCGGAAATGAATGATGTAAAACAGAAGTTAATAAAGTATTTGTTTAAAAAAAGAAAAAAGAAAAAAAGAAAAAAAAAAAGAAAAAGAACCAGGGGGCGGCTAGGTGGCGCAGTGAATAGAGCGCCGGCCCTGGAATCAGAAGGACCTGAGTTCGGAGCCAGCCTCCGACACTTAATCCACACAAACAAAAACCTAGCCGTGTAACCTTGGGCAAGTTACCAATTGCCCTAAAGGGGCGGCTAGGTGGCGCAGTGAGTAAGAGTGCCGGCCTCGGAATTGGGATGACCCGAGATCAGATCCGGCCTCAGAAAATGAACACCCACGCATAAATAATGACTAGCCGTGTAACCTTGAGCAAGTTACTTAACCTCAATTGCTTTAAAAAAAAAAAAAAGAACCAGAAACAATGCGGATACCCATGGAGTAGGGAACGACTAAAGAGACTGCGATACTAGAGTGTAATTCAGTATCGTGAAACAATGAGGAACCATGACTATGAAGAATACAGGGATGAAAAGACCTAGATGAATCAATACAAAGTAAATACACAGAGATGGGAAGAGAATATACATGATGACAACAAGTAAATGGAAAAAGCAACAACAACCCGTATCAAAACTAACCACATGAAGCAGCTAGGTGGTACAGTAGTATAGCACTGGCCCTGGAGTCAGGAGGACCTGAGTTCAAATCCAGCCTCAGACACTTAACACTTACTAACCATGTGATCTTGGGCAAGTCACTTAACCCCAACTGCCCTGCCGTCCCCCTCCCCAAAACAAAACAAAACAAAAAAAACAACAAAAATCTGACCACTCTTATTAAATGACAAAGGCTAGCTCCGAAAAAGGGAAATGAGAATGTACCTCCCTTCCCTCTTTACAGAAGTGGGGAATTACAGTACACTGAGTGCTGGTCCTGGAGTCAGGAAGACCTGAGTTCAAATTCAGCCTCAGATATACTTACTACTTCTGTGACCTTGTGTAAGTCACTTAACTACTGCCTGCCTCATTTTCCTCATCTGTAAAATGGAGCAAATAACAGGGACTGCCACTCAGGGTTGTTGTGACAATCAGAAGGCAGTATCTGTGAAGTGCCTGCATACTTTAAGCACTATACAAACGCCAGCATTTATTATTATGAAAGTGTAACGACACACAGACTTGATTAATGTATTTTGTTTAAATGATTTTTTTCTTTCTTTTCCTCATTCTTTGTAATAAGGAATAGCTCTCAGTGGGGGGAGGGCAAAGGCATATACTGGAAAATGAAGGTGATGTAAAAAGAAAAGATTCTAATAATTTTTGAATGGTTATTAGATGAATGAACTCTTAAAAATAAGCAAATTCCCCAGGGATTTTGCATATAGTCTCTTCCCTATAAAGGCTTCTTTAGGCAGTAAGAGCTGCCTCACCTATCATATGCCTTGTAATAAGTTCAAAGGGCTTGTTAATGAAATCTGTTTCCTATGACACAGGGAGGATATAGGAGGTCTCCATTTAGTGGAAGAAGAAACTATGGAGCCATTTTTGGTTTTGATCCAAAGTCACAGAGCAGGGGAGTGGTATAGAACCTGAACCCAAGTACTGACTCACTGCCTTGGAAAAAGTAGGGACCCTTCATTTCTTACACTTGTAACATACAGCTCACCTTCTGTCTTTGCTGAAACTGAGGAATCTGCTCCCCTTTAGGAGACTGTCCTCCACTGGCCATCAGTTCTTCTTCTACTTTACTTAACCAGCCAGTTAACTCGTCGTGAGTGGCCTGGAATTTAGTGGCGAGTTGGCGGGCCTGCTCCAATGTTCTTAGGGCCTTGGAACTACTGACAGTAAGGTCAGCATAACGGGTCTTGATCCCATCCAGTTTCTCTTGGATGAGGAGCACCTCCTCCCCTGTGAAGAAAAGCACAGAGTGCAGTGATCATTTATATCAAGAGGGGGATTTTGTCTACTCTCCTTTGGCAAGTAAAGCACAAACACAGATTTATATTTTCCTAATAGCCATCCCCCTCTTCTTTTAAACTTGGACTAAAGGTTCTCAATGTCCTTTCTCTGAGGTTGAAAATATAAGCCATTTTTGAGACTTCTAAAATACACTTTGAAAATGTCCACAGAATGATGACAATCTGTATCCTTTGCTTAGGAAGAAAAAAGAAACCCTACATAGCAAATCTTCATCTAGAAGCAGATGTGTGAGAACAAAGTCTTTCAGTGTCTCCAGAGACTTAACAGGAAACAGGAACACAGGGTCAACAGCCTCCCTAGAGCAGCCTGTAATATGATCAGCAGGGACTAAGCTTCTCATACACAGAAAAGGAATTGGCTCATATAGGTCATCTGACTGGGCATGTGAGTGACCTATGGACTAGGCAAGTTGTCAGAACTGCTCATTTCATGATACCTGTTGTTTGTTTCAGAAGAGCTTGTCCATTCTTAATAGCCTGATCTACATTCTTTTTCCTGTTAACAATCTCTTCATTTAAAGCCTGAAAAGGAAAAAAATAGCATTTTAATATTTCTGTTAAAGAGCCTCTAACGGCACAGAAAGGGATGTTAAGTAGAGGTGAGACTGAGACCAACTCCAGGGTTAGCAGATACACTGTTAATGAAGATCAGATAAAACAAGGGCACTATTTATCTCACTTTCCTCAGCTATTACTTCCATTAACTACTGCATCCCTTCCCCATACCCCTTTACTATTACTTCCATTAATTACTGCATCCCTTCCCCATACCCCTTTACAGATCTTCTGGACACATAGCTAATTCTACCAGTGGGGAGCTGATTTTTTTTTTTTTTTTTGCAATCCTAGGATGTCTCAAATCCTAGGGTTGACCAAAATGTAAATGACAAAAGGAAGAGGACAAATATGAGTTAGAAAGAATGAGATCATTCAGTAACATAGTAAATAGGATGGAAAACATGAATACCAGGTGGTCAGCATGCTGCTTCTGTAGGACATCCTGTCTGTAATCCTTTATGGAGACCGAGCTGAGTTTGTCCTCAGCCTCAGCCAACCAGTTGAGCACCTCTACCTCATCCTCCCCAAACAGTCTGGCGTTAGCTACAGCTTGTTCAAGCAGGGCTGCTTTTCGATAGCACCAGTCCTGAACCTCACTGTAACGGGCCTGCAAGGCCTCTAGCCTATCGGCTAGGACACCCTGCTCAGTTGGACAGGTCAGGGAGGAGAGGGAATGCCCAACTCTGACTGCCTGCTGCACATCAGCTGCTCGGCTCTCTATTTCTTCCTCCAGAGCCTGAAAATCCGGAGTGGAGAAAATGAACAACAGAAACAAAATGGGGAAAAAAAAATTAAAGAAATTAAAGTATACACAAAACAATGAAAAATCAATGATAAAATAAATGAAAATAATTATCCACCCTCTGAAGGGCACAAATAATATGAAATACTCACGAACAACAGAAGAGATTTTCGTGATGATAACCTGTCAAACTCATTCTACCTCCACTATATCTCTGGTACCCATCCATCTACCCATCCCCTCAGCTTTATTCTTATGGTCATCACTGTGGGGCCAGAGTCTCATTTACCATTCCTCGTGCTTATTCTACTAGTCTCCTGACAGGTCTTCCTGCCTATACTTGTTCCCAATTCCAGGCCATCCTTCACAATGCTATCACATTAACTTTCTTTAAGTATAGATTGATCAGACTGTTCTATTGGAAACCCTGCAATGGCTCTCAATTACCAAATGGAAAAACTTTACACTCTAGACATTAATATGGTTCCAACATACCTCTCTAGCCTTATCTTATTGCTCTGCTCCACACATCTGATGCTTTGGCCAAACTGGACCCTTTCCCCTGAATATACCAAGTACTTTCCTACCTTCATGCTTCTGCCATTTCCTATGCTTGAGTGTAACCCTCCTCCTCACTTCTAATTGTTGAAAACCTAACATCTTTTGAAATCTCAGTTTAAATGCTATCTCCTCAATCCCCTAATAATAAGCTGTCTCTGTTTGGACTTCATAGAGGTATAAACAAAAGTTCTATTTCTAAGGTACTTTCCAGTTCAACTCGGTGTTCTATTTATGTATGTATCATACACTCTGACTACACTATAAGACTCCTGAGGGCAGGGTCCAAAACAATCCTTTTATTATTCCTCAATTCCTAAGCATAGTGCTCTACCCATAGCATATACTTAAATGTTTGATGAATTAATTTAAAAGATGTGAGATCTCATCCAACACAAGAATGATTTAAAATATTAAATAAACTATTAAAAAAAATAAGGTCCTAAGGACAGGTGCTGAATGCTATTGGAGAGATGGTTTGTTTCTAAGATTTCTAATTCCCAGCTCAGTGTTTCATTATAAACACTCCCTACCTTGTGGCGCACAATCTGCTGCTGGATTTTGGCAGTCTGCGTACCAACTGGCTCTGAATTGGCAAGTTTCTTCTCAGTTACAGATAAGAAGTCAGAAATAGGCTCAGCTGTTTCATGGAACTGTTTTGCCAGAACCAGGATATCCTCTAGCTGTTTTTGCCTACACAAAACAGAAGAATGTGCTAGGTCAGAGGATCAAACCAACCTGTACAATATCACTAGCTCCTTCCATTCCAGAATGCCAAGTGCCATCCACTGTGTTGAGTGAGCACATGATATTGTAGGTACTTTAAACAGTTGTTGAAATGAACTAAAATACAGAGTAGACTGAGTCTTTAGCAGAAACTTTACCAGAGTCTTTACACCTCTCTCATAGTAAAGAGAAAATAACATTATGCCTTATGTTTATATACAGCTTTAATTTTTTTTTTCAAAAGATTTTCACATCCATTATCTTAGTGGTATTTCACAACATCCTTGCCAGAAAGGGCCAGGTCTGTGATTTCTACTTTGCACATGAGGAGGGCTTAAACTCAAGAAGATGATGTGATCTTTCTGCCCAAGGGCATACACACAGCTAGTGGCTGGAAGGCCCTTCTAAGTACAAGTCCAGAGCTCATTTTGTGGCACTGTGCATACATATTCTCATGGTCTCACAACCTAATACTATGGCAACCATTGGAATACTGTCATACTTCAAGAACCCATGATTTTGCCACTATGGGCACTCTGCAGTGATGCAGATCACAACTTCTTTATGGCATAGAAGATACTCATGAGCTATTAATGGCCCAGACAATTCATCAACCTGAGAGTAATCTCAATGAACTTAGTGAAACTGATCCTCATATGTCAGACATAGAATATAGTCTATCACTTAAAGGACTTCTATCTCCTCTCCATATGCTAGCATATAAAACTCCTTCCTAGCCCTGAAAACTATTTTAAAAACAGCAAAACATGTTTGCACTACACATGAGATACCTAGTCTGGGGTACTGAAGATATATAAATCTGGCAACTGTTGTAAATCAATAAATTAATTAGTAAAAATTAGTAAATAGTATAAACTATCTTTGAATCTGTTTTTAAAAAATGAATTTTCTAATAATACTTCTAAAAATTCTCACTTCTTACCTCTTACCTTAACCCTGTACCTTCTTACCTCACTGCTTACCTCTTTAATATAGATGGGTGACTTCTTAACTCTCACTTGGTCAAGTAGTTATTAGTTCTCCCAAATCTTCCCAATTCTCTGAGTCTAAAAGTCAACTAACTCCAAGAAAATTTGGTGGGGTTTTTGCTGTTGTTGTTCTTTGTGTTTTTTTCTTTTTAAATGGCAAACTGTCCCACAAAGGTGCCCAGGCACAAAGTTCTTAATTTTCTAACTCCCTGGCTATGATTAACAATCAGCTTTTTTCTAATCAGGACAGGGGTGGGGATGTGAAGAACAAAAAATGTGCTTCTGTTTGCACAGTATGGGTTTTTTCTTATCCCTTTCAAGGTGGGGTCAAGAAAGAGTTAATGTTTGCAAAGCAGAGGAAAGGCAGACAAATGCCAGAGGATTATAGTAAGATTATCATACTCCTTCCCCACTAGGAAGCAAGTGTTCTTGTCTAAGACTGGATTTGAACTCAGGTCCTCCTCACTCCAGAGCCAGCAGGGCACTATATACTTTGCCACCTAGCTGCCATTTAGGAAATGGACTAATTAGAATACATGGAAACAGGAAAGTAAGGGGACTGGAAAACAGGAATCAAATAAAAGAACTGGAGATATTTATCCTAGAATAATAACAGCTAACATTTATACAGCTCTTTAAAATTTACAAAGGGCTTTACAAATATTATTTCATTTTATCCTCCTAAGTAAGATGGTAATATTATTAGCCCCATTTTACAGCTGAGGAAACCAAAGCAGAAAGAGGTTAAGTGGCTTGCCCAAAGTCAGCTAGTATATGTCTGAGGTCATATTTAAACTCAGGTCTTCCTGCCTTCGGAAGAAGTTCTCTTCTCTGAGTCAGAGATAAAGAGAATTAAGAGTGACATGACAGCTTTCTTCCTCTACTTTACAGAAGAGTTAGACTTGTTCTGCTTAGTTCCATTAGGCAGAACTAGCACCAATTGGTGGAAGCTACATAGAGGTAAATTTTTATTCACTATGGAAAAACTTGTTAACAATGTCTAAAAATGGAACGGGCAGTGCTGAGATTACTATATAGCAATTCAGTCTAAGACTGGTGACTACTTGTCCAGGATATTGTTGATGTGATTTATGAATCAAGGGGAAACCAAGGCCTCTGAAGGCCTTTCTCATACTCGGGCTCCATGACCTCGTTTCCTGGTCCTGCAGTGTAGAAAGCAGCAAAATTAGAGACTTGTAGAGTGGAGGGTTGTCATCTTGGGTGAGTAGGCAGGCAGTCCACCAGAAGTGACCAGACAGAGGTAATGGAAAATCTAAAAGGGACAGGCCTTCCTATCTTCCCTTTCACTACACAATGGATCATCTGAATAGCAAGGCAGCTGTGGAGAAGTAGAAAGAGAAACAGACTTGAAGCCTGGAGACCTGGGCTCAGTTTTGGTTCTGCCATTTATGAGGTAGGCAGCCTTGAGGGCAGCCTCAGTTTCCTCATCTTCAAAGCAGGGGTAACCCCCTTTCTCAGTAGGTTGTTGTAAGCAAACTCATTTGTGTACTTTCAAGTGCTACTAAGGGAGGGGACGCCTATCAGGGTGGATGGGCAACTCTTCTCCAGGAAAGTCACTGAGAGTGCTGGGCCTAGATTTAGAAGGAGCTTTGCTTGAATCCTGTGTCCAGATAACCACAAGACCATATGTGTCCAAGTGCCTCAGTTTTCTCATCTGTCAGGTCCCTTCCAGCTCTAAGGTTAGAAGACCATCTAACAGTCAGAGCTGCCTGGGACTTGTCCAGAGTCACACAGCCTGGCCAAGGTGGGACCTGTGCCCAGCACTACCTGATTCTCTGTGTGGCCTCTCTCTACACAACAAACAATAGTAATGGTGAATGAGTCAGCAAGAACAGGTTAAACTGAACCCACCTGTTTAAGAACATAAGAATGGAAAGAATTCACTGAACTAATTAGCAAAGAACAAAAATGAAAATGAATGATGTTTTGCTGCTTTCAAGTTTTAAGCTTCAGCTATCTGGAAAATTCATGTATTCAGGTCAGTTTACTCTCTGACAATGCCAGCAAAATGTGGTTACGGTATTTTTTGTGACTATAATAAAGTCAAATTTCTGAACCTCAATATCCTCTCAAAATTCTCAACATGCAACACTGAAATTTCCATGTCAAACAAAGCTCCTGCTGGCACCCCACTTTTCTTTAATATCATTAGTTTCTCTTTTTTTTCTGGAGTCACAGAATATTAGAGCTGGAATAGACCTTAGAGTGTATCCAACTCTCATTTTACAGAAGAGGAGACCAAGGCCCAGAGAAATGAAAGGATTTGCCTAAAGGACATAGACACCAGGTACAAGAATCTTAGCTTACTGGGGTGGCTAGGTGACACAGTGAGTAGAGTGCTGGCCCTGGAGTCACAAGGACCTGAGTTCAGATCCAGCCTCAGACACTTAACGCACACAAACAACAACAAAAAAACCGAGCCATGTGACCTTGGGCAAGTTACTTAACCCCAATTGCTCTCCAAAAAGAAAAAAAAAAGAATCTTAGCTTACTAATTCCTAGGGCAGTGCTCTTTCTACTACATCATTCTGGTTTCTTAATAAATTCTGGCATAACGGTATCATGACACATTCTTAATGTTATGATTAAGTGATACAGAATAGTAGCTTAGTGCTTATGACTAGGCATTAAGGTCTGTCTTATAGAAAAGGGACTAGATTTCTTTCCTCCTTGCCTAGGCGGAGAAGGCAGCACTAGGATTCAAAGATGGAAATTATAGGAAGGTAATTCTAGTTACTGCTGGGATATGGGGAAGGTAGCAAGTTCCTAGAATCCTGGTCTTCTATTTCCCTTAGAACACCCACTTCACCTAGTATACTGGGGCAAAGAGTGGGGCTAAAGTTAGAACCAATCAAATACACAATAAGATAAGTTATCCTGTAGTAACTCTCTAATTAGCTTTTAACTAAAAAGTGTCTACACTTGGAGTGGTACAAGTTTACAAGTTGTTACTCAGTTGTTTCAGTCATGTACAACTCTTCATGACCCCATCTGGGGTTTTCTTGGCAAATATACTGGATTGATTTGATATTTCCTTCTCCAGCTCATTTTACAGATGAGGAAACCAGGGTAAACAGGTTCAAGTAACTTGCCCAGGGTCACACAGCTAGTAAGTGTGAGGCTAGATTTGAACTCAAGTCTCCCTGACTCCAGGCCCAGCAATCTATCCACTGGGCCACACTAGCTGCCCTGATGATAAGTTACCAGCTTCTAACAAATACAATAATCTCATTTCTGTGTACAGAAAGAACTGCTTCCATATACTGCCTGTTGTGTGGCCATTTGCTAATAAAGGGAACATCAAGGCAGAGTTTATGTTGTAGCTCCTTAAAATTCCTGTCTCCTCCTCACGGCAATAGACTGGCTGCTCCTACTTACAGAAATAATTCTAGCCCAAACCAGTAGGCATACAAGAGGAGAATAATTTTCAGGATGTTTTAGCTCATTTCAAAAGAATTATTCTTTTAAAAATAAAGGGAAAAGGCTATTTCAAAAACTTGGCTGGTGGGAGGAGAGAAAATGGGAAACATCTTGGCCAGATTCTTTTAAATATCCTCCCACCACTTGATACAGCAACTGTAACAAAATAATCCTACTAGAGCAGTGTTTCTGATTTAGAAATTAAATAGATTATCTCTAACACACCTAAAGGTAAAGCAGATCAGCTGGAGTCCACTACATGTCAGTTCCCATTCATTAGAACACTTAAAACTTATATTATTTCTTAGTGATAATCATTACATCCATCCTAATAGCATCTTTGACACAAATTCTGGGCTATTTATTTCAATATCATATGGATTTCCAACAATGGCTATATTCTATGGCGATAACACAAGCACCCTAGAGAGTTACTGAAACACAAACTGACCCAAATTCGGTCCAAGAAGTTAGTTTAAGTAAGTGAACAGAAAAACAAAGTTATCTTGTTCTCCCCTGCTCCCATTCCTCTGTTCTCTCTGACTTTACCTGGCTGCTGCCTTGTTTAACAGCTCAGTCCATCTCCTTCCCAGACTTTCCAGCTGGCTCATGATCTTCTCTCTATCAGCCAGCTCAGCAGACTGAGCAATCCTTTCCCCTTCTGCCTGAAGCATGTCCACAGTGGCTTTTCGGTCATCCAGGAGTCGCTGGAGCAGCTGTTCACACATTTTTTTTTCCCAAGAAAAAAAAGTCACAAGGCTGTCAGGAAAGATATCTCTCAGCCAGAAAAAACACCAACCTCTAAGCTCAAGTCAGATCCCAATGGAGCAAGTAGATACTAGAATGATTTTTTTATCTTAAACTCAAAGATAATAGGACATGCTAAATCACAGAATGTTAGAGCCAAAAAAAGACAGAAACCATCTAGTGTAGTCCAATACAGGCATACTTTGTTTTATTGAGCCTTGCTTTATTAAGCTTCACAGATATTGCATTTAAAAAAAAATAATTTGAAGTTTTGTTGGCAAACCTGCATCAAAGCACATCTATTGGTGCCATTTTTCTAAAAGCATGCATTCATATCATGACTGTCACATTTTTGGTAATTCTCACACTATTTTTCATTATTATTATATCTGTTACAGTGATCTGTGAGCAGTGATTTTTGATGTTACAATTGTAACTGTTTTGGGGTGCCATGAACCATGCCCATATAAGATAAATGTTGTGTGTGTTCTGACCACACCACAGACTCACTGTTCCCATCTTTCTTCCTCTCCTTGGGCCTCCCTATTCTCTGAGACACAATAATGTTGAAAAATATTAGGTAAATTTACTTGAGAAAGCAGTGGCAGGGTTTGAAATGATTGATTCCAATTTTGAAAGCAGTTTTACTATGGGTAAAATGTAATCAACCATCATCCAATACCATAGAGAAATCTTTCATGAAAGAAGTTAACTGATACAACAAATTTCCATTGTTGTTTTATTTTAAGAAATTGATACAGCCACCCCAACCATTACCAACCACTACCTTGATCAGAAGTCATCAGCATTGAGACAAGACCTTCCACTAGCAAAAAGATTACGACTTGCTTAAGGCTGAGGTGATATTTAGCAATAAAGTATTTTTAAATTAAGGCATGTATATCTTTTTAGACATATTATTGAATACCTAAAAGACTACAATATAGTGTAAACATAACTTTTATATGTACTGGAAAACCAAAAAATTTGTGTGACTTGCTATATTTACTTTATAATAGTGGGCTAGAACTGAACCTGCAATATCTCTGAGGTATATCTGTATTATCCAAATTAATTTAGTCATGGAATACTTTGGGGGCTGATTCAATTAAATCCAACAA
Organism: Gymnobelideus leadbeateri; assembly: GCA_011680675.1. Classification (NCBI taxonomy): domain Eukaryota; kingdom Metazoa; phylum Chordata; class Mammalia; order Diprotodontia; family Petauridae; genus Gymnobelideus; species Gymnobelideus leadbeateri. The sequence goes on from WOXC01000231.1 coordinate 350,640, forward strand.
ACATTTATTAAACACCTCATGCATGCAAAGCATGATGCTAGGTGCTGTGGTTAAAAAAAAAAAAACAACCCAACAAAAAAGAAAGGAAAAAAAAAGAAATCCCTGTATTCAATGCCTTTTTTTCTATGGGACAATAAAACATTTATTTAGGTAAATAAATACAGGACAACTGAAGGTGGGAAATAATAATAATAATTTGGGAACCAGAAAAGGCTTTCCATGGGAGGTAGCATTTGAGTTGAAACTTTAAGGAAGTTAAGGATGCTAAAAAGCAAATTTTAGGAAGCAAAGCATGCAGTTTAGGCACGGGGGACAAGTCTGTAAAGGTCAGAAGGTAAGAAATGGCACACTGAGATTAGGGAACTATGATTAGGTTAGCTGGCAAGAAGGTTGAGTGCATGAAAGTGAGCAATGTGAAATAAATGTGGAAGAGAAGACTACAGACAGATTGTGATAGGTTTTAAATAGCAATTAAGAAGTTTATATTTTATGCCACAGGCAACAGAAAACCACGGAAATTTCTTCAGCAGAGGAATCAAACTACTGAATCCATGCTTTAGGAAGATGATTTTGGCAGCTGTGTGAAAGAGGCTTGGAGAAGGAAAAGGATGAAGGCATGGAAACCAGCTAGGAAACTACTAAAGTAATCTAGAAGTAAGGTGATGAGGATCTGAACTAGGGTGGTGGTCAATGTGAGCAGAGAGAAGGGGTGCATTCTGCAAATGATAAAGCTATTACTTTTTTGGAAAGGGTAGGTAGGGGAGGGTAGAAGAGATGCTGTGCAGACAAAACTGAAAAGACCTGGCAAGGAACTGAAGATAGGGGGCAAAGAGGCAAGGATGACTCCTCTGTTTGTGAACCTGGGGAGAGATGGGTTAGAGGCATGGGAGAGAGAGAGAAAGATGAGGTCCTGTACATAGTGAGCTTGAGATAATAATGGGATATTTAGGTGGAAAGGTCCAACAGATAGGTAATGCAAAACTGGAGGTTAGGAGAGAGATTTGGGATTGATATACAGATTTGGGAGCAGTTTGCATACAGATGATAACTGACCCCATGGAAACTTATGAGATCAATAAAAGATTAGCTTTAGAGAGAAGAAAGGATGGAATACAGAACTTTGTTAGATGGCCATGATTGAGGAAGGCCATGGATAATGATTAAACAAGGAAACTGAAAAGGTTCAATCCAACAGGTAGAAGGAGAACCAGGAAAGAGCAGTGTCATGAAAGCCAAGGGAAGAGAAAAATAGGCAGAGGGTGGAGCTAGTCAATATTGTGAAAAGCTGCAGAGGGGTCAAGAAGAATAAAGATTGGGAAAAGACCATCGGATTTAATAGTTAAAAGTTATATTCTTCGGAAATGCATATTTCAAATATTCTGAAGAAAACAACATAAATGTTAGACCAAGGGGGTTTGGGAATATGGAACCTCCCTGGAGAAAACTGGAGGAGTTCGGGAAATTTTAGAGCAAAATAAGGTAGAGGAAGCCTATCCAACATATCTAAAAAATGCACAATGTAATAACTGTTTGTGTTACACCACATTTAAAATTTTAGAAGGAAAAATATTAACACTGAAACTTTCTCATGTAACAACAATTCACATTACATGGAATATGAGGATTTTGCAGAACAAGGTTTGGAAAATGCTGATCTTGATCAATCCCCTCTTTTAAAGCTAGGTAAGAGGCAATACAGTTAAGTAGGGAAGGGATTTGCCCAGGTCACATAGACACATAGAGAGCCCCTGGAAGATTCAGAAAGGGAAACTTTTTCTGAGCTTCTGGGAAAGGGACCTTTCCATTATGCCTGGCCGTCTATCTCCAAGCAAGGGATAATTTCAATCTCGAATAAATTTTTCACATCCCTTTCAATGATCTATTCTACATATATGTTAAGTATTTAAAGACAGAAGAGCAGAGACTTTTACCATGTAAATATTTAGCATCTACTAAGATAAAGTCAGATACATATAAAGTTAACCATGCCACAACTGAAACAGACAATTCTTTGACAATATACATATATCAATAATTTTCCAGTAAACTGTGGCTGGACTACCTAACACACCCAGACACCTGTCTTTTTTTTTTTTTCAAACATAATACCATAGATCAAACATTGAAATAGGGAATATGACTAATAAGTAGAGGTCTCTAGTGCAATTTCAGCTACTGAATGCCAGCCACAGAGATTAAAATGCACCCATGAAATCATAGCTCCTGGTTTCCTTTCCATACCACCACAAATGAATTATGAATTTATTCAAAGCTACTGGCTGTGTTCTCGAACTGCACATAACTGTGTGACTTTCCACTCCCTAGCACTGTCATGGCTCACTGTCCCAACATTCTCACTTACCTTCTGTTCTTGGATCTGGGCTTTCACCACTTTATATTCAGCAGATGGAGGCTTCTGATTGGCTATGAGATCCTCTGTGTCTGCCAACCAGCTGAGCAATGGCTCCAAGGCATCCTGGAACTTCCCACAACGTAACAGGGCCTCCTGTAGTTGTGCAATTCTCTGTGCTACCTGGATTGTGTGTACATAAGTCAAGTCAACAGAAAGGCAGATTTTGATTTCAATTGTGACACATTCCTGGCTCTCCTCCCCCCACAAGCTATCCTTGTTAACAGCCTGTCTTTCAACAGTTTGATTTGGGGCTGCATCTTTGTTCACAGGGCACAGGACTGTCAGTTTCCCCTCTGTACTCAATCACTCACTTTTTTATTCAGTGTGTTCCATCGAGCATTGATCTCTTCCATGTCATGTTCCAAGCCTTGCACATCACAGTTTTTTCCTGCACTCTGGATCAAGCCCTGGCCAAGTCCATTCACTTGCTGCAGTTTCATCTGAAGGGGATCTACCTGCTCTTTCTGAAACATCTAGACAATGGCAAATCAAAAAGACAATCAAATTAGGTGAAAATGGCTAAGATTTACTATGATACACAGCTAAAATGACTCCCTTTCAGAAGGTTCAGAATGTAATAACGATGCAGGATAAGTCAGAAAGCAAATCAGAAGGAAGAAGACAGGTTATTTACGTGGGAAACTCAACAGCTAGTGGAGAACACTCTAAGTCTCATGCTTTTCAAGAACCTAGACTCAAAACTTGGCTCTATCTTATTATTAGCTCTGTGACTATGGATAAACCACTTCCCTTATAAAATTAAGATTGGTTTATACTAGAACTGAAGAGCTCTGAATATTAACCAAATTCATTACTATGGACACAACTCTCTGATCAGTGACTTCACTGAGCCTGTTTCCCCATCTGTAAAATGGGATATTACTACAAGCTGTGAGGAAAGTGCTTATGTAAACCATTAGATACTAAAGAAATGTGAAATATTATGATTTCGAGCTATTACATTTCAACACATATATGCAGAGAATCATGGAATCCATGAATCAGAAGGGACTGCAGAAGCCATCTAACACAATTTATACAGGTATAGGAATGTCCTCTACAATGTCTCCAATAAGTAGTCCACCAGCCTTTACTTTTAAGGCAGCCTATTATATGTATATGTGTGTATACACACACATAAACATATATAAATATTAAGCTTAGATTTATCTTTCTGCAAGCAGAGAGCAGATGTCTAGACCCCCTAGACACAACAATTCATTCACTGAAGTTACCGACACCAAGCTTTGCTTCAGTCTTTAGTGCAAGAAGCTCCAGACTACTTAATTTTGAAACCCAAAGGTATAGGGAATAGAAAAGTATCATCTCTACAACTTCACAAAATTAAGTGTGATTTATACCAACCCTGAAAAAGGAGGATGGAGTCAAATGGCGGGAATTTAAGAGAAAGATAACACTGAGTTGTTTTAGCTGACAAAAGCTCACCACTATGTCTGTAACTCTTTGATCAATGACATAAAGCTAACACCCAAGGTAGAATATCCATCCCATGGCTATAACTTGCACCTCCACCTAATCTCAGTCTATAATATTAGAAATGCATGGTCTTGGGATGGTTGTTAGCCACTAAGTATAAAAAAGCTATTAAAATCCCAAGTTATTAGAACAAAGCTGGGCAGGTGAATGGGAGTCACTTGCCCAAGTCCTCAGGGCTGGTAAGTGACAAGGGTGGGACAATCTGTCATGAAATTAAACCTAAATCAATTAATCTTATATTTACAATTAAACTATTAAAAAAAACATTCAACATGACTCAATCTATAGCTTCCTCTCCTCCCACTGCCTCAGTTGAGAACTTTGCCTCATATTTTACAGAAAATACTGAAGCCATTTGCCATGAGTTCCTACTTTCTCCTCCTCAGCTGAAATCACTCAGATGCCTTCTGAGATCTCCTCCTTTACCCCAATCTCACACAAAAAAAGTAGACCTACTACTTAGCAAGTTTAACCCTTCTCCCTGTACAGATAATGCCATTCCATTCCATCTCTTCCAAAGACGATTTCTTCCATCATCCCCATTCTCTCTTATCTTCAGTCTCTCTCTTTCTACTGGTTCCTTCTCTACTGCCCATGTCTCCTTCATCCTCAAAAAACCCTCTCCCTTGATCCTCACATTCCTGAAATCATCCTGTATCTCTCCTGGTTGGGGGGGTGGGGTGGTGTGTGTGTGTGTGTGTGTGTGTGTGTGTGTGTGTGTGTGTGTGTGTGTGTGTGTGTGTGTGTGTGTGTGTGTGTGTGTGTGTGTGTGTGTGTGTGTGTGTGTGTGTGTGTATGTGTGTGGTTAAAGTCCTTGAGAAGACCATCTACAATAGATGCCTTCATCTTCTCTTTTCTCACTATCTACCCCTAAAATCCAGCTTCCATTTTCATCATTCCACCAAAACTGCTCTCTCCAAAGTTACTAATAACCTCTTAGCTGCCAAATTCAATGGCCTTGTCACAATCTGTTCTTGACTTCTTTGTAGCTTTTGAAACTACTGATCACTCTTTTCTCCTTAACACTCTCTTCTCTCTAGGTTTCTGAGATATTTCCCTCTTCTGGTTCTCCTCCTACCTCTGATCACTTTTTCTCAGTTTGCTTTGCTGGATCCTCATCCAGGTCATACTCTCTAACTGAAGGTGTCCCACAGAATTCTGTCCTGTGTATCTTCTCTTCTCCTCCTATACTACTTCACTTGCTGATCTCCTCAGCTCCCATAATTTACCATCTTTATGTTGACGATTCTCAAATCTACCTTTCCTGCCCCAATCTGTTATCTCCAACTGCCTTTAAGACATCTCAAACTGGATGACATGTAAGCATCTTAAACTCAACATAACCCAAACTGAATTCATTATCTTTCCCCCTAAACTCTTTCTCTTCTCCACCTCTGTATTGCTGTTGAAGTCCCCACCATCCTCTCAGTCTCTGAGGTTTGAAACTTAGGTGTCTTCTTTGATTCCTGACTCTCTCTCTTACTCCCCCATGTTTTGAAGGTCCACCAATTTCACCACTGTGACATTTCTTGAATAAGCCCCCTTCTCTGCTCTGATACTGTCAATACCAGGCTGCAGGCTCTCATCACCTCATGCTTGGAGCATGCCCCACCACAAACTTCTCCCTCACTTCAACCTGGCTGTCAAAGTATCCAACACCATACCACTCTTCCACTCAATCAATAAGCTCCAGTGGCTCCCTGTTACCTCCAGGACCAAATATGAAATCTGTCTGGCATTCAAAGCCTTCCATAGCCTACTCACTCCCTCCCCGCAAATTCCAGTCTTCTTATACTTTCCTGACACTGTGGACTCTGATTAATTGACACTGGCCTCCTGGTTGCTCCTCACACATGACATTCTATCTCCCAACTCCAGGCAATTTCTCTAGGCATCCCTATGCATGGAAATGCTCTCCCTCCTCATCTCACCCTCCTGGCTCTCTTTAAGTCTCAACTAAAATCTCTCCTTCTAAGAATGCCTCTCCTACCTGTTCTACCTCTGTTAATACTTTCCTGTTTATCTTGTACGTAGCTTGTTTGTACATATCTGTTTGCTTCTTGTCTCTCGTGAGACTATGGGCTCCTTGAGGGCAGGGCCTGTCTTTAGCTGTTCTTTGTATCCCCAGTACTTGGCACAGTGCCTGCCTGGCACAGTGCCTGAAATATAGTGTGCACTTAACAAAAGCTTACTGACTTTCTCCTTTGTCAATGGTACATCTTGAAATCATGTTCTGCACCCTATTGCTAAAATTCTCCATTCTTCAGCACCAAGGATTTATTTTTTCTCCACATAAATCATTATTTATTTTATTCTGAACTTAAGAAAACAAGCATTTCCAAAACATAGTAGAATAGGGAAAAATAACTGCACATGATAACTGCACATGAAACTGCAAATCTACTATATACAACTTGCTATTCCTTTTAAATATATAATAAAATTATTGTGTAACTTTTTTTCTTCCCTCCTTCCCCCACCCTACAGATAACTAGTATTAGACACAAATATATACGTATATATGTGTGTATGTAAAATCATTCTATACACACTTCATTTTATATTAAATAACCTAGAATTTCTAAAAGGCTTAGAAGAGAAAAAGGGTGTCTTTGCTGTGCAAGAACAATGGAGAGATAGCTAATTTCCCCAAAGGAGAGAAAGGCTATCTATACTAAGAATTCCTGTAATGATCAAAGGACAACCAGATCATCCTTCTCTCCACTATAAGATTCTTGGACTCTAGTGCCAGGTAGGGCAGTCAAATAAGGCTACAGGACAGGAGAAACAAGAGCCCCAGAAAGCAAACGAAGACAAAAATCTGAAATTGTGATTTAGGCTCATGGTAACTTAGCTGAGAGTACACTAATGATGACAGTGGTACTGGTACAACAGATGATTCATATAGGTGGGTCGACTATAACTATACCAGACTTAGATTTGCACAATCTCTGAGCAATCCAATTCTTACTTGAACCGCAAACCCCCACTATAATATTCCTAAAGAGTCATCTATCCTCTGCATGAAAACACTTGTCTCTCCTCCCCAAGTGACAGGGTACTGACTACTTTCTAGGGTAGTGCATTCTATTGGAAAGCTCTGGTTTATAGGAAGTTTTTCCTGATGCAGAGCTAAAATCTGCCTCTCTTTAACATGCTGTTCCTAATTTTGCTTTCTGGAGCTATATTAAATCCATTCTAAGTTTCTTCTATTTGGAAACACTTTGGATAGCTAAAGGCAATGATAATGTCTGACTGATTTCTAAAGACATGTGGTTCCCATGGTCTGCTGTGGTGCAATTTTGAGTCAAAAGACTTGGGTTCAAATCCAGCCTCTGCTACTGACTCCCTACATGATTTTGGAACAACCATTTAACATCTCTGTGACTGAGTTTCTGTATCTCTAAAACAGGAGGACTGGACTAGACCATTTCCAAAGTAACATCTGGCTTTTCCTGTTAATTAATGGTCCTCCTGCAGAATCGATCAACAACTTGATGAGAAGAATGCTTTCAGTTTACAAAACCCTATCAGACTGACTGGTCACATATTCTGGGAAAGCAGGTGAAGTCCCGCTGATGCTGTAGGATACAGGAAAACAGCAAGAGCCAAGGTATTCAATCATTTTGTTTCAAGACAGGAGATGTTCACTCTCCACAATTAAGTAGGAAGAGATACAATCAGCTGATTTTTATGGCATAAGAGAAAGTCTTCAGTTAGAAGCTGAGTGCTAATCTCTACCACACCTTGATATGAAAGGTCCAGGATCTCTGGGAACCCCTTAGGAGATGTAATAGAGGATACAGGGAAGAGAGGAGGATAAGGTCCCTGTACTTGAGTTTTGTGCAAAGTTAAATACAGATCGTTGTGACCATAGAGGGGCTTCTTCCTGGTAATGGAGGACCAAAGGACTTGTGGATACCTTTATAAAAAAATTATTTTTGAAGGGAGTGGACAAAATAGTGGAAAAAGTGGTATTGGTTTACAAAGGAAGACTTTCTGGGGAAAGAGGCCTCAACCTCAAGGTCACATGGAGTTATGACATTGGTATATTTCTCCTAATGTTGGGCCCTATTCCTTTCTGCAGCACTTGATGTGGTCACCCCCTTCTCCTTAATACTCTCTAGGTTTTTGGGTCACTACTCTCTCCTGGTTCTTCTCCTACTTATCTAGTCACTTCTTTTTCATTTCCTGATACTTAGGTAGCAGTCACTTGTTTCAACTTTCCCTCTCTATACTACTTGGTGATCTCATCAGCTCCCATGGATTTAATTATCATCTCTATGCTGATGATTCTTAAATCTACTTTTCCTGCCCCTATCTCTCACCTCCAACTACCTTTCAGACATCTCAGACTGGATGACCTGTAGACATCTTAAACCCAACATACACAAAACTCAATTTATCTTTTCTCCTACACTCTCTCCTTTCCAAATTCCCCTATTGCTGTTGAGGGCACCACCATCTTCTTAGTCTCCCAGGTTTGAAGCTTAGATGTCATTTTTGATTCCTCACTATCTCTGGCCTTCTTCCCCAGCCCCATACCCAATCTGTGGCCAAGACCTGTTGATGTCATCTCTGCAACATCTCTCCTCTGATACTGCCACCCCTCCAACACAGGCCCTCATCCCACTCAGATTACTGGAATAGCTGCTGGGGGCGCACAGGGGGGAGAAGTCACAGCCACCAAAGGGATTTTCCTAAAATGAAGTTCTGACCTTGCTACTCTCCTACTCCGTAACTTCCAGTGGCTCCTTATTACCTTCAGAATAAAATATGAAATCCTGCTTGACATTCAGAGCTCGTCATAACCCGGTCCCCTCCTACTTTCCCAGTCTTCTTTATACCTTACTCCTTGACATAAGTGACACTAGCCTCCTGGATGTTCCTCAAACAAGACTCCATCTCTCAGCACTGGGCATTTTCTTTGGCTCTCCCCCAGTGCTCATCTCTGCCTCCTAGCTTCCTTCATGTCCCAACTAAAATATCACCTTCTATAAGGAATCTTTCCTAATCCCTCTCAATTCTAGTGCCTTCCCTCTATTATTTCCTATTCATTCTCACATAGGATATATAGCATATTCAGGATAAATAGTTTAGTTGTAAACAGTACATATTTGCTTGCTTGTTGTCTCCCCCATTAGACTGTGAGCTACTTGAGGGCAGGGACTGTCTTTTGCCTTTCTTTGCATACCCAGCTCTTAGTGCCTGGCACATAGGAGGTACTTAATAAATGCTTACTCTCTGACTACCCAGCGGTGTACCAGTCATGTTGCAGGAGAAGGTAAACCTGGATTGTGGTAGCATAGTAATATTAACTTCACAGGCTTTAAGGGGAAAGTGGTTGATGAACAGATATGCATGAAAGAAATGAGTTATTAATAATGTATTTTTGGACTAGAAGTCTTTCTGATGAAGATCAGGACATACTCTGCAACTTGCAGCGTTAGAGAGCTCCCTAGAGTCATTGAGAGGTGACATATCTTGTCAAAGGTCACAAAACCAATATATGTGGTTATTATTATTACTGATGATAATGACAAAACAAGACTCTTTGTTCCTCAGTTTCCTCATCTTTAACATGAGTAGGTAAGCTTTAATTGTGATCTTATCGCTACCTGTAATAATGATCTCTCTCACAATGTCAATAAGACTTGTTAGTTAATTTAGCTTCTGAATAATCCTTATAGGAGCTTCTAATATTTTTCAGTATTTTCTCATTAGAGGAAGTCAATGGAGAAGAGCAGTAATCACATCCCCTTTTTAAAGGCATATGAAAGCATCTGGAAATGAATACTGATAATTTATTCAAAACAAACTGAGTCTAGTACATTAAAAGTGATAGAATGAATTCAGAAAACACATTTTGCTTTTCTGCCCAAATTAATCATAATCAGAAAAGCTGCTTAGGAAGAACAGCTTTTCCAAAATTCACAGAAATGCTCCCTCAGGCAAGAAGCACTTTGCTTGGGGATGACACTGAGCCGTACTTCAGGAGGCTGCCTGCAGAACACAGAGCACTGGTGCAAACTCACTACACCACAATGGTGACATGGGACAGAAATCTTGGAGCATTTACTTTTTTGTTACTGCTAATATGGGATTCATGTTGGAGTTACAATCAGATCAATGAACAGAAGAGTCCAGGCGGACAAGTCAAACCCCAAAATAATGCTGCGGGGACCTGACTTGTGCTCTGAAGAGACCCTTTGGCACTTATTTACTTATATGGAAACTCGTCCTTTTACACGTTACCTCTCCTTTTCTGCTTAGGAGCCAGTGAGGCAAGGAAAGAAAGAAAGCTGACGAAGTGAGGAAGGTGACGAGCCAAGTCAAACCCCCTGCAGAGTCCTTCAAACTGACCACTCTGGTTTTCAGAAAGTCTCCTACTCAAACAAGATCTAACCCAATTCATCCAACTCCCATTCTGGGCAGCATTTTCAGATTCTAATCACGTATGAACAAAGGGACAATCAAACTCAGCTACTTCTTAGATAACCTTTTAAAATGTGAGAAACAAACTTATGAAAGAGATAAATCCTGGTCAATTAAGAAAGTTTAACTGGGCCTTATCTGAAAAAAAAAAAAAAAAAAGGAAAGAAAAAAACTTGGCTTCCCAAGAACAGTTCACACTATTTTATTTTACTCTGTTCAGAAGATGAATTAACTGTGTAAATGTATTTTGTTTCGTTTCAGGAAATACTTTGAACACTGTGTCCTGATTTGTTCCAGTCACAGACAGGCTGTAGCTTTTGATCTTGCTCTACCTTTTAACTCCTTTGATGAAGGACATAAATGCAAGACCTCCAAAGCCTATTCATTCAGGGGACTCTAAAGAACCCCAAACAGACCACACTTCAAAGAGGCAAGGGCAATACTGTAGTTTCCTCTCTTCCCTCCCTTTACCTCTCATTTCTTTTTCTTCTCACTTTCCTTAAGCCCTGCCTTTATCTCAGGAACCATCTTCATAATCTTTGCATATAGATATCTTTAAACCTTATATAAAAATCAGTTGCTATTATCATTATTGAAAAAGCATTCTTCCTATCTCATCTTATCAACAATAATAGTAATTATTATTAAATATTATTAAAACCAACCCTCTTTAGGAGAAAACTGAAGCCTAGAAGAGAATGATTTAATTTAAAAGTCAGCTAACACTACTTTTCCTTCATACAATTTCAGAACTAGAAGAGAGGTTGGGAATCATTTTGTGTAGGCCCCTTTATTTTTAGAGAAAGAAACTGAGGCCCAGAGAGAGGAAGCAGCTGGCCCAAAGTCATACAGCTAATTAGGAATGACAAGCTGAATGTCAAGTAGATTATGGCCACATGTCGGTGACTCTGGGTCACATTTCTATGGCACTTTAAGGTTTACAAAACATTGTTCTGTGACAGGTGAAATAAGGACATTGCTGTCCCCTCTTTATAAATGAGGAATCAGAAGCTTGTCCAGGACCAGAGTTAGTCAGTGTTGATGCACAGACTTTAACCCAAACTCTCCATACATCAATATCAGTTTGTTCCGGAAAGGCCTAAAGAGAAGAAAGCAGAATTGCAGCCTTCTAAGGTCACAAAGCACCTCACATATCTCATCTGAAACTCACAGCAAACCAGCGAACAAGGTATTACAGATACTATTATCCTCATTTTACATGTCAAGAAACTGACACTCAGAGGAACTGAGTGATTTGCCCAGGTCACACAGCCAGAGTGTGGAGTGCCTATCTGAACCATTCCAAGTCTTTCCTATGAAATGCCATCAACCTCCAGAGAAAGAGCTCAGGGAGTCTGAATGGAGATCAAAGCATGGAATTTTTTCACTTTCTGTATTTTTTTTGGTGTGTTTTTTCCCCTTTGGGTTTGCATCTTCTTCCACAACATGACTAACAGGGTAATATGTTTTACATGATTGAACATACATAATCTATATCAAATTGTTTACCATCTCAGGGAGGGGGGAGGTGAGGAAGGGAGGGAGAAATTTTGGAACTCAAAATTAAAAACAGAAAAAAAAAAGAATGCTAAGTCTTTCCTATGTCTGGGACTACAAAGAGCCTTTCTGGTATAAACCCTTAAGCAATTAATGAGATTGAGAGGTTAAAGTCACAAGAAATTTTTATATTGAAAATGTCCATCCTCCTTTTTTCTCAGTTTATTACTCTCCTCTTTAAGTATTCACTCCCCCAATCATAGTCAAACTAAAACAAAGGAAACCTCCAGAGCAGCAGTAACTGTAGTGTAGTCACCAATGGGGTTCTCAGTGTTTAGAAACACAAATGAACCTTTGAACTCCAAGAAAAGCAAAAGTGAAATTCTCTGATCCCATTTATCTTACTTACGTTATTCTGATTCTATTCATCATATAATCTGCATCATGTGCTAGTTTATGGAGAAGCTACATGCACTGAAGCAGGCTTTGGGATTTACAGCAAAGAATGAGATATCGGCAAGATTTCAAGATAATCTTGAGGGGAATAGTGGTAAGGGTGTTGAGGCAGCTGGGCAGATTTATAGGGAAAACTTCATGGGTACTAAGACCAGCATTTAAATACTGAGGAGTTCTAACATAGTAAAAAGACTACATTTCTAAGAGTTGGGAAATCTGGATTCTAGTTTGCTTGAGTGGCTCTAAGCAAGCCATTTCTTTTGGGTTTGAGTTTCTTCAGCTGGCTACATGCTCCTTCCTCTTTCCTATCTTAACTACTGCGTGAGCCAATTCAATCCTATACTATCATCTTCTTTGAGTCTCTGTTACCCTTATCTTGTGGCAGATCTTGTCTAACACAGAATTGATTACTACCTCTGCTCCTAGTCACTGAATGAAGCTGGAGAAAAAGCACACTACAAATTTATGTCACACAACCTCAACTAGACCCTTGCTGAGGTGAGGCAACTCTTACCACCCTCACGGGTTCATGATCCCACCATTTTAACTCAAGTTTCTGGCTGTTTTAGCATATACTACAATAAAGTAGGAAGGAAACTTCCCCCTCTCAGCACCCTAATCAAACACACAGGTGCAAACATTTTCACCAGTTGAGGCTACATAGGGGGGCAATCTCCTGGTGTATTTTTGCCCGTTTCTGTTAAGTTTTCTCATGTGCAGTACATAAGCAAAGACTTAGAAGCCAGCTGGAATAGGAGGTCAACCTTAATTTTATAGGTTCTGTGATCTCCAGATTAATAAAGAGAGGCAATCAGTAAGTGTTCAGGGATGAGGAAGACTTTATTTCCTCATATACTCTAATGTTTAGATCTAGGAAGGGACCTTATAATAGTGAACATTAGAACGTGGATAGTTAAGAGTTGGAAGAGATCTTGAAGATTATCTGATTTAATCCCCACATTTTACATGTGACTGAACTAAGAACAGATATGCTGATGAATCTGCCCAGGGTCAAACAGTAAACTAGCAGCAGCTTTAAAAGACCAAAGAACAAATGTATGTCTATACAAGATATGAACATTTTCTATATGGTCACTTGAATTTTAAGCATCCCCAGGCTGTTTGTACCCAATTTGCTTTCTCAGTTCTGAATTCTCTCAATTAACTAATATTCCCATCTGAAAATATTTCATTTTCACCTACATCCAGGCACTCAGAATGGTTCTGTATTTCAGACCAGGATTCACAGGATTATATTTAAGAGAGAAAACAGTTCAACCTCTTAATTTTACAGATAAAGGGGCTGGAAAAGGGAAGTAACATGCTTAATGTAACCCAATGAGTAAGTAGCAGAGAACATTCAAACTCAGGTTCTCTGATTCCCAAATCCATTCATATTTCTACCCTAAGTCTCATGTGAATTTGGACAAATCCCTTCCTCTCCTTAGACTTCAAAATTTGCCCATCTGTAACATGAGATAGGTGAGGATCAAGCTAGATGAGTTTGAAGACCTAGTTTTGACAGTTTTTGACACTGAATTTACTTTGAAGAGAATAAGCTGTATTACAGAAACAAAATCTCCCATTTCTTATAAGAATCTTTCCCAAATTCTTACATAATACCTAGTATTTTCTTTCATTTTCCCCTGGGATTGAGCAAGTCTAAATGTGGGGATATAAACTACAAAATTTGCCATCTGTTCAAAGTATGTTGGATTTACTGCCATCAGCTAACTGCAAATGAAAGACTACAGAGTATGCCAGAAGCCTGGGACACCAAAAAGGAGGCCTGGGCTACTCCTAAGCAATTACCACCAAGAGAACGAATGATCAATTTCCAATTCCTTTCTCCATCCCATCAACCCTTCCCCACCCTCCTAACCAAAAAGATATATGTGTGAGTCACACAGAGTATGAAAAACAAATACCTCATCATTGTAAACTAATTCGTTGGACACATCCAGGGATCCTTCTGAATAAAGCAAAGTACCAGGCAACTCTATTCCAGGTATTAGGTCAGCCAAGGCCTCCATGGGTTGCACAACTGTGGGGGAAGCCTCTTCTACAACAGGTGTTGAAAAAGTAAAGGCTGAATACTCCAGAAAGGGCATGTCAACTGGTGGATCCTCTAAGGGAGATACTACCATGGAACAAAACCCCTCCAAGGCAGGTACTGTAATAACAGGTACATCCTCTCCCATAGTGGGTCTTGAAGTACAGGGGGTAACCTCCTCCCCTGAGACAGGCACTGCAGCAGCATGGGCATCCTCCCCTGAGACAGGCACTGCAGCAACATGGGCATTCTCCCCTGAGACAGGCAATGCAGCAGAATGGGCATCCTCCCCTGGAATAGGCACTGCAGCTGCAGGGGTATCCTCCCCTGGGACAGGCAATGCAGCTGCAGGGGCATCCTCCCCTGAGACAGGCAATGCAGCAGAATGGGCATCCTCCCCTGGGATGGGTACTGTAGCTGCAGGGGCATCCTCCCCTGGGATGGGCACTGAAGCACCAGAGACATCTTCCCCAGGAATGGACACCAGACCATTGGGAGCATCATCTTCCACGGTGGACGCTGCAGCACTGGAGGCATCCTCTTCTGTGAAGGGCACTACATCACTGGGAGCTTTTGTGACAGGCCCTGCAGCTCTGGGGGTTTCTTCTTCTGTTATGGTCACTGCAGTTCTTAGGGCATCCTCCCTTGTGATGGGCACTATGGCTTTGGGAGTATCTTCTTCCATGGTGGGCACTGTAGAACTAGGGGCCTCTTCCCCTGTGATGCACACTGCAGCAGTCAAGGAGTCTTCATTGGTGACATACACAGACCCTGCTTTTGGGGAGGTATCCTTCCCTATGACATCCATTGCAGCAAGAGGGACATTTTCTAGTATGACAGTTCCGAGGTCCATCTTAACTGTTACACCAATATCTCCCCTAAAAGGATCTCTGACAATTTCCCTCTCCCCACCGGGAAGAAACAATAGGCTTGAATTTCTTGTTCCCACCATATCTGCCTCTTCTGATGCCACACTCCTCTTTTGCTTGGCAGGACTAGCAGACTCCAAGCTCTCTTTATCAAATCTTGTTCCCTCCATTTGCAGAAACAAGCCTAGGGAATCCAATTCTTTTTGTGTCTCCAAAACCTGCTCTGGAATATACCTATGAGAGTGTGCTTGAATCTGACCACCCAAATGCCTAGTCTCCCAAGCCTGCTCTGTTACTACATGGTCCTCATCCCTGATTGGTTCATTTTGCCTGAGTGGTAATTTTAAGGGGTCTGTCTTTTTCAAGGGAACCTGATCATTCCCTTCAGCACTCTTCTCTATTTCCCCACTTTCCAAACTAACTCCATCTTTCAGTAAACATAAATCTTGCGGAAACTCTTGCTCTTTGAGTCTTAAAGTATAGTCTATTTGTTCACTGTTAAAAACAGGCTTGGGAGATTGTCTTTCTCCACACTCTTCTGTGTTTTCTGTTTTGCTAGCATCTGTTAGGGACAAACAACTGTCTTGTTGAGCCAATACCAAAACAACAGGAGCAAGTCCTTTTTCGTCACAGGAATCCTTATGGTCAGAGGTCAGTGACCCTTTAGTGTTCAACTCTCTCAGTAACTCTATATCGGTTTGTTGTACTAACCTAGCTTCTTCTGCAGCCCTTGGGCTAAAAGGCACTTTTTCACACCCTCCTGTGCTAAGAGTTGAAGTTTCCCTCTTAGTGTCAGGTTGGGTGCCAGGTTCCATAGGAACAGACACCTGAGGCCAGTTCAGGGCATCAGTAGACCCATGATTCAACACAGGACCTACATGATGTCTGGTTCTTGAGGCAGCCCCAAGAAAATCACAGCCTAAGAGTGATTTTTGTTCATCTTGGAATGAAGTTAGCCCTTCTGAAGAAGCTGGATTCTCCAAATCAAATGGAAGAATTTCTGCTTCTTCACATAAGCACTGTTTTTCAAGTTCAAGAAACATCTGCACTGAATCTGTGTCAGAGAACTGCTCTGAGAAAGCAGGACTGACAAAACATTCTGAATCTGGAACGAGACTCTCTTGATGTTGAGGAGCTGTGTTTTCTACCTCACATATAACATCCCTGTCAGTGAGAATACAGCAGTAACTGAGGTGTAAATCTTGAGGAATAGATGCCAAATGGTCTTCTTCTGGCTGTGGGTCATCATAGCAACACAGTTGACCACTTGGAGATGGATGGTTGGCTCTCTTAGTGTCCAGAACACCAGCTGAACAATCTACTACATCCCCTATGATTTCTACAGGAAATTCTTGCTCCCTTTCTTCAGAAATCTCTGTCCAATAGTCCCTTTTCTCATCCATCAGCAGAATAGTCTTTTCTCTCTCTAACAGCTTCTCTTCCTCCAACTCCTCAGTTTCCATCATGATCCATCTCTCATCTTCTTCAAATTTCAGTTCAGATTCTGTCTTTTCTCTCAGGTTAGGGGTGATGAGAATATGCAGTTCTGAATCCAAAAGATCTTCACTCATACAGGGTGAGAGTGGTGGCATTTCTACAGTGCAAGCTGCCTGGGCTGCTTCCCCTGCATGGTGCTGGTGGTCACTGAAGCATCCCTTGACCAAACTTTTCATGGCTCTGGGCCAGGTTGCACTTGAATATCTCTGGTCCCGTGTGACATCTGTGTCACTACTTGGGGCTGCCTCTGATTCTAGAGGTTGGAATTCTGGACGAGAGAATTTACTGTCCTGTTGAAATATGAAGCTGTGGCAGTCTACACTCAAGTTTTTCACCTCCTGAACTTCTGGAATGCCAACAGATTTGGATATATGTTCCAAAGTCAGTGATTCTGATCTAGGATCCTTGTGGTCCAGGTGCCCAGAACTTTCAGTTAGCAGGGAACTAGATTCCTTTTTCTCCTGCAAGGAAGGGTTTGAAGCACCTGCTTCTGAAACTTCACTAAGAGAGGCTTCCATTCTCTCTGCAAATTCTGGGAAATTGGGTGGCATAAAGGATTTCCAAGACCTTCTGTTAATATTGTCTTTGCGTTCTGCATTTGGCCGCCTCCTGGGTGGTACAGGTGCTGACTTCTGTACATCACTGCTAAGCTTCAGTGCATCAAAGATTATTCTCTCATCTAGCTTTTTGCTTTCAGGTGCCCGAGATTCAAAGACATTAGAAGCTGCCCCTAAAGTTCCATTGCTAGACATAGTACTTCCTTCTATCTTCTCCATGGTGCTTTTTGAAGTCTGATTAAGTTTTGACCCCTGGTCAATTTGTTCATTTATCCTCATGGTGTCATATATGGATCTCTGTGGAACATAACAGTCTTCTATATAGCCATCCTCTTCCTCTCCTTTCCCCAAGCAGGTGGGGTTCTGTCGCAAACAATCTGGTCTGCTAAGAGGCTTACCCATTCTTTTTCAATTCAAGATGAACCTTCAACCTAGTAAATGTTTTTCCCTGACTCTCCCTCGTGCATTCTGCACTGGTTAAAAGTCCTTTCAAATGTTTATAGCCCAAACTGCCAACAGTTGCATCAATACTCCAAAAAGGCCCCCGGAAGCCTGCTCAGAAAATACTTTGGGCTCCAGTAAAGTTTGAAAAAGATCAGAGGTCCAGACCTGCATCTTCATGGCTGCAGGCAGCTAAGAAGGGTAACTCAATCAACAAACAGAATTATCACCGATTCCTTGTTTCCTTCTGGTTTTGTTTCAGCCTGTTTTTTAAAGCATGATTGTTCCATAAGACCTAGATTCTGTCAGCAAAGCCCATCTGAGTACAAGTCCTATCCAATATCTACTCCTGATCATTTCCCACAGAAGGTGTATAAGAGTTAGAAGCAGTTAATTTATACCCAGTGTGTCCTTTAATAACAAAGGCTCTGCTTCTTCGGTCTTTTCGTGTATCCACAGTTCAGGCTCCCAAGGATTCTTCTCATTTTAGTCCCAGTTACAGTCCAACGGAGGCCAGCTGGTCCAAATTAACCACTCGTCCTCTCCAGCTCCGGGGTGTTTGCATTTGAACTGGGTTGGTCAGGCGGATATTCCAGCAACTTTAAACACAGGAAGTCCTTCATTGGGGGCCAGCTCGGGGCTTCCTGTCTCCAAAACATCATGGCATTGTTGTGGTTCACGGGCGAAGCACCAGGTCACAGCTGAGCTCCCAGTTCTGCCCCCCGAATCCCGCAAAGCCCGACCCTGCTGCGGGGCCCCTCCCGCAGCCCGTCTCAGCAGTGGGGAGGCCGAACGCGCGGCTCCCGGGCGCGGTCCGGCCGCGTAGGGCCAGGGTCGGAGGGAGGCCGCGCGCTACGCCGCCGGCGGCAGGTGCCGGGCCGGGCTGGTCCCGCTGGGCGCGCTCAGGAAGTTAGTTTGTCTCTCGCGGAGCAGAGTCCCGGGCGCCGCGGGCACCGCCTCCCCAGCCGCTGCCGCCGCCAGTCCCTGAGCCGCAGCCGCCGCGCGGCGGGCAGCATGTCCAGTGGCCGCCCCTCCTCTCCTCCGGCACACCCGCAGTCCTCCCAGCCCGCAGCTGTCACGGCCCCCGCGCGCACACAAACTTCTGGCCGGGAACAAAAGGCTCCGCTCGGGGCCGGGCGGGGGCGACCCCTCCTCTCTCGGCCGCTCTCTAGCGCTCCCGCTCCGCGGCGGACGCCAGCGTCGGGCCAGGCTGCTCTGCTCCGCCGCTCGCCTCTCCGGCTCCCCGCCCCCGCGCAGCCCAAGCAGCCGCTGCGGCCCTGGGCCCAAAGCTGGCAGCCACTGGGCGACCGGAGGAGGGCCGGGGAAACGAGATCGCGGAAGGCAGGGCTGGCGCGGGACTGGGGGAGGAGCTGGGGGCAGCCGGCCTAGGGGGCAACCATTAGAGCGAGGGGAGGAGCGGCGGTCTAGGGCGGAGACTGAGCTGGGGAGGGGGGGGAAAAGGGGAGGGAGGGGAAGGGAGAAGGAGCGAGGGAGGGGGAGGAAAAGGGGGAGAGGGGAGAAAACGTAATAAACGGAAAGGGAAAAGTAAGGAGGAGCGGATGGGAAGGAAGAGGGAGAACGACAGGAGCAAGGGAGGAGAAAAAAAGAATCAACGGAAAAGTAAGGGGGAGGGGGTGTGGATATTTGGAACCTGAGCACACACTAGTCTACCCTCACTGCAAGCGCCGCCCTTCCCCCCCACCGCTCCCTAGGAGGAAGGGAGGAGGGAGAGAGGACAACTCCCAGACCCTCAAATCCCCTGACAAAGGAAAGCCCCGCCTGCGTATGCCCAGCCGCCCAGGCTCTCCAGCCTCCTGGCTCCAGAAGCTCCCCGAGCTTTACTGTCGTCCTCCCAGACCCGCAGGGCACAGAGCCCAGGGGCGAATAGAGAATGAGCGCCCAAGCCCCCCTATTCATTGCATACACCCAGCTTTCCAGTTCTGGCCATGCCCCTGAGAGGCCCCATCTGCTGGGCAGCGATCCCAAGGGTGGGCGCGGGCTGGGAGGCCGCTTTTACTGTCCTGTGGCTAACCAGAAAGCCCCACCTGGGGGTGGGGGTGGAGGCGCCGGGCTTTAAAATCCGCTTTCCTCAGGCTGCCCCTTAGGATCTGAAAGTTTGGAGCTACCCGGAAGGGACCTTAGTTCTCACCTCTTACAATGTCTTCATTTTAGTGGGAGTTGTTTAAAAGCCTGAATTTTATGTAACATCTATTTTGCAAGGTCGAAAAACCCTAAGGATTGGGACCTTGGTTCCCTCCCCCACCCCCACCTTAGGCTGAAGGGATAGGGAAGAGAACGAGAAAGGTTCTATAGGACATAATCCAGACACCCTTGCCAGAGAGGTGTGTCTGCAACATACTTTCCTGGAGGAGCTGCAAACCCAGGATATTTCTGAGCACAACTGGGCCAGGAATGCCCCAAAGTCCTGTGGCACCTACTGAAAGAGCTGACTTTTATAGCATTCTTTGAGGTATACAAAATATTTTGTGTACATTTTCACATCTGACCTCCAACAACAACAATCTTGTAAGTTTGCTCAATTTAGAGATGAGGAAACAGGTTCAGAGATGCTAAGTGACTTGCCCATAGAGGCTGGAAGTCGGGGTGAGTGCGCCAAGGCAAGTTCCAGCTCCTATTTAGGACTCGGCATCTACAGCAAAACTGTGAGGCAGGTGGTGTTAGAGAAAAACATGGATAAAAGCTTCATTTTTTATAATACAGCAAATCTTTGCTCTCTGGCCTTACCCAGGATTCCTTCAGTTCTTCCCAACTAAAACACCATGGCACAGTGAATATTCTATCAAATAATTTTCCAAGTGTCCCAGATGGAGGAACTGAGATCCAGAGAACTCCACTAGCTAGTGTCAGAGCTAGACCTGAACCCCAGGCCTTTTGGCTCCACTTCCTGTGATCTTTGCTGCCTCTCAAGTCTCAACACTTCCTCTGGATCTCTTCCACTGGAGAGATCCTATGTGTGATCATCTGATCCACAACACTCTGGGCTTTGTTTTTACAAAGAGAGTTCTTTTTTTTACAAGTTCTAACCATGAAGTAAAACTTACACGAAAATGAGGGTAAAAAGCATACTAGTGCATTTCCTTTCAAAAAAAAAGGCAGCAATTCAGGGTACTTTGTCAACTTTGAGGGAGGAAGGGATTGTTAACATTCTTGAAACTTTGTAGACCTTGTGATGATATAAACCTTTAGAAATGTTATTTCTATCCTTTCACAAACAGCAAAGAAGACCAGGAGGTGGAGTGGGAGTCTGGCAGTCAAAGAGAAGAGTCAGGCTCATGGAGCCAGATTGACAGCAGCCTAAAAGAAGGTGACAGGAGCTAGGGAACAGAATTAATCACCTGAAAGGCCCTTCACACAGGCAGTGTGCTCCACACAAATGAAGGAGGCAGAACATCTCTGTCCACCAGAACTAAAGGATTCAAGAGTATTACTCCCAACATCCCCCTTCTAAGGTATAAAACTTCTCAACTCAGAAGACAAGAGATTTTTATGGTTACAGGAGTACAAGTCTTTGTTTACATTTAATAATTTGGTACAGCTAAAATAACATAGCACCAGTAAGCCTCCTGCTTTCACTAGGGGAAACCTTGTGGCCCTTCCCTTAGTGAGATTAAATCACACTTAACAATTCATATTATTTTAACAGGGCTCCTCAACATACTAGGATTTCTTGGCTAGGAAGAATAAGGAATTAAGGCTAGGGACTAGGGATAGTGTTTAATCTATTATAAAGAATTATCTTCATGTGGACCAGCCAGCTTGCCAGCTTCATGGCCAGAAATTCCTTCTCTGTTTCCTCACCAAGTCAAATGCCAGTTAATTCAACTCCCTGGTTACCCTATATATATTCTTTTCCACTCCCATAATCCTAAATAAATGGGATTCCATTCAAGAAAGAGAAAAGATCATCTCTCTGCAGGGCTCTGGTTCTGATAATATCAGGTATTTACTTACTCACATCTGATTAATATATTAAGAAAATATTTCAGAGAGACCCCGAAAGGTTCAAATAGAGAATATGGAAGATTTGCCCAGCTGTAAAAACAAACAAACAAACAAACAAACAAAAAAACTACCTCAAGTTCTATACCCTAAACCAAAGAGTGTCTTGTTAGGAATTTGCTTCTTTTAATGTGGGGTGTGAATTTAGGGAGAATGACGGAGGGATAAGGATGGGGCCCCACCATCTTATTTTCTATCCTTTCATAGGTCTCTCAGTGCTGGTATGTGGAATTCTGCCAGCAACAGTCAGTGTTACTGAAATAAATGCCCAAAACAGCTTCCAGGCTCTTGTTACTCTGATAAATGCCAACAACAACAACAACAAAAAACCTGTCTGGTTCACTTCACATCTAGTGATGTAAATTTCTTCTAAAGGAAAAGCCAAGGAACTCTGGAGAACCTCTTTTGTTGCCTTTCTAGCCCCACAAACCCAAATATGAATACAGAGGCCAAATATCAAATTTATTTTCACTGAGTTGATTACAGAGTTCAAAGAATACTCCATTCATTTTGAAATTCCCAGGGTGGAATTTGGTGTCATAATCCCCTTCAGTAACCTTAGGCGAAAAGAAACCTCACCAGCCCTTCCTGCCGATTTCTTAATTAAAGCCAGCCAGCCAGCCAGCCTGGTAAAATCTCCTCCTTTCACCCCACAGAGCACACCATTCCCCATTTCAGGCCAGGGCACTGTGCCACCACCTGGTGCCACCACAAGCAGTCGGATGACCTATCAGCTTCTATTTAGATTCTCCTATTTCCTTTTTACCTAGAGGCCAGGCATCTCTCTCTCCAAGGGGGATAAAGGAGTGGGTGTGACAGGCTAGTTGAGTCTTGTGCCTATTTAATCTACAAAGCACCTTTCATCTGACAACCTTAGTGCTTTATAAGCATTATTTAGTGGCAAGTACTGGCTCCCAAGTCTTGGCCTGTACTTGTATAGTATCACTTGCTGTGATACTTGACCCTCCTTTGGGTCATTAGTAAAATTAAAAAAAAAAAAAAACATTAATGGGGTGCCTGCCAGTTTAAAGCAATATAACATGAAATGAAGCCTGTTTTCAATGGAGTGTCCTGGATTTTGCTATTACTACCCAATCTCAACACCCTAGGAAAGCCTTCCTTCTAAACACTCTTGTTAGCCCTGGAGTAAGCAATTATCAGATATTTTTGTGCATAGACAACCTCTTTCTTTCTTTCTGAGCCTTTGCTGTAAAAGGTGATGAAAACACTTGCTGTCCTGCCACACAATATCAACCTAAATGCTCCAATTTGTCAGAAAATGTACATGCTATGATCTCTTTTGCTTTTCCCAGTTTCTGATTCCACAGAAAAACTGGGCCCTGAAGGGTTAATATAAATCATTCAACAAACATTTATTAAGTGCTTACTATATGCCAAGACTTATGCTATGTGCTGGGGATACAAAGACAATCTTGCCATTTCTAACTCTCATCCAGGAGTTTCTCATCCAGGACTCCTTTGTGACTTGTTATTCAGTCGTGTCTGACTCTTTGTAACCCCATTTGGGGTTTTCTTGGCAAATGGTTGCCATTTCCTTTGCCAGCTCTTTTTTTTTTTAAACAGATGAGGAACTGAGGCAAACAGGGTTACACAGCTAGTAAGTGTTTGAGGCTGGATTTGAACTCATAAAGATGTGTCTTCCTGATTCCAAGCACACTACTCTATCTACTGCACTACCTAGCTGCTCCCTTAGTTCCGGCCCTCATCACCTCTTACCTAGACTATTACAGTGACCTCCTTCCTAATTTGCTTTGTCTTTTCTCACTCCAAACTATGCTCCACACACCTGCCAAAGTGACTTTTAATCCTCAGATCTAAATATGTTATTCCTCTACTCAAAAAACTTCAGTGACTCCCTCTTGCTTCTAGGGTCAGATATAAACTCCTTTGTCTTTTAAAGACCTTTATGACCTAGCCTCAGCCTATCTTTCTAGACTTGTTATATATCACAGTCCTTCATCTACTCTTCCTTTACACATGGCATTCCATTTACCTTACCTCCACCTCTTAACCTTACAAGTATCAGCTTTTATATCTAAATCATGTACCCACTTTTATTTTATCTTGTTATAGGGTGTAAGATGTTGGTCTATGCCTAGATTTTGTCAAATGGTGAATTCTTATCCCAGAAACTAGAGTCTTTGGGTTTATCAAACAATAGATTACTATAATCATTGACTACTGTGTCTTGCATGCCTAACCTATTCCACTGATCCACCACTCTATTTCTTAGCCAGTACCAAGTAGTTTTGATGATTGTTGCTTTACAATAAAATTTAAGATCTGGTATGGCTAGGCTACCTTCCCTTGCATTTCTTTTCATTAATTCTCTTGATATTCTGGACTTTTTGTTCTTCCAGATGAATTTTATTATTTTTTCTAGCTCTATAAAACATTTTTTGGTAGTTTGATTGGCATAGCACTGAATAAGTAAATTGTCTTTTTTATTATATTAGCTCAGCCTACCCATAAGCAATTGATGTTTTTCCATTTGTTTAGATCTGACTTTATTTGTGTGAAAAGTATTTTGTAATTGTGTTCATATAGTTCCTGGCTTTGTCTTGGCAGGTACCTCCCCCTCTTCCTTCAAGACACCAAGTTTTTGCATGACCTCTTGCCCTCTTCCCCCCCCTCCATTGCTAGTGCCCTTTTTCCCCAAGTACCTTGTACGTAGCTACCTTGTTTAAAATTGTAACAGCTAGCCACCCCCCCCCCAATCAAACAAAGCCTAGAAAAGAAAATTTGAGGTTAGAGTCTAATGAACTTGCCCCAAGTAGAGCTCTTAATACAAAACTAGACAGAGACACCAGATGCTTTCACTTCAGCCAATGAAAACAATCAGATCAAATATAAACTTTTAGACTTGAGTTTTAAAAAGTATCATCACATGTAAGAGATGGGAGGAATATGGCTAGATCCTCATTTATCAGACTAATATCTTAGGAGCTTTTAGTACACTGAAAGCTCAGTATGAGACAACAGCCTTTTGGTAGCCAAGAAAGCTAATGGGATCTTTGGTTACATCAAGCAGCACAGCAGTAAGGCCTATGGAACTTAGAGTTTTATTGCCCTTTGCCAGAGCCAAACCACATCTAGAGTCCTGTGTTCTATTCAAGACAGTAACTTTTAGAAAGTACATTGATGTGTCCAAGGGAAGGTGGCCAATATGGTAAAGGTCTTCTGATCATACCATATGAAGACTAGTTAAAGATACTAAAGATATTTTGCATAGAGAAGACTTGAGGGGACATGACAATCATCTACAAGTATTAGAATGGCTACTATAGGGAAGAGGGGTCTATTTGGCTCCAGAAGGCAGAACTAGATATAAATGATTAAAAGTTTTAGGGAAACATGTAGGTTTGGAAAGACCTTCTGACTATCTGACCTATCCAAAAGTAGAATGTGCTGCCTCAAAATGCAGTGGGTTCCTCTTCTAAAAGATGATGATACTTAAAGAAAAAAAAAGCATTATCATTTTTTTAATGTATATTACCACCCAAAGACTAAATTTAGGCTGATTATCATTCTGAGCTTTGTATTGTCCTTAGAAGGGTTAGAAATGATATTGTAGTTAAAACGCTGCCTGAACTTGTTTTTAGAAGACTACTGGCTAATCTTTTTGTAAAGCTCAGAATGTAAAATCCCCAGTTTGGATCTTATCAATTTCCTGTTATCTTGGCCAATACATAATCTCCACTTTTCCAAAAAGATAAAGGGCCAGCCAGGTTTAGAACCACCATTTATTTCTAGGCATAAAGTCTCTTTCATGACAGCCTTCTCTGGTGGAATAGAGTAGTGGTATCAAATTCAAATAGAAATGGATCCCTGCAGGCCACATACTAACATTATTTATGTTATGCTGTTGTTCAGTCTTGTCTGACTCTTTGTGACTCCATGGACCACAGTATGCCAATACTGTCCATAGAGTTTTTTTGGCAGAGATCCTGGAGTGGTTTGCCATTTCCTTCTCCAGTGGATTTAAGGCAAACAAAGGTTAAGTGATTTGCCTAGGATCACACAGTGTCTGAGGCCAGCTTTGAACTCAGGTCTTACTGACTCCAGGCTTTCTCTATCCACTGAGCTCCCTTACTCATTTATCTATGTTATATTGTATTTATTTATTTGCTATGTTAAACATTTCCAAATTACATTTTAATTTGATTCATTTTGTGACCTCTTCCAAGGCTCTGAGTTTGACAACTCTGCAATACAGAATTCTACCACAACACTAGAGTCACAGAATTATAGAATCTCAAAGTCTGAAGAGTTCTGGGGTTATAGTAAGGGGAATTTAGTCTAACTCATACCTAAACAGGCATACTCTATATATTATCCCTGAAAAGTGCTTATCTAGCCTCAGTATAAAGACCTCCAAAGATTGGAAGTCCATTACCTTCCAAGGAAAATTACTACACCAAACCAAACCTATTTATTTTTGATGCTAGGGAGTGAACGAGGTAAAAATTATGTCTCCTCAGATACCACAGACAGTATGAGTTTGCTATCTGGAGAACCTCTTGTACTTTTCCTTTTGTTTCAGAGAATTTCAGCTCTTATCTCTGGGCCTCAGTTTCATCTGTAAAATTCAATTTTTGATCTCCAAAGGTCCCTTTCAATTCTAAGTTTCTATGAGCCTAAAGTTAAGGGAGATTAATGGGACTATAAGGAAGAATTTGGGGTTGGGAGGGCTAGCATTAAGACATGAATTATAATAATCCCAAAGTGACATAACAAGGGCCTAAACTAGCTCTACAACAGCCTATGAACCCAATTCATGGTTTCTGTATTGATATTTTTGCAGATCAAAACTTTTATAAAGCTACTAATAATTCTTACCCAAAGGAAGAGACAGCTTGGACATCAGATGAAAAGTCCTAAGCTTTAGGTAAAAACCAGAGATTCTATGGAAATCCACCTGCAAGGCCAATGTTTGGGCTGTGAAGTATAATTTATTATCCATTTTTTTTCCCATGGGAACTCTGTGAACCTACATTGACCATCCAATCAGACTTTAGCTTTTTGCAGTCTTAACAAAGAGTCCTTTGTTCCGCACAGTGGAACTGGCATGCTAGACTCAATTGAGACAGTCTGTCTGATAAAATCACATTGAGATCTCAGTCCTCAGGTTGTACACTATAAACAGCTCATTGCTCCCAGCTGGTGACAAGGCCCATGCCATTCCACAACACACCCTACAGGAAGCAGCCGAGGAAAGACAGTTGATTGATACCCACAGCAGGAGTTGGGTATGTGTAGCAGGGGAGGGTGGGGTAGGGACTGGCTAAGCCAAAGAGGGAATTCCTTCTTTTATTTACTGAAATCAAGTTAGTTCACCAAGACTTCTATTTAATTCTACTGACTTATCTTGGGACCACCATATCTTAACCAAAACCTCTGAAGTGACTAGAAAAGTCCTGGAGGTTCTTCCAAGTAAAAAATTTCAGTAATAGTTTTTATCGCTTGGTGGATCTGGAAAGATTGTTATTTAGTTATCTAGCTCTGTAACTATGGGATCCTAGAGGTAGAAAAGCCCTTAAATGTCTTCTAATCTAATTCCTTCGTTTTAGGAGTGGGGAAATAAATGCAGAAAGATTGAGTGAGTTGTCCAAGGTCACATGGGTGGGTAACAGCTCTAGAGTTTGAATCCAGGTATTTCCTGACTGTAGATTCACTCCTTGCACTGAACCAAAATTTACTCCCCAGAATCAAATATAAATGGATTAGGTTGGGGGGGGTTACAGTAACTCTTAGCTAACAATTTCCAAATTTATGATAAATGACCTGGAAGGCATTTAGAACCAGTAATATCTGGAATCAGATCATATTTCCCCCTGATTGCTTCTACACAATTGGGCAAAAAAAGCACCCGATTATAGGATCACCACTGAGTACTGCCACTAAAGATGAAGGTAAGTGATTCTTCACAAGGCTGCTTAAGAATGAACATCTTCAGACAATAGACAGAAATTCCCACATTTCACTGCAGTTGTTTGCAAGGTCACCCAGTTCCCAAATGCCTCAAAACAAACTTTCTAAAAGCATAAAGCTAACAGTATTAGCACTTTTTTTTTTTGCCCTGACCCTGGCTTTTCCATTTTACCCCATCATTAAAAAAAACAACCAAACCAACAACCCATCCACATGAGTAATCACAACCAAGACACCCCAAAAAACTATTATCAGGTGAGCTTCAATGAAAGAACCTGATAGGTCTTCCATTGAGCTTAGAATGTCATTAAAGTGAGCCTTAGGCAAAAGGGAAAAAAATACCCACAAAGGAAACTTTAACCAGGAGGCTCCTGAACCCCAAGTAGAAATCTGCTTGTTATTCAGTTGCACTGATCCTCACTCAAAAGTTACATTCTGGATAGTCCAACTAAAGAAAACAACCAACTTGAATCTAGAGTTGGAAGCAATGAGGGGTTTTTAAAACACCTTAGGATTTTATGTTCTGGACGGGCTAAACCTTAGAGTTTGAGTTAATATTTTTCGTGAAAAAAAATAAAGAACTGAACACTGGTGAGAAGAAATATAGTAAAGTGGGATAGGAATTGGGGAAAGAAGACAACTTTCTTCCTATATCTGGGCTTTTCCAACCAGGACAGCTGAGACCTGGGAAAGCTTAGGCCAAGTGGCCTGATGGAAGATTTGGTGCAATGACCTGATATGACTCGATTTAAGACTCATTTGTTCCTGGCAAATCAACCAACTGTGAAAACAGAGTGACCTCCATAGTAACTAATCACAATTCTCAGTGGCTTCTGAGCCTTCTCCAGCTCACTGTTTATAGCTCATGTGCCAGCATTTTGGCTTAAAAGCTCCATAATGGTTCAGTAGGTAGCACTCTGGACTTGGAATCAGGAAGACCTGGGTTTGAATCCTGCCTCAAACACTAGCTCTGTGATCCTGGGCAAATCATTTAGTCTTGGGAATAGGAAATATAATTCAATAAGCCTCATTTTCCTCATCTGTAAAATATGGGGGTCAGACTGTACTTCTCAGTCTCATTCCAGCTCTAAATCTGGTCCTATAAACCCCTAGCTCTAGGCTGAGGCCAAAAACTAGTCATTTCCCTATGGAGAGAATCAGTCTCTCCCTTTCAAGAAGTTAAATCCACCTGTGTTTATCTTAAGCTCCTAAAACATGGTCCACCAAATACCGGAGTAGGCCTCTTGCCAGGGACAAAAGCAGTGCTCCCCACACTGTTTCTGGGAAGTTTTACAAGCAGGCCCTGGCTTAGTGCTCCCCTTGATCTCAGTTCCACTTCTATGCAATCTGAGCATCTTTCACAGGCCAGTTCAGGGGACACCCATTACTTTAGTCTAGGCCCCCCCTCATTCCCCAGTGTGATCGATGCTCTTGACGCCCTGAAGTCCCTTTGTCTTTATTTGTCTGCAACACCTTCTAGAGGGCAGGGGTTATTGCATGTCACTGCTGTATCCCTGGAACCCAGCCCTTTGCTCTGCACACAATCCATGCATAACAGATGATTGCTGAGTTGACTGGGATGGCTGAGCAGTGAGTAGAGTAAGTTTCCCTCTTCTCAATATGCTGAACTATCTTCTTTCCCTTAAGGCTCAACACAGATACAATCTCCTCTAAGAAGTTCTCCTTGACCTTCCATCAATTCTTCTCCCAATCCCCCACTCAGAAGACTCTTCCTTCTCAGATTTCTCAAGGTGTTCTGATTAGAACTTCCCACATTATAACGCTTTCCCTTATATCCTAGTTATTGATATACATGTGGACTCCCCCATGAGATAATATAAATTCCTGGGGAGCGGGTTCTGATTGTTCCTCTCTGTGCATCCTGAGTTCCTAGTATGATGTTTTGCATGTTGTGTGAGCACTTAATAAATGTTGGTTGAACTTGAATTTTTCTTTCATATGCAAAAACTACAGATCAGTAAATTTTAGTTGCAACTGATGAACTCTAAACTCAACCTCTCTAAACTCAACCTGCTCTTAATCTTTGCTTCTTTATTTCAGCATCTGTCAAGACCTCCCCCCCTCCCCCCGCTTCCATCTAGTTTCCCAGACAGGGCTGTATCAGAGCTTTCTTGGCAACCTACTCTTTCATTCTGTTTGCTTCCCTTGGGTGGAGATTGGATAGAAGTGATACCTTTAAGATGATGTAACAGCTGGAAGGGCAGGCATATTGCTTTGTCTTGCTGAAGTTTAAATTTCTAGCTAATACTACTTTAATCACTGAAAAGTGTTCAATTAAGAAAAATATCATCACACACCCCCCTTAGGTCTTTTCCCCACCCAGTTGTTCAGGCCTTGGAGATAGGGAGGAAGGCTCTAGAGGGGCAATGAAATTCTTTGGAGGTCACATAAGGGTTAAAAATATCACCAGCTGGACTGTGAGATCAGTCTGTAGTGTAGAACAACTGACAGACTATCCCCTCCCCATTAAAGGCACAGAACAGTACTCCCTAAAGTATTTCCACAGAGGAAGTTTTGTATCTGCTCCACTAATCAAACACCAACTAAGCTATCAGTGCTTCGGAGAGCTCTTCTGGACTTTTCAACTCTTTTGTCCTAGATATACCAGAAAACCAACCTTGGTAAGCAAGTTCACAGGATTATAGAATTTAAAGAAGGAAGGGGACATTATAGGTTTATGACCTATAGTTTAAGAAGTGATAAAGGGGTCTTAAGTAGAAAGTTTAAGAAGCACTGTTCTAGATCACCTTCATTTTTCAAGAGAAAAGTGAAACCCAATGAGAGAAAAGAATTTGCCCAAGGTCAATGGGCCATGTGGTAGAGTAGGAATTCAAAAACCTAGCTCAAGAGGAACTCATAATTTCCCTAAGGGGATTTATGGAAAGCAAAGTAGAAAGGGTTCCTAAGGGCCAAGGTTCCTAAGAGTCTAGATTAACTTTGGATTCACTTAAGAGGGGGGTTGTTGCTGATAAACAAGATCATAATCAGATTATCAGTATTGATTTCTATGTCAATATTTAATCTAATCTTCCAGCACCTAATGCTAGTAGAACCTCAAGTCTCCTCAAAGTATATGTCAAGTTTCTTCCTGGAGTATTACTTTGACTATAGTTCTACTATAGTCATATTACTCTCTCTACTCAAATGTTAGAAAGCAAAATGGGCCAGGTATCCTTCTGGCTATCTTGGAAAAGAAGGTCCCTTCTCCTGATACCTCAATCCATGAACTTGGCAGTCAAAGGTTTTTGACCTAAGCAGAATTAAAACTCTCCCTCCCTTGGCTGCCAGAGCAGGAAATGCCTAATCTTTACCAATTTCCAATATCGACTCTTCCCTAAGGAAAAGGAAAGAATGCACTTCTAATTTATTGCTCTTCAGGTAGACAAACTGGCAAAAATGTTAATGAGTTAATAAATTCCTTGTAATTATTTGAAAGACTGGATTAAAGTATCACTTTGCAGACTGGGAGCATCACTTTGTCAACATCACTTCAGACTCTTAAAGTTTAGGGGCTTGTAGGCAATACAGTGATATTTTTTTTTTTAAGCAATTGGGGTTAAGTAACTTGCTCAAGGTTACATGGCCAGTCATTATTTATGTGTGGGTGCTCATCTTCTGAGGCCGGATCCAATCCCCCAATTCCAGGTCGTCCAGACCCCGGGGCCAGTGCTCTTACTCAATGTGCCACCTAGCCGCCCCCAGTGATATCTCTGAGGTCAGTTACAATTCTAAAATTCTCTGATTCTTTGACTGATGAATCCTACTGAAGCCTTGCTTTCCAGGTTGCATAAAAGGAGATGGAGGTATTAATAATCTCATTTTTATTAAGTTCTGGTTTCAAAGAGCACTGTGGAAGGGGGTTCAGGAAAAAGGAATAGTAGGAAAATAATATGCCTAGAAATCAGGAAATCTGCCATGATTTACCAGTTGTGTGATCTCGAACAAATTCTCTCTCTTCTCTGGGTCTTAATTTCCATATATGTAAAACGAAAGGGTTGTACTCCAAGAACTCTTTTATGGCTCTTCGGTTTTATGGCTTAACTACAGGAAAGGAGAATGAGGTGATAGGTGTGACTAGGGACTGGGATTTTAATGTAGGGCAGCCTGAAGGTGGGGGACAAGAGGAATGGAAAAGAGCTCCAGAGATCTGAGTTAACCTGCTGGCTCTGATTACTGACTCTACATGTAGCTAAGTCCCTTCCCTTTACTGGGTCTCAGTCTCTTCATAAAGGAATGTCACTAGATCAGACTAGATGATCTTGAGGGTCTCAGACAGCTCCAAATCCTTTGAACCAGACAAGACTGCTAAAGGTCAGCCTGAGCCCTTTCTTCATCTACTTTCCTTGAGACAGAAATGCCTTCCAGGGCATATGAATGGGAATACAGGAATCCTGGAGCCTTGACCTTACTCACAAAGTGTTACTACTCTGTTGTTTTTTGTTTGTTTGTTTGTTTTTTGCTTTTTGGAGGGCAATTGGGGTTAAATATCTTGCCCAAGGTCACAGGGCTAGGTTTTTTTTGTTGTTGTTGTTTGTTTTTTTGTTTGTTTGTGTGTGTTAAGTGCCTGAGGCAGGAACAGAACTCCGGTCCTTCTGACTCCAGGGCCCACGCTCTACTCACTGCGCCACCTAGCCGCCCCCAGTATTGCTACTCTGGCCAGCACATTGGGGCTCTTAAGTATGGCTGACTCAAAAGCTTCTAAAATGGTTACTGGCTGGGGCGGCTAGGTGGCGCAAAGGACCTGAGTTCAGCAAAGGACCTGAGTTCGGCGCCGGCCTCAGACACTTAATCCACACAAACAAAAACCTAGCCGTGTAACCTTGGGCAAGTTACTTAACCCCAATTGCCCTAAAGGGGCAGCTAGGTGGCGCAGTGAGTAAGAGCGTCGGCCTCGGAGTTGGGATGACCCCGGAGTTGGGATGACCCGAGATCAAATCAGGCCTCAGAAAATGAGCACCCACACATAAATAATGACTAGCCGTGTAACCTTGAGCAAGTTACTTAACCCCAATTGCTTTTAAAAAAATAAATAAAATAAAATAAAATAAAATGGTTACTGGCTTGGAGGCCCTGATGAACCATGGGATTGGGGGTTGGAGTCTGACATGGAAGATGATTTAAGCCCTAGACTGAGCAGAGTCGGCCTGGGGAAATTCCATAGTGAAGAAAGCTCTTTTATTATTATAGTTTGGCTCAATATCTCCCACAAGTCTGGAGCCTCTTCTCCACCCTTATCAGGAAGAGTCACCCTAGACATAATCCTTTGACATAAACTGCAAGAAAATGAGATCTTCTCTGTTTGCTATTCTTTTCCCTCTGTATATCTGAAGTTCCTTTCGTTCACCAAGTCTAGAGACTGGGCTTTCCACCTTTGTCTGAAAAAAAATGTCATGAGTTATTATGATTAATAGCTGGAGTTTATATAGTGCCTCTGTGTGCCAAGCATGTGCTAAGTGCTCTAAAAATATTATCTCATTTGATCCTTACCTTTGATTCTTACATTCACTGGGAGGTAGGTGTTGTTATCATCTTCATTTTACAGCTGAGGAAATCAAGGCAGACTTGGCTCCCAGGGTCACACAGTCAGTAACTATCTGAGGCTGAATTTGAACTCAGGTATTCCTGACTTCAGGCCCAATACTCTATCCACTGCCCCATCTAGCTGCCTTATTATTAATGGTGAGAAAATTGAGGTTCTAGGGGAAATGACCTGCCCAAGGTCACAAGAGCAGAAAAGAGCAAAGTTGGGATTCAAATTCGATCCTCTGCCCTGAAATCAAGAGATCTTTCCACTACACAATGCTGCTTTTTCTATTCAATAATAGGCACTCATTAAACCCCTATGGAAGTAAGGACCCTGTTTGGTGTTAGGGATACAAAGATAAAATTATAGTTTTTGCCCTCAAGGACCTAACAGTCTACTAAGGTAAGTATAAGATACATATATAAATAAATATGATGCCAAGGTAAAATATAATGGGGCAGTGGAGAAATCAAGAGTGCCATGAGAAATCTGGAGGAGGGATTACTTCCACTAGGGACTGAGTCAGGCAAAGCTGATAAGAAGGGGAAGTCAGTGAAAGTTACTTAGAAGTTGACACTTGAGCTGGGTCTTAGAAGAAGATAAAATTTTCAACAGGCAAAGATGAGGCAAGACTGTTCTAAAGGATGAAGGATGTTCTAAAGGCCTGACTGAACTGAATCAAGAAAGGGCAAAACGAGATGAAAGTACGGCCAACAGTATAATTTTGCCATAGTAATAAAGGGGCATCATATCAATAAATTCTGGGAAGACAGGGTGGAGCCAAATTGTAGAGAGCTTTATATGCTGGACTAAGGAATCTGGTTTTTGTTGTCTACACAGAGGGGAGCCACTAAAATTATCTGAGCAAGGGAGCATCATGATCACTCAATTAGAAAGGTTATTTTGGCAGTAGACAGAGAAACACCCAATATCCTCATTTGAGTTTTCTGAAACGGTTCTTCTTTCTAGTAAGAACAGTTTGGCTTAATAGATTTAGGCCATGATAAGATGATCTGGGAGCCATGGCCTATTCAGAGGGAAGGAAGTAGTGTGGTAAAAGAGAAATAGCACTAGATTTGGAATCAGAAGACCTGAGTTCTAATCCCCATTCTGCCCACTTGGAGTCTGTATGGCAGAAATGGAAGCTGTTGTTTCATCTTCCTGGGCCTCAGTTTTATCATCTGTAACATGAGGGGATAGAACTATATGACCTCTGAGGTCCTTTCAAACTCTTAAAAATTCTAGGCTACATTTCACACCAAGCAGATCTTTATTTGATGTCTAGGCCCTAGTCATTATGCAGAAACAACGTGAGAAAATGCCTTTTCCAGAGATAATGACTTTTCAGTTTTTCTCCTGTCTCTGAAAAGGAAATCCTCCTTCCCACAGAACTGCTGGGTTTTTGAGGGCTATTTCATGACCTCAGGGATTTACTAGCACTGCTCTGTGGCCCCAAGTCAGTTCAGTCAGTGTGTGGGGAGGGGGACTAAAGGGGAGCAGAAATGTCCCTTGTCAAATAAGACTTTATCTATTCCAAAGTGGTTCCATATGAGGCCAGTGTGGTAACCTCAGATTCAAGGATTTCTGACCCAACAAGTGTAGATCTTCTCCCATTTAAGATGGATTCACCTCTTAGGTCCTAATACTCACTGGGAAAAAAAGGTGGAGAAACCTCAAAGCTAACATTGTGCTTGATGTTTATAGTCCAGCTTTATTCCATTCCATTAAAAAAAATTAGTTAGAAATTGAAAGCAGGAATCATGCTTTACGACCTTGATGTGGAGGAAGAATAATCAGTTGCTGACTAAAATTCATCAACTAAAGAATCAGACTCTCATGTCATGAAAATGAATCAAAACCTTGTGATTCAGTTATCAGAATGGACCTAAAGAGAACTTCCTTTCATTCGTTCTCCAGGGATCTAAGAGGACTGACATACATAGATTTTTCCCCCCTTCATTGTTCTAACTTCCCCTGGAAGCATGAACCAGGCAGTGACTGACTGGGAGATTTGAAGACCTTTAAAGGCCTTAAATTTCTACTAGGCTTGAATTATTCCTGATTTGCTTATTTACCAAAAAGAAGTACAAGTGACTTCACCTTTACTTTCACTGTCTTAGACATTTCTGTTCCTACTAAGGAAAAGAGATTGTTGTCCCTTTTATTTATATCCTGGCTATGTCCTAGACTATGTCCTCTGGCTGCAAGGATACTTTAAGCCTCAAAGCCAGGACTAGTCCCAACCTTAACACCCATAACAGGCCTTTCCTGTACTTTCATAGACAGTGATCTCTACCTCCTGAAATCACTATTGGTAACTTCAATACCCTAAAATACAGCTGTGAATCCAGAAGTAAAGAGGAGCCTTGTTTGATTAATGTACTCCTATGAAGAAGGGAGTACAAATAACATCTGCATGTCACAGATGAAGGAACTAAGGCTTGGGGAAGTTAAATCACTTGCCCAGGGTCACACAGGTAGTAAGGGTCTGAGGCCTTATTTGAACTCGGGTCTTCCCCACCCCAGTCCTGGTGCTCTGTTCACTGTGCCACCTCAATACTCTACCCAGGATGAATAGAGAACAATAAACATTTGTTGGATTTCATTGCACTGAGCTGTCTAGTACTGTGCCTCCCCCAGACAAGATACAAAGGTCAATAAAATACAGTCTCTGACCCAAGGAGTTCACAATTTAGTATATGGACACGTGTGCGTGCACACACGTGCACACACACACACACACACACACACACACACACACACACACTACAAAAACATTTGCATATCTGTCTGCTACCAAGCTGTGGCAAATGCAACTGCCCTGTCTTTCAGTTGGGTATGCCTCCATTTCTTTTGGGGTTTTAGTAATAGGGACAACCTAGTCAGGAAGGGGAGTTGAAGGTATGTGATATGAGAAGTCTTAACTGGAGAGGGCCACTAGCTGGGGGTCAGATAGAAGTGAGATCCTAGTTAGCAACATCTTTCATGTTACAATGCTCACTGGGAAGGAGAGAGTGGAGACACACAGTCAGCACAGGCATGAACAGACGGAAGCAGAGAAATTCATTCACTGTAAAGGAAACCCCACACAGACACAATGCATATTAACAGCCAGGCCCAAAGGGAGGGTCTTTCTGAATCAAGACTCTTGACTTCTTGCACATTCACTGCAGTGTTAGTTAGGAACCAGAGCTGAACATACCAAGTACAATAAAGGACCAAAATGCCCAAGGAAACAATCATTTCTGTTAGACAACCAGCTGACTTCTCATTTCAAGTTATAAAATCAAAAGGCATATCATTGGCTTTAATATGTAATCACTGAAATAAGAAATAAGACTTCAAAATCTCTTTGGGGATCCTAAGTTCAGAGTTGGTTATTGAAAAAGAGAAAAATAAAAGAAAACCACCAAATCACAGTGTCAGAGCTGGTAAGATCTCAAAGGTCATTCAGTTGAGCCATCTCATAAAGTCATCATATGGCTTTTTGTAAGTCTCTAGTGAGAGGGAACCCACCAGATCCTGAGGCAACCCATTCCACTCTTGGGTAGCCCTAGGAAGTTTATCCTCACCTTACTGTTATTTGTTTGGCCTTCTGAGGTCAAGCAGAACAAGTCAAATCCTTCTTCCATGTGACAGCTCTTACAATATCTTCAATAACAATTATGTTCTTTAATAGGCTAAAGACCTGGCACCAGTCCCTTCAACTAACCCCCAAATGCCATGATCTTGAAAACCCTCACTATCCTGGACACCCCTCTCTGCCTGTTCTTGAGCTTATCAATCTCATTCCTTAGATGTATCTGGGCTTAAAAACAATTCTTCAAAAGTGGTCAGACAGAACAGAAGACAGAGGAACTCTCACCTCCCTTGGTCTAGGTACTGTGTTGCTCTTACAGAATGAAACTATATTAAGTTTTTAGGACGGCCACATCACATTATTGACTCAGTTAATTTCTCTATATAATCAATTTCTAACTGGTATTAGGATCTGCTACAAGGAAGGATAGAATTGTTCAAATAACCAAAAGATAAGACCAAAGAAAAAAGAGTAAACAAACATGTGAGCTTACTTTAAAGTCTGCCAGTTGTTGGTTGATGGTGTCCACTTCGGTCCCCACCACCCACTGAAGGGCCTCGCCATCCTCTGCTGCAGTTGTCATGTCACTGAGCTCTTTCAGCTTGCTATAGAAGTCTCCCACTCGGGCCAAGGTGAGCTCTAGCTGCTCCTGGCGAGTTTTGCCCCTCTCTGCGAGTTTGCCACACTGTTTTCTCAGAGCTTCCAGTTCTCTCTTAAGTCCTAACAAGTCTAGACTTCCTTCTTCTTCTAGCATTTGTCGGCATTCCCCTTCAGAGGCCTCAACATCTGATTTCAGGCACTGAATTTTGCTGAGGAATAGACGAACATCTTCAACCTGGGACTGGAGGCTGTCAACGTCTCTGCCAATGGCACGCATGCTATCAAGTTCATCATCCAGGTCAGCTAGCTGAGAGAACATCTCTCTGACTCGACAGTGGAACTGGCCAATGCCCTCAAGTTTGTTTTCCATTGTCATGCAGCTGCTGTTCACTCTTTCTTGGACTTCCATGAAGTCCTGCTCAGTGACCTGAGCCTGGTGCAGAAGCTGAGATGCATCGGACCCCTGAGGGGCATCTTGCACTAGGCCCTGAGTTAAGTTCTTCAGATAGTCCACCTGTGGCTCCAGTCCCTGCAGTACCTCCTGCTGAGCTCGAAGCTTCTCCAGGTTCTTATTGCTACAGGCCTGGGGGCCCAGCGCATCAAAGATCTCAAGCTGGTGCTTGGCCCCATCGAGCTTCTTCTCAATGTTCTTAAAGCTGTCTTGGAATTCTTTGAGCCTTTGAGTCATTTCTTCAAGGGATGCCGCTTTGGCTTGCAGTTCTTCTGTGATGGCATCCATATCCTGATTGATGCCTGCCTTCTCATCTCGGATGTCATCTTCATCTGTCTGAGAAGAATTGATTAGGATGTCAGCAGCACTGTTCAGCATCTCCAGCAGGGATCGGCGCTTCTCCACATCAGTCAGCATGGCCTTTGACCTTAAAAGACGAGACTCTAGCTGGACTGGATCCAGGGTCAGCTGTAAGTCAGACATCTTGGCCTTGCAGTCCTCTATCCAAGGTACAAGGTCTTCCACATGCCACTGGTATTTCTGAGCCTTCTGCATACAGTCCTTGAGCCTCAAATGTCTGTCTGCAGCCTTTTTAGTAAGTTCCTCCCAATGGCTTTTGAAATCAACCAACTGACTTTGCAAGGTTCTTTTCTCTTCCCCTGGATGCACAGAGAGAAGCAGAGATTCCCCTTCAGCTATGATCACCTCATAAGAGCCACTACGCTGGTTTAGGCTCTTCTGGAATTCTTCTTGCTCCTGAAGCTGACACTGTAGCCGGTCTAACTTGGCAGAGATTGGGTGGGACTTTGCCTGTTGACTCTGTTTGTCATCTAGCCAGGTCCTAAGCTCATCAAACATTTGCTGGAATTGCTGGGTGCTGGCAAGAGCTGTCTGGAGTCTGTTCATTCGATCAGCTGAAATAAAGTTTAAATTAATCAAGACTGATGAAGGTATTTTAAATAAGTTTGCTGAGTGTAAAAGTTCTAGTCTAATGAACTGAAGTGGGAATCAAACTTTCCCAAGAAGAAATCAATGGGTTTAGAACAAAGTCCTGATTTCAGTCTAAAGCTCTACTATGGCCTAAAGATAAGAGTTCTCTGGAGATGCTTCTCACCTATCAGTGGGTATGAGAGAAAACAAAATTATGTGGATGTGAGAGGAAAGTATGATGAATAGGCCTAAGAGCGTGAGTCTCTCACCTTGACTGTTAAAAATAATTTATCATAAAATTTAGAAGTGGAAGACATTTTAGAAGTCCGCTAGCCTGGCAGAATTCTTTTTTTTTTTTTTTTGAGAGGGCAGTTGGGGTTAAGTGACTTGCCCAAGGTCACACCGATAGTTTTTTGTGTTAAGTGTCTGAGGCCAGATTTGAACTCAGGTCCTCCAAACTCCAGAACCAGTGTTCTATTCACTATGCCACCTAGCTGCCCCCAAAATTCTTCTTTTTAAACATGAAAAAAACTTAGAGAAGTGGTTTGTTTAAAGTCATATTGGCAGCATATATACCCAAGCTGGGATTCAAACATATATCTGTTGACTTCAAATTAGGTGTTCTGATAAGCCTAAAATTTAGGAAAGATTGTTTCTCTAATAATTATAATTATTTTTTTATTTCTTTAAGGTTTGCAAAAGTGTTTAAGATCTAGCTACAGCCCCATAAATAGCCTCCTGTGTTGATGGGGGCTTAGTTAAGGTGGAGCAACCATAGCAACTGCACCATACCTAGGGCAGCTGGGAGGGGTTTGTTAGTCTATTCTACTCCAAGAAGGACCAGCAGACATTCAGGAGACCCCAGAATCACATAACTCCACATTCAGAAGGGGCCACAGAGGCCACTGAGTACAACTGTATTTGTAGAATTCCTTCTACAGTCTAGCAGGGAGGGGCCTGTTACCTCCTGAGGGAATCCACTCCACTTCTGGATAGCTGTGAGCATAAGCAAAGTGGATTTGTGTCAATATTTCTTGGAGTTCTATTACTCTGTGAAGACAGTTGGAACCCTATTAGATCACCAATTGATTTTCTCTACTTCCAGGGTGATGATCTTCCCCCCAAGCTAGTAGGTGATGCTAGCCTTTCTCAGATACTCACTCCTTTACTTTTACCTTCTACTCATATATCTTTCTGCATTGTTTAATTAAAGTAAGATTACTAACCCCTTTGAAGCTGTCTTTCCTTTATAGAAGCAGATCAAGCACCTGTGCCAGCAGCCCTCTGTTATGCTAGCGTATTTGGTTTTACAATAGCTCTCATGGTTAGGAAGCTGTTGCTTATGACCAGACTACATGTGACTCTTTGTAAGTCCTCCTAATTGCTCCTAGTTCTTCTGAGGCCGAGCAGAATAAATATAATCCTTCCTCCATGTGATAGTCCTCTGAATTTAAGACAGTCATCATATTCCCTACCCGCTAAGTCTTCTCTCCTACAGATTAAATATCCCTAGCCAGTTCCTTTAATCGATGCTCACAGAGCACTAGAATTGCAATGAAAAACACCTGAATTCAAATTTGGCCTCAGATACTTACTAGGTGTGAGTCTGGGCAAGTCATTTAACCTCTATTATCTGCCTCAGTTCCTTCATCTGTAAAATGGGGTTAATTGTGGCACCTACTTCCCAGAATTCTTCTCAGGATAAAATGAGACAATATTTCCAAAGTACTTCGCAAACTTTAAAGCACTAATATAAATGCTAACTGCTGTTGTCATCAGTGTTCCTGCTATCCATGGTTTGGAGGCCTTCTCCTGGATGCTGCTGATACTGACAGCTCACGCTTATAGCACTTACTAGGTGCCAGGCACTGTGCCAAGCACTTTACAATTACTATCTTATTTGGCCTCACAATAACCCTGGGAGGTAGGTGCTATTATTGTTCCCATTTTTTAGATAAGAAAGTGGGGCAAACAGAGGTTAAGTGATTTATGCAGGGGTACACAGCTAGGATATGTCTGAGGCCAGACTTGAATTCAGGTTTTCTTGACTCCAGGCTCTATCCACTGTGCCAACCTAGTTGCCTCTCAATCAGAGACAAATCCTGGATGTGTGACTTCTATGTCTGTGAACCTGATCATGTCAATTAGTCTCTGGACCTCAGTTTTCTTATCTGTGAATAAAGAGGATGAAGCACATGATGTCAAAAGTCTCTTTCAGCTCTAAAATCTATGATCCTATAACTCTGAAGCCAGTATTCTGGTCATGGATAAGAATCACACAGATGGAGAAGAAACTCAATTCCTTCCTGAAATGAACACAGCCTATATTCCTGGGACATAGAAAAAAACACTTTCTCTGACATCACAAAGTGTTTCTAACAGCATCTCACCTGCTAGGTCTTCTAGTCCCTTGAGAGGGAGAGCAACTGTCTCTAGACGCTTCTTCAGCTCGTCCTTGAGGTACTGCTCCCCTATGAGTGTGGATAGCTCATCACACAGGGTCTGGGCCTCTGTGAGTTCATGGTCCAGCTGTTCCAGGTCAGACCGAATCTCACTTGTCTCTTCCAGCTGCTGTTTCACAGCAACAGGCTGGGTACTGATGGCTGACTGGCCATTTAGTCGTTGTCCAACAGCCTTTACTCTTTCAGATAAGTTCTGGAGCAGCTCCTGATACTGAGTGCTTTTGATGAGAGCTTGGTCAATCTGGCTGGACCGGGAGTTGAGCTTGTCTGTCAGCTCGACCCATTTGTGATTGATGCTTTGGAGTTCTTCCTGTACTTGGCTAGTGGATGGAGAGACATCTCCAGGGCCAGTCAAGATGCCCTGAGCTGCTTGGTTCAGCTGCTCATGCTGTGGCCTGCGAGCTTCAAATTCCTTCAGCATAAACTGAAACAGAAATAACACCGAGTTGTTTAGACAGAAAAAGATCTAAAACAGTGTCAAAACAAAACCGACTTTATATCTCTCCAAACAATTGCCAATGTCTTTGGAAATAAACCAGAAAACAATATGGACTGGCCTCTGTGTCAGTGGGGTGCGGAAGGTGAGGTTGGGGGTGGAGGTAGAGGGAGAAGCACTGCTATTTATATAAACTTGTTTAGAAAGGATCTCCCCTTAATTCTACTTCACTTCTCTTTATTAACTGTTCTGCTCTTGAGCTTCAGTCACTAAGGGAGACCTACAGAGAACTGAAGAAGCTTGTTCTTGGGACGGCTAGGTGGTACAGCGAATAGAGCACCAGCCCTGGAGAAAGAAGGACCTGGGTTCAAATCCAGCCTCAGACACTTGACACACTTACTAGCCATGTGATCCTGGACAACTCACTTAACCCCAATTGCCTTCCAAAAAGAAAAAAAAAAGGAAGCTCGTTCTCTCAAAGTCATAGGAGATCTAGAGAATTTTGGTCTCTGGAAGACAAAGTACTGGAGGACTCAAATCAGAGGACCCAAGTTCAAATCCTGATTTTGTCATTTGCTCCTTCTGTGATCTTGGTCAAGTCACTTCTCTCTGGGCCTCAGTTTCCTTATCTGTGAATGAGGGTAATTGAGCTTATGACCTCAAAAGTCTCTTGCTACTCTTATGATAAGTCTATGATCCTATAACTCTAAAGCCAGCATTCTGGTCACAGACAAAAATCATACATAAGGAGGAAAATGATTTCAGAGACACGCAGGGGACTAAAAAAGCTTGCTCTGTGGATGATTTTCTCTTTGGTGCTGAATATGGTCCTGTGAAAAAACAACTCAGGACATGGTACTGGAAGTCAGGAGGCCTAATTTACCTGTATTACTGGCTGGGCTCATCAGTTAACTTCTGAGTACTTTAACATTTTTTTTAATTGAAGGATGATGGAAGATAAGGCTAGAGTATAGCCAAATCCTGATTAAAGGTCCTGCCTCTGACACTTACTAGCTGCATAGCCAGCAGCTAGATCCAACCTCCCTAAGCATGAGTTTCCTCATCTGTAAAATGAAGATGATTCCTGCTGTGTTATTACCTCATAAGACTGTTGTGAGGCACAAATGAAATAATGGACATGGCATTCTGCAAACATTAAAGAGATAGGGATAGTGATTGAACCTGTGATTTCACAGGGTTAAGCACTCCCAGGTGAGTTTAGTGACATTATCGAGACCAATATCAGGCCATTACCTTCGCTGCCACTTGTAAACATTAAAGCACCTGGAACATTAAGATACTGTTTGAATGGCAGACATTATGAGAGATTCACCTTTCTGAGTTCTTGCAGCAATTACAGTCAGAACCAATTTAGCAACTAAATGTATATGGGCCATCTCCAACTTACTGATGAGTTATATCCTGAAAGTCATTTTCCCATGGAAACTATACTTTAAATCATGACTTACTTTCCCCACTGAAATATCATAATACAAATAGTAATGTTTCTTTTTTTTTCTGCTTTTTGGAGGGCAATTGGGGTTAAGTAACTTGCCCAAGGTCACAGGACTAGGTTTTTGTTTGTGTGTGCGTTAAGTGTCTGAGGCTGGATCCGAACTCAGGGCCTTCTGACTCCAGGGCTGACGCTCTACTCACTGCGCCACCTAGCTGCCCCTAATAGTAATGTTTCAATTATAGCTATCCACCATTTATAAAACTGTTTCTATGGGGAAATGCATTCCAATATACCAGAAACATATCACCTCCTTCTTGGTGGCACAATTTTTTTTTAAAAAATATTGTGAAATTGGCGGCTAGGTGGCGCAGTGAGTAGAGCGCCGGCCCTGGAGTCAGAAGGACCTGAGTTCGGATCCAGCTTCAGACACTTAACACACACAAACAAAAAAACCTAGCCATGTGACCTTGGGCAAGTTACTTAACCCCAACTGCCCTCCAAAAAGCAAAAAAAAAAAAAAAAAAGAAAAAACATTGTGAAATTAACAAATTCAAAATAAAATTGGCATTTTCATATAAATAGTAGAAGAGAAAGAGAGGACTGCACATGAAACTGCAGATCTCTATTATGTACAGCTTGCTTCTCTCTTTAATGATATAGAAAATCCAACCTATAGTCTTTAAAGCTCCCCAGCTTGTTTGTGCTTCTTTCTGGTCTTCCTTCTGTTCCTTTCTATGCTTTTTAAAAAAGATACTTCAGTGACTGTCTTTTATTTCTTTTCTTTCCACCATCCCTACTATCTT
This sequence comes from Gymnobelideus leadbeateri, assembly GCA_011680675.1. Classification (NCBI taxonomy): domain Eukaryota; kingdom Metazoa; phylum Chordata; class Mammalia; order Diprotodontia; family Petauridae; genus Gymnobelideus; species Gymnobelideus leadbeateri. The sequence goes on from WOXC01000231.1 coordinate 394,590, forward strand.
TCCCTATCCCTTTTCCACCTTCCACTGGGGGTAGGAAGAGAAACCTGAGAAAAATGAAAATAAAATAAAGTCCCCATAAACAAAATGAATTTCCATATTAGTTATGTACAAAAATAGAGGTCTTAGCCTGCATCTCAGGTCCATCACTTCTCTGTCAAAAGGTGGGTGAGCATGCTTCATGCCTCCCTAATGGAGTCACTGTTGCACTCACACCAGCAGCTGAATTACAAACCTTTCCATCCCACCTCAAGCTTCCCATGGCAAATCCTCCCCCAGCCTTCTCACTGAGAGCTTTGCCTCATATTACACTTGACTGGAAAATAAAACTGGGAAAAACAAAACAAAACATACTTGACTGAAAAAGACATTCACCGAGAGCTTATCTCCTCCCACACTGTCTTCTCCTTCACTCCTCTCACATAACTCTCACATGGCTCTTTTCTTTGCCGAGGCAAACTCCTCCACATGTACCCTTCATCCCATTCTATCCCGCTTTCTTCAGAAGACTGATATCACCTTTACTCTCTCACTAATCTTCAATGTCTCCTTATATATTAGCTGCTTTTCTGACCCGAATTCTAATTCTGACTCTATGTTGTCTCCATTCTTTGAAGCAAACAAACAAAACCCTTCACCTGGTTTCTACCATCCCCATTAGCTATCATCCCATATCTCTCCTTTCTTTTGTGGTTAAATGCTTTAAGAAAGCCATATACAATTGGTGCCCCAACTTTTCCTCTTCTTTCTTCTAAAACCTCTGGTCTGGCTTCCAACAAGCTCTTAATGACCCCATCTATGGCCTTGTCTTAATCCTCATCCATCTGGATCTCTCTGCAGCCTCTGACACTAACATCCTTCTCTCTTCTCTAGGCCTTCATGAGACTGTTCTCTTCCAGTTCTCCTGCCTGTTTCTTCTCAGTCTCCTTTGCTAAACCTTCTTCCAGGTCACAATCATTAACACTAGGTATCCCAAGAGCTCTATCCTGGGCCCTTTTCTGTTCCCCCTCCCTACTATCTCCTTGGTGATCTTATCAGTTCCCATGGACTCAATTACCATCTTTAAACAGATGACTTCTCAGATGTATTTATCTAGTTCTCACCTTGCTCCTGACCTCAATATTTGAGTCACTATCTTCCTCTTGGACAGCTCAAACTCAACATGTCCAAAAAAGAATTTTCCCTACAGATCCTCTCTTTTTCCAAATCTCCCTATTATTGTTCTCCCAGTCACTCAGGCCTGAAAAACCCTGATATTAGTCTTGACTCTGTACCTGCATTCACCCCACACATCTACTCTGTTTTCTTGTTTTCTCCTTCACAACATCTCTTATATACATCTCCTCTCTTCACTCACTCAGTCACCACTCTGGCACAAGCTCTTAACAATTTATAACTCAACCAATGCCTCCTCGTTGGTGTCCTGATCTCAAGTCTCTCCCCACTCTAAGAGTTCCTTATTACCCCCAGGATCAAATAAGAAATCCCCTTATTTTTTTAAAGCCCTTCACAACCAAACCCTTCTTCCTACCTTTCAAGTCTCCTTCAGGTACTCTAAGATCCAGTGACATAGGTACTCCATACCCCTAATATTGACCCACCTTGCCTTTGCCTCCTGACTTTCTTTAAGACTGAGCTCCATGGCAGCTAGGTGGCGCAGTGAATAGAGCACCAGACCTGGAGTCAGGAGGACATGAGTTCAAGTTTGGGCTCAGACACTTGACACACTTACTAACCATGTGACCTTGGGCAAGTCACTTAACCCCAATTGCCCTACCCTCCCCCCTCCAAAAAAAAAGTGCTCAGCCCCAACCCCATCTTTATTCCCCTATATCACTCACCATACTGCTAGACAGACAGCAGACATTCACTATATATTCATATGGAAAGGCTCCAATTGCTCCCCTCGTTTTTGGAGAAGCATCTTTACTATCTGGATTATGCTATGAACTGGAAGGAACCCTAGAAATCACATGATATCACTCTCTCATTTTACATATGAGGAAACATAGACACAGAGGGAATAAAGTGACTTGTTTGAGGTCACAAACCGAGTACAGTGAAAAGGGCACAGGCTTTGGAGCCACAGGATGAGCTTCTCGTCGCTGCTCTTGAGCTGGTTTTCAGCCACATCCAGCTCTGTGAACCTATTTGGGGTTTTCATAGTAAAGCTACTAGAGTAGTCTGTCATTTGCTTCTCATTTTCAGATGAGGAACTGAGGCAAAAAGGATGCGGTGACTTGCCCAGGGTAACAGAGCTAGTGAGTGGCTGAGGCCTGATTTGAACTTGGACCTTCCTGACTCTAGAATTGGCACTGTATCCACTACACCACCTAGCCATCCTTACAGGCTGAGGACCCGGGTCCAAATTCAACTTCTGAGAGTTGGCACCTGTGTGGCCTTGGACCTTAGCCTCACTGGGCCTCAGTTTCCTCACATAAAAAATAACAGTAGTACAAACAACAACAAAACGAGTTATAAATAACTAACATTTATGTGGTGTATTAAGTTGGCAAAATGTTCTCCAGAGCATTAATGACCTCAAAGGGGCTAAACCGAAGTAGACTGAGAGAAGTGACTTGCCCAGGGCAGCATGGAGAGTGTCTAAGAGAAGCCGTGAACTTGGGTTTCTTGATTCCAGGTCTCTACCCACTGTACCACTGAGCATGGTGAGGGATAGACTAGAGGATGAGGGCAGGGTTTGGGAAAAGGATAAACAGACCAAGCAATGACTTTCTGAATTTCTATGACATTCACTGCTTTTGACAGAAAAATGATTAGACCCCCAAATGAGGTACCACATGTCCAGCCCTGATCATTAGGATTGAATGGCTTCATCAGTGCCTTTACTCTGCTGGGCCTTCTTAGTCCTGGCTTCCTTCTCACCTGGACCTGTTGCTTCTGTGCATTCAGCATGTTGGGATCAATGGACAAGGGCCCCAGAACACTCATCATCAGCTCTTTCTCTGTCAGCCAGGGCCGCAGCTGTGCCTCAGCAGTTTGGAAGCTTGCTAGTTGACTGGCAGACTCCTCCAGTTTCTGCTGTCTCGCTGCCGTCACCTCATTGGCCCGCTCCCACCGGGAACCTGGACAAAAGCAATGACCGGAAGTTGGTCCTTCACTCTCCTTTAGCAACCAGCCTTCTTCTCATAATTGCCTTTGTAATACATTCCAGCATCAATTGCTAACCAATTTTTTTTGTCCCTTTTCCTGGCATGTAAATGCCATAAAACACTTTACATCTGCTTTAAAGAGGTAATAAGGAAGACCTAGAAATTAGAGAGTTTAATAAAATTTCTGCAAAAACTTACTGAGTTCCTCTTGCATTTTCTTCCAATGTTTTGCTTCCTGTGAGCTGGGATACTTCTTCAACAAATCAGCCAGTGCTTCCTTTACTTTGTGGATCCTTTGAGAATTCTGTTCCAATTCTGCCAAGAAGGCCTAGAAGTAAAAATCCCATCAATATAAGATGAGACAAGAAACTATGCTAGATATGATACTCAAAAATGACAGAGTGAATTGGGTGACACAATCTCTGTCCCTGATTTTACAATTATTCTGCTGGTGGGGGTCCTATAACCTCTGACACAGAGATGGACTCAGAAAAAAAGAGAAGGGCTCAGAAGATGCTATCAAGGAGGCAGTTTTGGATGACCTTGTGACAGATTTGTCACAGAAAGTTTCCTTAGATGTTCTTTGGGTCCAAGGCCTTAGCTAGCTTAGGCCAACACAAAATCCACCAGGGGAATCTCACTCATAGCTATAAAGGGAAAGATACTTCAAGATGTCTTACCTGATGATGTTCCTGTGAGACAAGGCCCTCTTTCCTCTGCCTCATCTAAGCTCAAGGTAGTTTTGCAAAGGCAGAGGACTGAGTGCTCATTTCTAGACCCCAGAAGGGGAAGACCTACTTCTGTGTGCTAAGCACTTGTTAAGTTCCTATCTATGGCTTCTCCCTTTCCATCCCTTCAGCTCAGCTGGACCACTTTCCTGGATACATTAATAACTGTTAAATTATCTTTTATGCCTTGATTTTTACTGTAAAATATCAACCTAGAGGACAGGGGTGGCTTTTTCTTTCCTCTCATTGTTTTGTTTTTGTATTGATAAATCTCTCTCTCTCTTTTTTTTTTTTTGGAGGGGGGAAGGTAGGGCAATTGGGGTAAAGTGACTTGCCCAAGGTCACATGGCTAGTTTTTATGTTAAGTGTCTGAGATTGGATTTGAACTCAGGTCCTCCTGATTCCAGGGCCAGCACTCTATTCACTGCGCTACCTAGCTGCCCTAATAAATCTCATTTTTAAAAAGTCCAGAGGCAGAGTTTCTTATTTGTAAGGACAGCTGTGGGGCCCACTGCTAAAAAAAGATGATGGCTAAGCATAGTGTTAATCTTGAATGTTAAGAATTATCTGGCAGGGAGAGGCTGTGTGTGTGTGTGTGTGTGTGTGTGTGTGTGTGTGTGTGTGTGTAGAGGGTCCCAAACATCAGCGTATTTCTACTAAGATTCTTGTCTTTGTCCCTTTAACAATGGCTCTCACTATTTTCTGGCCTCATGAATTTATTATAAATGTTGTTTACCTACACTCCAAATGGGAGTTCAGAGAAGTGTTATGGTGAGCTGCGGAAAATGATGCAGATCCCTTTACAAATGGACTAATGTGTCTAATAAAGATTAAGGGCAAGGAAAGTGGTAGCCCTGTATTCCTCTCTGGTCAGATCATCTAGGAAATATACACATATACATTTTGGAAGGATATTAGACACTGGCCATCTGAAACACGTCAATAAGAGGGTGAACAAAGTACTCAGTAACATTTCATAAAAGGGTTGAAGGAACCGATAAAGAGAAGAATTATAGAAGATATGATCACACTAATCTCTTTTAAAAGGCTACTATATGAAAGAAGGGTTGGACTTGTTGATCCCTTTGGAAGGACTAGAGCTAATGGGATACAAATTTAATAGTATACAGATTTCCATTCAGCACAACAACCAACCTCACATTGGAGTTGTCCAGCAATGGAACGGGCTGTTTCATGAATCAGTAAATTCCCCATCTCTGGAGATATTCAAGCAAAGGCTGAATGACATTTTTTGGAGTCATTGTAGAGGGGGGAGATTCATTTTCAAGTACAGGTTGACCAGACTGGCCTCTGAGGTTCCTTCCAGTGCTAACATATTGTGAATTCCTTTCTATGATTGTTGTTTCTAAACCTGATGATAGAGCTCAAATGTAAGGAGAGCAAGTTCACCAAAGATATTTTGGAAACTTTTATCTCTTCTCTATCAAATACTTTGCTCACCAAAGCCTAGCCAGCACCAGTGCCTTACTCATGCTTACTTACTTAATCTGTGTCACTCACACTTACTTACTTAACCCGTGTCAAAACTCTAGTTGCGCAGGTGAGTGTCCCTGGCAGTCTAGGACACTGTTGCTGCTGCCATGGAAACCATACCTTATTACACTCAGCTTGGGCTTTCATTGTCTCTGTTTTAGTTGGTGATGAAGAGGCATCAAGAGCTTTCAGGGACTGCTCTTTAGATTCAAGCCACTGCAACAGAGAGCTTGCCTCCTCCTCAACTTCTTGCATGCTGTTGAGCATGGCCAGCAGACTATCTCGGCGCTCCTGAAGCACCCCGCCCAGCTTCTCATACTGCTGGCTCACATCTGACATGTGACACTGGATTTCCGTCAAATCTAGTTTCAGAGAAACAGAAGGCAGATCAGGAATAGTTCTCTGAGCTTGCTGCCCATCCTCCCCTTTCTAGTGATACCTACTATAGTGATATAGAGCAGAGCACTTGATTCCTCCTCTCCTAAATCTACAGTTCTGGGTTAGATATCACTTATTGCCTTTTAGGACTAAAGTTCTACAGGTGTGATTTCCCCCCAGGTTACAGGAGAAATTAAGGATTTCCTGTTTACTTACATAGAACGAAACTGCTCCTATTCATCTACCTCTTGGCTCTAGACTTGGCTATTTATCCAGCTGTATGACCTCAAAGGACCAAGTGACTAAGTGAGAAGAGGATTAAAGCCAATGCTGATGCCTTATCAGGACTTCCCTGTTTGTGTATCTCTGTTTAGAGGCCACCCTGCTTGGAGGCAGAATGCTGCAGGAGATGACCTCTAGAGAGCCTTGACAGCTCCTGCCTTGGGTATGTTTTCCTCTCTAAGGCAGCCTCAGAAGCCCAGGGTGGGATGTGACCTTGGATGTCATCTAGTTTGAATGGCAGACTTAGCCTCCAGGCCTAGGCCTATCTCCTCAAGGACTCCAGGTGTCACAGGGGGCTCACCTGCTCAGCCTAAGGTACTAACCAGGGTTACAACTTCATTCTCTTGGGATCTGGGAGCCCAATTTGGCTGAAATAGGGGAGGAGGAGGATTTATAATAATAATAATTAGTATTATTTTTGGCCTTCATCATACAGATCCTGGCAGCAGCTCTTCTGCCCCCATGGAAACAGATACAGATGTACACACAAACACTGCCCTAACACATCCAACATAGGAGGTGCTGTCGTGATGGTATATAGCTCACCTTTGCAGGTGTGGTATCCGTTTACACTGCCTACAGAGCCTCCTAGAGGGGGCGGGACAGAACCTGAGCAGAAGGACAAGGAGACAAACAAAGGGCAAGACAAACGGTTAGGAGCAATACACTGTTGCATTCATCATGAGATGAGGTGCCAACAGGTTAACATAGCACAAGACAACAGAGCTCATGGAAAGAAACAGATCATTCCAGCTGCCAGGCAACAAGGGGACATTTCAAAGCACTGATAATCCACAGCCCTTTCTAGAGAATAGCTGGATTCCTTTCTTCTTACAATTTCTTCTAGGTCAGATTCTCTCTTTAACCAAAGCCATTTCATCACATCATTTTAAATGTGCCCTATTTCCTATTTTCTGCCCTATTTCCTTGATGCAGGTAAAGGTCAAACCAATTATGTCTTTAGAAGTGTGCCAGTCACATTTTGTATACTGGGAGAATGCATTTAAAATATATATATATATTTATCCATGGGAGGGAGGTGGAGGAAGCAAGAAACAAACTTTACATGGTATTGTTTTTTTTCTGACAGTTTTTTTTTTAAACCAAACTTGTAATTTGAGACAAGGAACTCCTGGTGAGTAAATTTCTACTACTAATGCATATTGCCAACTGTTCTGAAACTGATAATCTTAGAAAGTTTCCTGGGGTTAAGCAACTTGCTCAGGTTTTCCCAGCTCCACAAATGGCTCTCTATCCATTTTATACCATGCTGCCTGTCAGACTACCAGGGTTTCTTTAGAGTCAAGAGAGGTTTGTTCATTGTTAAAATCAATGGCTTTTAGAAAAATATTGATGAACGAGAATTGAACCTGGGGAGCATAGCAAAAGGATCTCATGTTCAGCAAAGTTATGAAAGAGAGCTATTCTTAGTCTGCTCCTTCAGGGCACAGGAATTTGTTCCCATTACCCTGTCAACTTCATGTTTCAAGGAACTCAGCTCTAAGAGCATTCTGAGTGGTAATTTGAGGGGTTTATGAGTTCTTAGAATCACAATTTTACATTCTTTTCTATCCAAAACAAGTTTCTGCATTTTATAGATTTCTTGGGTTGATTGAAGCCAAATCATTCCACTAGAAAAAAAAAATACTACAGACAGAATTCAGGAGCCCTAACTTGAATTGATAGTTCTGTTATTTACCTCATGCATGCTCTTAATTAAGACATTTAATCTTGAGTCTCAGAAATTCCTTAACTGAAATTATTAATTTTAAATTAATAATATTTAATTAATATCATTAAATTTTTAATAGGGTTGCTGTGAAGATCAAATGACATTATATGCAAAAGACCTGAGAAAAATATAAAAGGTTATATACAGGCATAAGAGATTATAATATGATATCCATCAAATCTAATATCTAGGAGACCTGTGTTAGAGTGTATATTGATTTAAAAAAAACCACACACAGACATTGTAGTATTCTAATAATTATAAGGCACTTTTCTCAAAATAAAATAATGACTGAGATAGTGTAAGTATTACTATTATCATTTTACCCACAAAGCAACTGGGAATCAGAGAGGTTAAAAAACTTGTCTAAAGGTCACAGAGTGAGTAAATGTCAAAAACAGGATTTGAAGCCTGGTCTCCCAAGCCCTGGCTGGGATCACCCATTCTCTTGAAACACTGCTGCTATGAGCTAAAAGCAAAAAACCAACAAGGCCAGTATCCTGCGGAGAGGACACAAGAGAAAACGCCTTTAGCCACAGCCAGAGAGATAGATCACAAAAGGCTCAGGAGCTGGGGACTCATTCCTTGGGCTCTATGCAGCAACTAGGAGAGATGGTTAAAGTTTTATGTGGGTGAACACTTTCTCTGGTGGCCAAAGTGTATATGTCCCTTGGGTACAGCTGCTGTGTGTGTCAGGTCCCTGGAATTCATGTCTATGACCTCCCAGGAAATCAGAGTTAGCATAAGCATAATTATGGATCCTTTGTCTCATCAGATATCAAGGGCTGAACAATCCTCACTCTGGACTGAACATTTCCCCAAATCAGCTATCTCAAGACAGGAAGCCCCAACTTAGTGTCCCTTGGTTATTTTTCAGACTGAAGAAGATGTCAGTTCCCTGTACTGGGGAGGTGAAAGTCTAAGTTCCTTGGGCAGTCTTCTAATTAAGGTGTTGTGGCTACCTTCCAGAAGAGTGTAATTGCTACTAAGGAGCAAAAGGGAGGCCAAGGTACAGGACAGGTAGCCTGGTGGATACTTTCTCTGGGTTAACACAACACTCAAGAGAAGGCATTGCCTACTTGAGGTATGCTCTTCACTGCCCTTTTCAAGTCACCACTTTGCTGTTTCTTACCTGTCTTGGACTGTGTTTCAGGTGCCGTAATCTCCACAATCAGGTTTTCTAAGGTCACGCCTTTTCGGTTTATTTCTTCAACCTGGGGTCCCTTACTTGTCCAGTCATCCAGAAGAGCCTATTTAAAAAACAAAATTGAACCCACATTTTTTTTTCAAAGCATTATCTACATACCTCCCCTGTGCTTGAGGCAGGAGCTAGTTATAAAAACGAGCTAATGGAGTGTAAGATGTACACATGTAAGCAATGATACAAAGAGGAAGAATGTGATGTGGATAGAGGAGAGGTTCTTGAAAAGCCTCTAAGGAAATTAGAGGGTGGAGAGATTGTTTTCACTTCAAGACAGAGATGACCCATGAAGTGAACTTTAAAGAAGCAGAAAGACTTCACTAGGCCGAGATGAAGCAATGGCACTTTGCAGGCAGTCAGTCAATTAAGCACCTACTATGTGCCAGGCACTGTGTTAAACACTAGCGAACCCTGCTCCCAAAGAAATCACAGTTTAATAGTGAGAGAATACACAACTACATACAAATAAAAGATATATAGGATAAATTGGAAATAATCAATAGAGAGAAAGCACTCCAATTAAGAGAGAAGGTGGGATTTTAGCTGGGACTTGAAGAAAGCGAGGGCAGATAGGAGGTAAAGACAAGGAAGGAGAGAATTCCAGGCGGGGGATAGCCAAAAAAACCCAAAACCATGCCTGAGGGTTTTGGGAGGGTTTGTATTCAAGGAATAGCAAGAAAGCCAGTGTCACTGGAGAGAAGAGTGGGTGGTGGGGGTGAAGGTGTAAGACTGGAAAGGTAGTAGGGAGGGAGAGACTACTGAACAGCAGAGGATTTTATATCTGGGTTGATAAGAAGCAATTGCAGTTTACTGAGTAGGCTGGTGACATGGTCCGAGCGGCACCTGAATCTGAATGGAAGAGAGACTAGGGTGCAGAGACACTCACCAATAGGCTCTGCAATAGTCCATGTGTGAGGTGATGAGGGCTGGCACCAGGGCGGTAGCAGCGTCAGAGAAGAATAGGATGGCAGTATTTAAGAGATGCTCTGAAGGTAAAATCAATGGGCCGTGCCAACAAATATACAGAGATAAGAGAAAACGGGATGGTGGTTCTGTGTCTTGTCTGGGAATATAAAAGCCAGGACCAAATGGAAAATGCATTTTGAAAAAACAATCAATAGGGTGTGGTAACATTGGCTATAGAGATGAAAGATAAAGTCTAGAGCAGGGGGTCTTAAACTTATTTATGTCATAGGCTCCTTTGGTAGTTAGGTAAAGCCTATACTTTCCTCCTCAGAATCATATTTTTAAATCCATAAAAAAATGTAAGATTACAAAAGAAACCAGTCATACCAAAATAGTTATAAAATACTCAAAAAAAACCCAAGTTTATGGGTACCAGGGTCCCAATTTAGAATCCTGGTATTAAGTCTATCAAGGGGAATGAGGTTAGAATTCTAACTCAGTTTTAGGGGAAAGTGTGGAGAACAAAGTCATTCACTTCTGCATAGTGCCACCTCTTCACATTAGGAAATTCTAGCCTAGCATCACATTCCAGAAAAAACGTCCTGGGCTTTAAAAAGATGAAGCCCAACTTCTCTTCTGAGCTTCTCTCATCCCCTTGGGCTCCATGGAAGCTGCTATACCAGTTTCCACCCCTGGATCTTCATAACCACCCACTGTCTCAGTTCTTGATCCTAGTGCTGGTACTGAACATGCAACTCTGGCCCACCATAAATTCACATTGTCTGACTTCAATTTGGCCTCTGCCTCTGTCAGACAATCCTTTCATCTGTCTCTTGTTGATTTCCTGGCAGAATCCTCATTGCAGCTGTTCCTGGCCTTTTCTGTCCATATGTCCCAGATTTCCTGCCTCCCTCTCAGCATATGACCTCATTTCCTTCTGTCCTGAGAAGATACAGGGGCTATCTAACCCAAATGCCCTTTGTCTTCTTTGGCTTTCTTCACAGTACATCATGCCTACTCTTCCGTCTTAATCACTGGTCCTTCTTCTTTCTAGCCAGAAAAATACCCTGACCTTCTGCTTGCATTTCTACATACATCTTCCCTCAGATAATTTATGTGTCCTTAAGAGTTTATACCTCTCTAGGTCTAAATGCTCACCTAATCTCTAGTTCCATATTTTTGCTGTCTAAAGGAATTGCCAGTTAGATTCCACTGAAAATGTCTCTGTGTCAACTCAAAAGGTGTTGTTACAAGGCTCTTACTTTGGATGTTATAGATCAGAGAATTCTAGATTAAAGATTTAGAGCTTGGAGGCCATATTGTCCAACCTTCTTCCTTTACATTTGAGGAAAGTGAAGTGCAGAGTGATGAGACCCCATAGACTGTGTCAAAAGCCAGACCAAGCTTTGTCCTCTGACCATGTCCAGAGCTCTTCCCACTGTTCACACTGATGGGGCCTCAGAGCTAAACATGCATGATCTGACAACGTTTTTATTAATGAATAGATGAAGAATCTATCCTCCCAACAGGTTAGAATAGATAGAGGAAAGAACTCTCTTCTCCCACCTGTCTGACCACTTTTCAGTCTCCTTTGCTGATGCATCATTGACACTATGCCCCCTAAATAGTGGGTGTTGCCCTTGGTTCTGTCTTAGGTTCTCCTCCCTCTATACTACCTTTCTTGGTAACCTCATCAGATCTTAACTATCATCTCTATGCAGACAATTCCCCTATCTATGTAACAGTCCCAGTCTGTCTTCTGCGTTTCAATCCACATCTCCAAATGTCCATTTGATATTTCCAATTAGCTGTCCCAGGGATATCTAACTCAACACGTCTACATCTGAACTCATTACTCTTTCCTTCTTAACTTGCCTTCCTTTTTTATCAAAGGCACCACCATCCTTCCAGTTTCCTAGGTTCATAATCTCAGCGTTATCCTCAACTTGTTACTCTCCCTCACCTAATATAATGTAACCAATGGTTACAAAATAGTTCCATTTCTACTTTCATAACGTCTCTCCTATCCAACCTCTTCTCTCTACTTACCCAGTTACCACATTAGTTCTACCCTTATCACTTCTCATCTAGATTACTGTGACTGCCTCCTAATTGGTCTCCCTGCCTCAAATATCTCACATTTTAGTCCATCCTATAGGCAAAGTAATTTTCCTTAAGTACAGATCTGACCATAAGTATGGATGTTGACTCCCTTACTCAACTAACTCCACGGTGGCTTTGCCTCTAGGATAAAATATAAACACTCTACCCTTTGATTTAGCTGTTAGAGCCCTAAAAAACCTGACCTCTGCCTGTCTTTCCAGTATCACTGGATATTACACTCTCATACACTCTCATACTCTCTCTCTCTCTCTCTCTCTCTCTCTCTCTCTCTCTCTCTCTCTCTCTCTCCTGTACTCTTGTGATTTAGACAAAAGCTGGCCTTTCTGTTCTTCACTTATGCCACTTATCTTTTGTTTTCCTCCCTTTGTACAGGCCATTCTTGATGCTTAGCATGTAATATATACATATCATACACACATATATACACATATTTATATATTTATACTGGTCTTCTCCATTAGATTGTAAGTTCATTGCAAGTTGGGATTACTTCATTCTTCATACTTGCATCCTTAGTCCCTAGTATATTATGGACATTTAATAAATGATTGCTTATTGATTGGTCACATTTGTAGGTGACAGAAAAATAGCAGAGATAGGTAATACCATAGGCAAAATAACTAAGATTTTAAATAGCTTCAGCTAGGTGGAACACTGCCCAAACCAAAAAGATAAAATTTAAGAGAAATACAGGTAAGCTTTTCATTTCATGTTTTTAAAAATCTGTTTGTTAAGCAGTTAATGTGAAAAAGATTTGGGAGTTTTAGACTACTACAAACTTCATATGAAAAAATCATGTGATGCAATTGCTAAAAAACGTTAATATGACCTCAGGCCAGATAAATTAGGAGTATTATATCATGATTCCCTTCTCAAGTAATCCTTTGATACCCTGTCTTGCTGTGGAAGGAATTCTGGGTACTCAAAGGCTATGGAGCTCACTATTTAACTAAAAACAAAACAAAAACAAAAAATGTTGGGAAAACTGGAAAGCATTTTGGCAGCAATTACATTTAGATCAAGCCTCACACCATATAGAAGATAAGTTCAGATAAGTTCCAAATGGATACATGCACAACTATGCACATAGTTTATTGAGGAATGGATGAAGAATCTATCCTCCCAACAGGTTAGAATAGATAGAGGAAAGAAGTCTCTTTGCACAAACTATGCACAACATGACTCAGATATAGAGTTATATAAAAAAATAAATTAGATTTGCATGTCTCCAGAATGTAGAACTAATTGGACCTTACCTTTCAGATCTATGGATAAGAGAAGAAATGATGACAAAATAAGGAATACAGTAGACCACAGAAGATAAAACAAAATTTTGATTGCATAAAATTAAAAAGTTTTTGTACAAACAAAACCAATACATGCACTATTAGAAGAGAAATTGTGAAATGGGGAAAAAAATCTTTGCAAGTTTCTCTGATAAAAGTTACAACTTCACTTAGAAGATATATAAGGAATTGACTCAAATTTACAAGAATAAGAACTATTCCTCACTGACAAGTTGTCAAAGGATATGAATAGGTAGTTTTCTAAAGAAGAAATCCAATGTATCAATAGTCATATGAAAACTATGTATTAAAACACTAATAATTAGAGAAATGCAAATTAAAGTAACTCTGAAGTTCTAATTTATACTCATCATATTAGCAAAGTTAATAAAAAGAAAAATAACAAATGTTAGGAGAGCTGTAGAAAAATAGGCACATTGGTACACTGTTGGTAGTAATGTGAATTGGTATAGCCATTCTGGAAAACGTAGAAACACGCCCAAAAAGTTACTAAACTATGCACAACATTTCACTCAGATATTATTATAGGCCTATACCTCAAAGAGATCAAAGAAAGAGAAAAATGAGCCACATTTACAAAAATGTTTACTGCATGTCTTTTATTATAAAACAGTGAAGAACTGGAAACTAAGGGGTGCCCATCAATTGGAAAATAGCTGAACAAGTTATGGCATAAAAATGAAATACTTGTGGCATAAGAATTGATGAAGGGGACAGTTTTAGAGAAAACAGGTAAGACTTGTATGAACTGATACAGAGTTAATTCAGTAGAACAAAGAAAATAATACATACAGTGAAAACATCGTAAAGACAAAGAACTTTGAAATATTTAAGTCTGATCAATGTAATGACTGACAAGGATTTCAGAAGCCTGACGACAGAGGAATGCTATTCACATCCTGAGAGAGAGGTGAAGAACTCACAATGCACGAGACCCATATTTTCAGATCAATATGGGCATTTGTTTTGCTTGACTTTGCATGTTTATTAGAAGGTTTTTTTTTCTTTATTTCTTTTTATTTAATGGGAGTGGGTAGAGGTGGGAAGGGAGAAAAAAATAAATATTTGTTAAATGAAAACAATAACAAAGGCCATGATGCTGAAACACAAGACTCTGGTAGGTCTTACTAAGTTGGAAGGCTTCAAGTATGGACCTGGCATTGATCTCTGTGTCTGTTTTCCAAGATTCAGACCAGCTAAATATAGAAAGGATTATCACCAGAAAGTGGCTGGCTACCAGGTGATGAAATTTTTATCATAGTAATTAATGAAACTGTCTACTAAGGCATAAAACAACTAATACCTGTAACTATGGAGAAAGCACCCAAACTGAAGAAACCATTGTCCATTCAAAGAAATACCCAGATGAAGGGATACTATGATTCTAATGAATTCTGTTCTGATCAGAATTTTTCTAGCTGTCCCTCATCTTCCTCCTAAACTCTACCTACTGACTTCTCCAGCTTCCTTCAAATCCCAACTAAAATCCCATTTTTTATAGGAAGCCTCTCCTAATTCCTCTTAATTCTAGTGCCTTCCCTCCATTAATGATTTCCTATAACTTATATTTGTTTGCATGCTATCTCCCCCATTAAATTGTGAGCTTCTTGAGGTGCTATCTTTTGCCTCTTTTTATATCCCCAGCACTTAGAGTGCCCGGCACATAGTAGGCTCTTAATAAATGTTTACTGATTGATTGATCAGACCACATCTAGAGTAATGAACATCACATTTCATGAAGGGCAGTGACAATCAGAGCATACTTAGTATTCTGAACATTATGGAGAAAGGCCTGTAAACCATGCTATACAAGGAATACTGTAGTTGAAAAGGTGGAGGATTATCCAACGGGGAACAGAAGAGATACCATGGCTGCTTCAGATATTTGAAAAGCTAATCATAGAGCAAAGAGAATAGATTAATATGCTTTCCAATTGCAGAACTAGAACCAAAGGGTTAAACTTAAAATGAAAAAGACTGGATTAAAACAAGAAAATGTGCTAAAATCTAGAGTTATCTGCCAATGGAATAGGCTGTCCATTACCTGAGCAATTAAAAGAAAGATGAGATGATCACAAGCCAAGTGCATTGTAGAAAGGAAGGGTATGTGCATTGGACAAACTCTCTAAGGCTCCTTCTGACATCCTGATTCTGAGCCTTTCCTGAAGGCTCAAGGCCAGAAGGGCTCTTTCCTTGCCTGATTTGGGAATATAGGTAAGATTCATTAAAAACTTATTGTGCATATACATATGTTCAGTGCCATGCTACATGACAGACTTAATTCCCTCAAGAATGATAGATTTGACAGTAAGAGACTGTGATTTCCACAGCTGGGTGGAACTCACCTATCAAAGCCTGAAGGATTTCAGTCCTGTAAATGTTCCAGGAGCTGGGACTAGTGAGCTGATAACTTCTGATTACCATCTACCATCATGGCCACAATTGAATTAAAAGGCCTCAAAGCCACTGTGTAGAGCAAATATTCTGACAGGCACAATCCAGTCATTTCTCTGCCTTACCTCAAGGATCTCAATCTGCTTCTGTAGCTCTCTGGCGCTCATAGAGGGCTCCACCACTGGCATATTTCCTTCACTTTCCTTTAGCCATTTCTGTAGGGCCCGAACCAGCTTCCGAAATTCATCCAACTGTTCCTGGCAGGATGATGTATCCTTCTCTCTGCCAAAGAGAAGCTTTTGTTACAGAAGGGGCAAAGTTCTGCATGGAGAACATCTAGAGCACACATTGGGGCTAATCATGGACTCACAGCAGTCCAAAGAGCCCTGGACCTAAGTCAAGAGACTTGTATTCAAATGCAGAAATTACTAGATGAATAATCACGGATAAGTCACTTAACTCACTCCTAAGCCTTACTTTCATTACCTATAAAGTGGGGATATCAATAATTGCACCGTTTGCTACAAAATGATTGTTGATTTATTTAAAAAGCATTTTATTTAAGCATTTACAATGTGCAAGGCAATGGGGTACAGTGCAGAATATTGTGGGGAAAGTACTTTGTAAATGGTAAAAAGTTATAGGAATTGAAGTTATTATAATTTGGGCTATTTTTCTAGCTGAAGAGTTTGGTTAAACTACTATATATGCCTGAAAGTAGCCTCACTCAAGAATCTGGTTCCCTCAAAGGCTAGGGATGACTGTCAGGTTTACTCTGGAATGAACCAAAAGGATGAAGAAGGGACCATATTCTTTCCCTTACACTGACAGAAGCATTCTGCTTAATGCTTAATTCTAGGACTGAGATCTGTTTTGCTTGATTCTCTCCAGTGTATAGAAATGAAGCAATGGACTATCATTTGACACCTTGATAACTGACTCTTCTGGGAGTAAACAATATGCCAGAAAATTAAAAATAACAACAACACAACAGCATGAGAAGAGATAAGTTAGCCACAGGGTTTTCTGCCTTGGAAGTAGTCATCAGCAAACATTCTGATGCAAAGTCAAAGAAGCCTGACTCATTCATAGAACATTAAGTCATGCAACTTAATGGAAGGAAAACCTAGGAGACTCTGGGCCCCAGAACTTCTCTCTCCTCCATTGCGCTTCAAAAAAATCTGCCTTGCTTTATCTGCCTTGGTGATTCCTATTATCCTGCAATAACCCAGGCTGGTGATCTCTAAAGCCTCAGTTGAAACAGTTGAGCATTTGGAAGTGCTCACTAGATTGTGAGTTCCACAAAGGCATAGCCTGTGTCTTTTATGAACTTTGTATCTAAGCACAATGTTTTGTACATAGTAGGGCCTTAATAAATGTTTGCTGAATGTATGAGGTTCTTGTCCACATCTTCCATTGTGAAGTTGACATGGATTTCTTTTCTTGAAGCAGATTGAACTTATCTCCTGTCTCTCATCAATTACCTCCAAAGCATGTTTCCTCACCAGACCAAAATAGATGGAGCGAATGCCAGTCTATCTACTCCTTCACTCAAATTAATGGGATTTCCTCTAATTTAAAAAACACATTTCTGGTGCCATTGTGATCCCTCATGTTACCCTCCCCTTCACCCCCAAGTTGTTCCAAGCTATCACAGAATTCAGAACTTTAAGTCATCTTAGTGACCATCTGAAGGTTTCAAGGGCCAGGTCTCTTGATTCCATTGTCCATGTGGCATCTTTAAAAAACACCATGTTGCTTATTTTAACAATAGTCAATAAATACTTATGAAATATCTACTATGTGCCAGGCACTGTGCTAAGGGCTAGTGATACAAAAAGGGGTAAAAGTCCCTGTTCACAAGGAGCTAATAATTTAATGGGGGAGAAAATAAGCAAACAAATAGGAAATAATTAAGAGAGGGAGAGGCACTAGAATTTAAAGAGAATGGAGTAGGCTTCCTGTAGCCGGTGGGATTTTGGTTAGAACTTAGAGGAAGCCAGGGAAACCAGTAGGTGGAAGTAAGGAAAGGGAACATTCCAGTCATGGGGGAGAGGCACAGAAAATGCCTGGAACTGAGAGATGGAGTGCCTTCTCTTTCATCACTATTACTGAGCAGCATCACCCTTTACTTTATATTAGAAATTCTTTTGGGGAAGGAGGGGGTACAGGTGCCAGCCTAGGAGGGAAACTTCTAATCTACAGTGATTCAAAATCCAAGTCTTCAGTGTTAACTTTTCTAGCAGAGGAGAAATGAGAAGGGAGTTATGTCATTTATTCATTCAATAAGTTTTTTGTTTTTTTTTTTGCTTTTTGGAGGGGGGAAGGTAGGGCAATTGGGGTTAAGTGACTAGCCCAAGGCTAGTTTTGTGTTAAGTGTCTGAGGCTGGATTTGAACTCAGGTCTTCTGACTCCAGAGCCGGTGTTCTATTCACTGCACCTAGCTGTCCCTAAATAAATATTTATTAAGTGAGTACTTGTGTTAGGTGCCAGGAATAAAAATACAAAGTAGAAATAGACTCTGCCTTTCATGACACTATTGGAGAGAAACAGTATACAAGAGAAGATGAAAGGCTTTTGTCTAGTTAGAGGACAGAGCACTGGCAAGAGAAGTACAAGAGAAGGAAGGGCCTCTTGAGCCAAAACCACAAAGGAAGCAGGGAATTCTAAGAGGGAGAAAAGGGGACTGACTTAGTCAGCCAGCAAGCACTAATGAACTATTATACACCAGGCACTGGGTTAGGGCATGGGAATACAAAACCAAAATGATATAGTTCCTGTCCTTGAGGAGCTTATAGTCTATTATAGTCTATTGGGGGAAATGTGGACACTCATACATAAGGTAGTTTTGAGATAAGAGAGAGGTACTACCAGCTGAGAACCAGAAATAGCCTCAAGTAGGAGATGGAGCTTGAGCTGAGCTTTCTTAGAAGGAAATTAGGGAATCTAAGAGGAAGAGGTGAAGAGAGTCCATCCCAGGCTTTGGGGATGGCCTGTGTGAGAAGGCATGGCGATGAAAAGCATCATGCCATTCGAGGTATAGCAAAGATGCCAATTTGGCTGGACCAGAGTATGTGAAAAGTAGGAAAAGAAAACTGGAGCCAGACTGTGAAGGGCTTTAAATGTGAAACAAAGGAGTTTGTATCTGGTTGTAGAGGCAAGAGGAAACTTCCTGAGCAGGCACCTGAAAATCAAATACAGTGTTAGGACTATTCCACTGGCATTGATATGGACAATGGTTCAGAGAGTGGAGATTCTGGAAGAAGGGAGAGGAATTAAGAAGCTACTGTAATAGCTGAGGCAGATGGCAGCGAGGGCTTGCACTGGAATCTAGAGGTCTGAGGGTATCTCACAGTTTTGAGCACTCACAGGGAGATGCTGCCAGGAAATAGAGGACTCACCTTTCTTGAACTGACTTTTGCAGCC
Source organism: Gymnobelideus leadbeateri (assembly GCA_011680675.1). NCBI lineage: Eukaryota > Metazoa > Chordata > Mammalia > Diprotodontia > Petauridae > Gymnobelideus > Gymnobelideus leadbeateri. The sequence goes on from WOXC01000231.1 coordinate 413,672, forward strand.
CTATGAAATCCTTCTTTAGGTTCTGTAGCCTCTCCTGGTGCTGGGAAGCATCCAGTGCAAAACCACAGGAACTCAGATCAATGACCAAGTGCTCAAGAGCATCCAGGTTCTCTTGCTGTTCTCCCATTTCTAAATTCAGCTCCTGACAAGGCAAACAACCATAATTTAGCAGGTTCTACCTGCTGAAGTTCCTTTCTAAAAAGAAACATCATCCATCACAGTTACCCTCACCTGAATCTGTTGAGAGAACTGAGTAATATCTCTATCAGGCTGGTTCCCAGAGGCCAACATCCGGGCTCGGCTGTCCAAGAACTGCTGGAGTTTCTCTGATAGGTGCTCAAATGTCTCCACCTGGGGCAGGAGCTTCTTCAGGGAGCTCTCTTTCTCCTGCTGCCGCTGACACAGCTGGCTGAAGCGTTCACTCACCTCTGCCAGCTTGCCCTGAAGCCCTGTGGCTGTGGCACCATCAGCTGTCTCCATGAATTGGTTCACCATTTCACGGGTAGCCTCCAGGCTGCTCTTCTGCCGGGAAATGTCCTGCTTGAGTTTCTGCCATTAAAAACACATTGGCTCTAAGATCCATTCACCTCAGAAAAACTGACAAATTCTGCCTACCAATCTTGGCCTCACCTAAGAATTAATGGAAAATATTTCCACAGCACTTTCAGAGCTCCTACTTCCTGCCCAACCCTCCTCAGGACTTCCCATCATAATAACCATCTTGCAATGTCTCTTCCTAGAGCCAAATAAATTTGCAAATCTGTGTGTGTGTGTGTGTGTGTGTATGCATGTGTGTATGTGTGTGTGTGTGTGTGTATGTGTGTGTATGCATGTGTGTATGTGTGTGTGTGGGGGGGGAGGCACAAGTCACTTAACCTATATTTACCTCAGTTTCCTTCTATGTAAAATGGAGATAATGATAGTGCCTATCTCCAAGGGCTGATGTGAGAATCAAATGAGATGAGGTGCTCAGCACAGTGCCTGGCACACAGGAGGTGCTGTATAAATGCCAAGTGACATATATATTATATGTATGATATTTAGTCACTTTCTGTTAACTTTATTTGGAGATTCGGGTAAGTGGATTGACTAGATCCCAACACCTTGAAGTCATTTAAATGATGTCATTATTTACTTTGGTATCGCCCACACTTTTCTGCCCACGTGTCTCTCTCACCATATTGCTGGCCAAGGCTTCCTGGATAGCTGTTGAGGTCAGTGATGCCACCTGCTCTCCCTCTAGGCTCTTCTCTACCTGACTGATGGACTGCAGTAGGTTCTCCAGGCCCTCTTGGACACTTTGTGACTGAGCAATTGCTTTTTGTAATAGATCAGCACGCTCTTCCAACATCCCAGAAAGGCTCTGAAAATGGCTCAAGATGGAATCTGCAAGATTCAAAGAGAATGGGGGCAGAGTATTTTTTCTAGGTAAATCATTGCTTATCTCTAAAAGAATATCTGGAGAAAGGTCATTTGGGGGATTTCTAGTTGAAGAAATTCCCCCAAAAGTAAATTCTAAATTCTACTGTAAACTGTATGAAACTGACTTGATAAGGCGTCAAGAAAACCCAAAAGGGTAGACAAAGCCTGGAATACTGCTGACATTTGGACTTCAAATGACATAAGAATAAATTAAATTAAAAAATCACTTATTCCCCTAAAAAACCAGAAAGAACATCAATGAAATCTCCCTTAAACATCCGAGCTGCCCCTCTTACTCTGCCAAGTAGATTTTTGATGTAGTGTTCCTTCTGGTTCCTGATAAAAACATCTGCATTGAGGATCAGCATCTTTTGAGAAAGAAGCTTAACCCCCTTCTCACAAGGTACCCCTTAGGCCTGCTGACAACTTTAACTGGGCATCATCCCACTCCCAGATAGAATGAGTACTTGGATTTGGATGTGCCAGGCTCAACTTTCAGCTCTGCCTTGGGAAGGTGCTGGGGAGCTCCTCTGTAAATGAAGGGGTTAGATAAGATAATATCCATGGTTCCTTCCACCTTGGTGATCTCACCAAAGTCTGGTTGGGGTCAAACCTGCTTTGTATTATTCCCAGTATTCCAGCTATAAGCTCTGGGCTCTGATAATGTTAAATGAGGCCTCCCCATCTTCATTCCCCAACCCACCCCTGGTTGCATTCTTGGGGAAGTTTTCCTCTGTAGCCTCCTGATCCCTGTCCCCTCAGTACCATCTGGTTTGGCTCTGTACCTGTGGTTTCTTGTATGTGCTGGGGGTCAGGAGCTGGCTCACCCTCCATCTCCAGAAGGGCCCCTGCTGCTTTCTGGAGTTTTTCAACAGGCACCTGATGCTCGGCCAGATCTCCCTGTAAGTGCTGTTTGTCCAAGAATAGAACGAAGACCAAGAGAGTTAGTGATTGTGGTTTCTTCTAGGGCCTGTAAGTCAGTAAACTACCCCCAAGGGTACTTGCTAGTGTCCAGAAGGGGGTTCTTGGTATGCTGGTCTTATTCCCCCCTTTTCTTGTTTCCTTCTCCAACCCTTTCTAGGGGGACTTAAAGAAGATCATTCTGATATTCAGGGCTTGGGCTTAATTGCTGACATGTTTTACCTTTGTGTTTGCAAGTTGTTGCTGAAGGACTGTGGGGTCAGAGGCCACAGGGTCTGAGAGAAGCTGGTTCACCTTGCTCTCACATTCTTGTATCCAGGCCTGAAGGCTGTCTGCACTGTTCTGGAATTGCTGAGAGTGGTCCAGAAGCATGTTTAGATGAGAACCTAGTTTGTTGCACTGTTTCAAGAAGAGGGGGGAAAACAGGATGAGTGAGAATAGTTCTGGCCTGTGCCCTCCCCTGCAATGCTAGGTGCTTCAGGAGTATCCATTTTCCTGAAAATTGTTTTCTCTTCCCAGATATCCCTATTTCCTCACCTCTGTTGAAGAGTGACCAATCCTTAAAGGGACTGTTCCTCCACCATAAAGCCTCCCTTCACACCCCTGATCAGAAATGATCTCTCCTTGCTTTGCATCCCATTTTCTTAGTACCACCTGACATAGTCCACTTTTCATTGTCTTTATCTCTACATAGTTTATTTCCTCTGCCAGACCATAAGCTTTCTGAGGACAAGTATCCTATCTTGTTCTTCTTTGTATGACTCACAGTGCTTTGTGCCTGACAAGTAAGTGATCAGAATGTGGCTACAGAAAAACAGGCACATCAGTACAAATGGCGCTACTGTGCATTGGAACAGTGGTTCTGTAAAGTAATTTAGAACTCTACCCCAGACATTCTTAAACTATGCATAACCTCTGGCCTGTCAAGAAGACTATAGACCTACACCCCCAGAGAGAGCAAAGAAAATGTGCCTTAAGAAATGATGAAAAGAATGGTTTCAGAGAAATCTGGGAAGACTTGTGTGTACTGATGCAGAGATAAGTGAGTAGAATATGGACAATTTAGAAAACACTGAAAAAACAAACAACTTTGAAAGCTGTAAGAATTCTGCTAGATGCAATGACCACTTGTAAGGAATGCTACCCACCTCCTGAAAGAGGTGATGGGCTGAGGGTGCAGAATGAGACGTATAACTTTTGGACATCACCAATAGAGGTATCTGTTTTGCTTAACACTGACATTAGAAAGGTTTCATTTCTCTTTTTTTTTCCAATTGAGTGTATGAGAGTAAAAGAAAAGAGTTTTGTTAACTGAAAAAAAAATAAACTTTAATTTAAAAAAAATCTATCTGTACTTTGTCTGTTCAGTTCCCAGCTCTTTAATGTCACCTCCTGCGTGCAGCCTTCCCTGATTCTTCCAGCCCATTAGTCTCCCTGTTCAGCCTCCCTCGATCCTCTGAGTGTTGGCGTCTCTCTGATACCCTCTCATTATATGATAATGGATTGATCTAGATCTGAGGTTTCATTGGTATAGGCCACTCTAGGAAATCCCAGGTGAGGAAACTCCCTCTACCAAACCAGATGTGCAACTCCTCTGCATTGCTTGTGGCCATTGAGAAGTTAAGTGACTTGCCCAGGATCATACAGTAAATGCGCCACAGGCAAGATTTAAACCCAGCTCTCCCTGTTTCTCGGGGCCATGCTGCCTCTCATCCTGCAATAATGCATATGAGTTATTAGTGTTGGTATCTTATTCCCATAACAAACTTTTCCATAAGGACAGGGACCAAGCTGTGCATGTATTTTCCTAGAACATAGCCCTTAATGTTTATTATACTCTGTATACAGCATGCATTTAATATTTGTTGAATAAACAAAGACATAACAGCTTAGACCAGGGCCATATCCTCAGTGACTTGCCCCATGTCCACTATTCCAGAGTAGAGAGAGAGAAGCCTGAGCCCCTGAAAAGCCTGCTTGTTAACAGCATGGGCTTCTATCCATAATACCTTGTGGAACTGATTCCCACTGTATGCCATGGGGACAATGAACATGTACCAGAAAACTCAGTAAGATAACTGACCCCTGGAGTTCAAGTTTTCCTCCATACCTTCGAGTGAAGGACAGTATATCTTTCAGTTGCATCGTCCAGCTTAGAGGTTACTAAATGCCTGGTTGCTGAGGGTTCTGTGCCTTCCCTAGAGTTGTTTTCTATGTCCAGGACCTTCTGTCCAGACATGGTCACAAACCGTAAGTCTCCTTTGTGAGAAATGACATCCTCAGAGAAGCTCTTCTGTCGAAGGAGCAGGGACTGGAGGGCTTCAGGGTCACTGCCTCCCTTATGCACATTCTCCAGCTCCTTCTCTGCCTGCTGTAGCCAGTCTTCAAACTCCCCGTGGTCTCGGAGGAACTTCTGAAGCTCATCCCGCAAGGTCTGGGACTGCTTTAGCTCAGTCTCTGCCTGGGCCAGGGAGGCAGCATATCGTTCCTTCAGGTCTCCAAGCTTCTGCCGGAGCTTCTGCCGCTCCTCTAGGGCCAGGCTGTGACCATGCTTGTCCAGAAATGCCTGAGCCGCCTGAGTAGCCAGGATAAAGTCTTGCTGCTGGGACAGTAGCTCCTGGTGACGGGCCTGGGAAAGAAACCCCAAACGGAAAGGACAATTAGAAGGGAATGATAAGAACTCACATTTGTATTATACCTTATAGTTCAAAAAGCACTTCCCAAACAATTCTGCTAAGGAGGTAGTTCAAATGACTATTTCTGGTTTTCAGAAGACAAAACCAAAGGTCAGTGACATAAGGTGATTGGACAGGGTCACACAGCTGAATAAGTATCTGGGGATGAACTTGATGCCGAGCCTGGTACTCCACCTTATCTTTTCCATCTACAAGAATTCTGGCAAGTGAGGAATCAAAGGAACCAAGTTGCCAATCTGAATTTTTTTGGCCCAATGGTGTTATATGGATATTCTTCAAAATTCTTAGAAGCAGATTTTCCCTTTCTTTTCTAAGAAATTCCAGAATTATTGCCTGAGTACTTGGGCAGAATAATATCACTTTATGTTTGGATATGTATAAACCTTATGTTTCCTTTTCTAAGGAAAAGGGCTGCTTTTTGGGGACCCTGGGATGACCTAAGTGTTAGGCTGAACTTTTAAAGTGATGAGAAAAACATCACATTTAATAACTTTGTATTTCCTTGGTTGTCCCTTGATCCAAGTAGATAAAGGTGGTAAAAGCAGGGCGGGGTGGGGGTGGGGGTAAGAATTTAATTATCTAGATCTGGGCAGCTGAATATGACTATAGGTCAGTAAGACCTAAAGCCCTTGGGCTGAATCCTTTACAGGGACTTAGTTTTAAAACTACTTTGTAATGGCAAGCAAAATAGTACTTTGCTGCTTGTTTCAGTTATCACCTCTGATTGTATCAAGAGTCTCTGTTGAGTTTACAGGTATACATGGATAGAGGGCATAGGTTGAATTTGGTGGGAAGGGATGATACTTAAGGGGTGAAGTTAAGAGGTGAGAGAATAGGGGGGGCAGAGCCAAGATGGAGGAGTAGAAACAGCTCATTCAAGCCACTCTGCCCCCAGATTCCCCCCAAACTATGTAAAAGGGGACTCTGAACAACTTCTGGAGCCCCAGCACCCACAGAATGACACAGAGAAGCTAACCTCCCACTGAGGACAGCCCAGCAGCCCTGCAGGAAGGACCAGTGCAGTGGTCTGGGAGCCGGCAGCATGCAGAGCGCGGGGAGCTGAGCCGAGCCCAGGTCCGTGTGAGCCGAGGTTTTAGCCCCAGGGTGGCAGGGCCAGCAGCCGGCTGGAGGAACCCCAGAACACGAGGAGCAAGGTGAATCTCTGTGTTCCAATACCTGCACATCTTATCTCCCAATTACATCCAAAATAGTATTGATAATGGGTGACAAGGGAGGAAGGGAATGGATCTGAAATTCTAAGTTTTAAAATTAAATGTTTCAAATATATATAAATACTACTATTAATACTATTTTGCATGCAATTGGGAGATAAGATGTGCAGGCATTGGGACACAGAGATTCACCTTGCCCTACTGGTAAAGTTGAAGGGGGTATGGGAGAAGATATGGGAGAGAGCAGATTGGATGAAGGGATATCTCGTGGGACTGCTATTCTGGGATGGTGGGTAGGGGAAAAATGGGGAAAAAATTGTAACTCAAAATCTGGCAGAAATGAATGATGTAAATCAGAAGTTAATAAAGCATGTGTTAAAAAAAGAGTCTCTGTGGAAACTGTATATATTGTGTTGCCCTTAATAGGCCTACAGTAATTACATGGAGCCCACAGTGGGAGGAGCTTGCTGAAAGACTGGAATGGGAAGGGTGGAACAGGAAGGAGCAGTGCAGAGAAAAGCTCAAGTAGAGCTGGGAGAGAACAGAGCTAAGAGAAAGAACATTTGTGATGTCTGTGTTGATGTTACTTTGCTGGACAGAAGCATTCTGTTGAAAGAAGACTTCACTGCTGTTACAGAAGTCCTGAAAGAGGACTTTACTGTTGATTTTGTTACTTTGTCAGATAGAAAGTGGATTGAGATGATAGTGCTGGCTATGTGCATAAATATTGTTGTAGCCAGACGGCTAGGTGATGCAGTAAATAGAGCACCAGCCCTGGAGTCAGGAGGACCTGAGTTCAAACCTGGCCTCAGACGCTTGACACACTTACTAGCCATGTGACTGTGGACAAGTCACTCAACCCCAATTACCCTACAAAAAGAAAAAAAAATATTGTTGTAGCTCTGTTAAGCTTTGTCTTTCTAGAAATAGAAACCATGAAGGAGTTGGAGTGGAGTAGTCCCTATAAGATGAGATATAGAACCGGAGTGGAGAGCTGCCTACATGTAAATCCAGGCAAGAGCCAGGAAAGATCAGCCCATAGAAGAGGAGTCAAGGGGTTTGGAAGCTAGCCTTGGGTCAAGATGAAAAAAGACTTGACTTGGGTACTCTATATTAATTGAGGAGATGGTGACTTACTGAATGATATGGTTTGTTTAAGACTATGTGGCCACCTTAGTAATAAGTTGTTATGTTATATATTATTGTGAATTTTGTGCTTTAGTTTCTTGAACGTTTTGCTTAAGTTTATTGCTGAATAGAAAGAGTTCACTATACTATTCGATTAGATCCTTAAAGTTATTCACAGCAACAATCCTCAGGACAGCTGCTCGTGATTGGCTTTATATACTTTCACATACATTAATTTCATCTGAGCCTTACAACACTGTGAAGAGGCAGAGACTACTGTCCACATTTTAACTGACAAAGAAACCAAGGTCCAAGTAGGTTAACATACATCTCCAAGGGGTGGCTAGGTGGTGCAGTGAATATAGCACCAGTCTTGGAATCAGGAGGACTGACTGTTCAGATCAGTTCAAATCTGGCCTCAGACATTTGATCACACTTACTAGCCATGTGACCTTGGGCAAGTCACTTAACCCCTATTGCCCTGCCTTCCCCCTCCAAAAAAGCAAAAAAAAAAACAAAACAAAACAAAACAGAGAGAGAGAGAGAGAGAGACATCTCCAAAGTCACATGAAGAATAAATTGTTTAAGTGATGTATAAAAGAATCCCATGCACTCATCTACTCCAACCCTGGTCCTATCACTAACTCATGACTCATAAACAGTTCCTAGCAGACATGCTACTTACTGACAATCCTGACCCCCGCAATGGACTGTTTTATGTTCTGTTCTTCTCAAAACCACCCTACATTTATTTTAGGTGTACTTGTATCACCACAGCAGGGCAGAACAGAAATTGTTTTGTGTCTCTGTAGCCTAAGACTTACCATCATAACTTGCTGCATAAAACAAGTGTTTAGTAAATTCCAGAACAATCTTGACCCTGTGCCAACACTGAACAGCTTGAGCTTTTGTGAATGTGCCATGAAGTCTCTCCTGACCTAAAAGTGGTTGAGGTTCCTTCAAGAGCTTTGGAATCCAAGGCAACAACCCTAAGGCCCAGATACGATTTCCCCAGACCTGATGGCCAGTGCCCACTTTGCCACCCAGCCAGAGAGGAAGCCAAGTGCCAGGCAATTATTCCAAATACAGCGTCTGTTCTTGTGCAATTCAGTGAGCATAAAGGAAGGCACTCACCTTTGCATCCTCATACTGCTGATCCAGCTTCTCTGGAGCTTGGCTCATCTCAGTGTAGCCATCAACGGTGTCCATGACCCCATTACCCAAACTCTTTCTTGGGGTGTGTTCCAATTTTGGAAAGCTGGCCTTGGACAATCCACCTGTTGATTCCAGGGATGCCACCCAATCCAGAAGGGCATCAATTTTATTCCTGTTCTCCTCCAGTTCTTTAGCAGCTTTAGTCTGAAAATACCAGTGGTAGGTGAGAAGAGAAAGCCTGAGTCACTTAAAACAAAACCTAAATCAGGCTGGGCTTCAGCTAAGAGGTAAAGGAAATTAAAAATCTGTATATATGAAGCATTTTCACAGAAAGCCAAAACATTACCATGAACCAAATCCACTGAAAAATAATCAAGCTCATTCTCTAAGTTATTTTTATCCCTCCCCTATGCTCTCCATAGCTAAGCAACAACAGTGGTCTTAGGGAACATCCAAGAGTTGGAGAGGTCTACAAGGGAATCACTCAGTCATACTCCTTGGCAGGGCACATTGAACCCATGTCAGACACATACCGACCAACAGCTGAGGATAGACAAGCACACATTCTTCCATTCCAACTGGACACCATTCTATCTGTCACATCCAATCTAGATTTTTTGGGTTGTTGCTTCTTATACCTTTCTCTCTTCCAAAGTAGTCAGTTCCCAAACATTTTCTAAGTCCGACTTTCCATTTCTTAGGTTTTTTTTTTTTATATTTAAAGCTGGTAAAGTGTTATACACATGAGGTCTTTTTTTTTCTTGTTTGTTGTTTGTTTTTTTTTTTTACTTTTTGGAGAGGGGAGGGCAGTGCAATTGGGGCTAAGTGACTTGCCCAAGGTCACACAGCTAATAAGTGTTAAGTGTCTGAGGCCAGATTTGAACTCAGGTTCTCCTGACTGGACTCCAGGGCCAGTGCTCTATTCACTGCGCCACCTAGCCACCCCATGAGTTATACTTCTTATGAACATCAAAACAACCCTGTGAAGTAAGGGCTACAGATAGGATTTACTTCCATTTTACAGATGAGGAAATTGAGTCACAGAGCGATGAAGTGCCTGAGGTGGAATTGGAAGCCATATCTTTCCCCCTTCCATTCAATGTACTGCTTACTGAGGTGCACTCAAAGACAAGAAGACCTGGGCTCCAGTCTTGCTCTTGTCTGCCTTAAGGACAAGTTATTTCATCTCTGTACCTCAGGCAGCTCCCCAGAACTCATTTACCACACATTGCTCAGGTTGTGACTTGTCTTGGTGAAGGGAGTTCTCACACTAGGAGTTCCTCATGCTGCTACAATAAAAACATCTCCCTCACAGTCATGTAGTTAGCTTTATCATTCTTCTCAAGATTCTCCACATCTTTCTTTAGCTGCTGAAACCAGAGGAAGGCTATGCTAGCATTGAGTGTAATAAAAGGTGACCCTCAGATTTCCATAATTTCCTGCTCCTACTTGGAACAGTGCCTGTGTTCTGGGTGCGGCTGCAATTTTAACTGGAGTGCTACAGGGAGGACTTGTGGCCAGCTTGTTGTCTGTCCACTAGAGTGGTGCTGGAGAGTGCCCTCTAGCTCTGACAGGATCCAGGATTTTAGAGCCAGCCAAGGACCTGAAGATTATCTAGTGCAGCCTTCTTACTTTACAGGTAACCTAACTGTACCTTTGTGTGCCCTGGCTTCCCAAATCAATTCATGGAGTTCCTGGGTTGATTTAATTCTATTTTGTTTAGCTCCTTTATGAAGTAGCTACTACTGGTCAGTTACCGAGATTTCTTTTTGAAACACACATCTCATGGCCTGGAATTCCTTGCTGATGACTTGGGAGGAAAAAAGTCCTGTAGGGGCCCTTCACTAAGATGAAACCTAAAAAAGACCTCCAAGGCCATTCTCAGCTCCTGTTAACTCTACTACCTTTTCAGATTCCTGCTTCAAGGCTTCAGTGACTGCCTCCTCCAGCTCCTTTTGGGCCCTGCATGTCCGTTCCAGCAAAGCCTCTGACTGTTCTTTGGCCTGCTGAAGCTTCTCTCTCAGGCCACTCAGCTCATGGGGGCTCAGTTTGGTCTGATTCTCCTCCAGGAATCCTTCAGTGTCTTTGATGACATTGGCAAAGGAGGTGGCATGGTTCTGGACATCCTTCTGCAGATCCTTATGTGAAAAGGGAGAGGAGTGGTTAGTTTCAGTATCACTAAGAAGCATAATGGAGGGAACAGCCAGCGGAAGAGCTATCAAATTAGGGAACAACATGGACATTCTAAGAGCAGTACTCTCAATATTGATAACTAGGAACCTAACAAGTAGTCTGAAAACTGTGAGGGTACTTATCAATTATCAGTTATCCATGCAAACAGAGGGAGCCATGGACACAGATAATCAAAAGCCATTCCAAGCTGACCTTAGAATTCATATAAAAGATACATATGTAGGAGATTTACTCTCCTATGTTGAAAAGAATTTTTAAAATAACTTTGCATTGATACTAGGTAATAACAAGGGAAGACAACCCAGGTGCATGCTGTGTGGCAGAGAGCAGTCTGTGATTTCAAATTTCCTACTGGTGAGACTCACAGTGCTAAGCTATGTGAAGACAACAGGACAGAATATACAGAGTCCAGCAACAAGTAGCAGGGCTGGCTAAGGGCCTGCCTCTGTGGGAGAATGTCCATCTGTCTGTCCCAGTACTGACCTTGACTGAGTTTTGCTTCTGCTGCAGGGTGGAGAGGTCCTCAGGGCTGCCCCCTCTGATGTGGTGACCTATCAAGGCCCGCTCAGCTTGGTTTACCCAGGCACAAAGGTCCTCTAGCCTCTGGTGGCATGTGTTCTGCTGTTCCTGAAGTGTCTGGTTCAAATGCAAAGGCATTAAAAGACAGTTAGTACCTCTCCACTGAGGGGGCCCAAATAAAAATCAAGTCCTTGAAATGCAAAATGGAAAGGTTATATACTGCAAGGTGGATGGGGTGAGATGGGACAAGTACAGAAACCATACTTGGAAAGCTCTCCTGGCCTCCCCATCTAAGCATCAGAGTCTGTGTGAGGAAAAGAAGGACAACATGGTCTCATCACATTTCCCCAGGCTGCTTAATGCAGCCAACTCTCCATTATCTAGGTCAAATAGTTGTAAAGGCCTTTAGATATTTAAAATCCACATATGATAAGGCTAAGTTGATATTTTCAAGATTTTCCTATATTAGAAATTTGAGCTAATTGATAGCTTTGAGTTTTAGGCTCTTTCATTTTCTCTGCACATCCTTTGAATCTGCTAAATATTGAGAAAATGGACAAAAGGAAGGAAAATCACTGTTATGCCATATGTTATGAGACCTGTGATAAGGAAAGAAGGAAATTTTCCAGCAATAATTTTTACCCTGTGACCACGTGCCCAGTTACCCCCAGTGAATCACACAGACTTGAGAGGCTTGGAGAAAGGTCCCTGGCCAGAGGAGCTTGCTTCTATGACTGGTTCCACCTCCAGGCCCCACCTTTGCTGCATGATAAAAAAAAAAGCACCAGACAGAGGAGGGATTGAGCATGATGTGTGTCTCTGACCATCTTTTTTTTTTCCATTCAAAAACAATCCTGAACTGAGCATTCTCTTCTCACCAGTGTCTACCTTGTGATGGTGCTCTGGCACCTACACTCACAAAGAGGTGCCCAGCTTGGCTCCCTCTCTCCCCCTCCTTTTAACACAAACAAAATAAGGATTCTGGAAGAGAGCTCCTAAGAGCTCTTCAGCTGCAAAGAGGGATCTTCATGGGTTAGGATGGGTGCAGACTGAATCTGAAAAAAGCAAAGCAAACAGGTTAACACACACACAGGTAGATATAGAGGAAGGCATAGCATTTCTTAAGGGGTTCAAGGTTAACATAGATTGTGGGATTAACTGAGTGCTTGATGAGAATGTCCACATGCAGCTATATTCAGTGGTGTCCTCAAGCTGGGGCCCTGTCCTTGGGGACCTTGCATCTCACTGCCATGGCTACCTGGACTTCATTAATTACTCACAGGTGCTAAGAGCACTAGACTCAGTGTATGTAGCACTAAGCCAGGTCCTATGTGAATTTCCAGATTTGGAAGGCTAGATGATCACACCCCCATCACCTTGTTGAAGGCTTTTCTTTGGTCAGTGCTCAACTGCACCTTCAAATACAGCTGATACGGGCCCAGTTGAAGGGAGACAAGTGCAAAAGTGTTCTTGGTTTTTTCTAGAGGCCTCCTGCTTTCCGCACAAAAATTAAGATGGGGAATACAAATGGTTTGGGCCCCAGTTTACAGACTAGACACTGAGACCCAGAAAAGTGAAATAACTTCCAAGCCACCTACTTGTTTAATAATAATAACTAACATTTATATAGCATTTTAATGCTTGCAAAATGCTTTTCATCTAATTTGATCTTGAAACAACACTGTGAGTGAGGAAATGAAACTAAGGCTCAGAGAGGGTGCGGGATCAGCCAGGGGCATGTATGTAGCTAGGATTCAAGGCAGGGCTTGAACCTGTGTGTGCTCATGACAGTCTAAGGCTCTTTCTAACACAAGACTGCCCTGATACTTATCAATAGTGGAGTAACATTTGTGAGGTAAGAAAAAAATCATTCCCATCACTCTGAGTTTGTTATATTAAAAACAATGTAGCTGATAATAATGTGGTGGGAGAAATAAAAAGTGAAGCTGTCTGGAGGTTTTTTGCATGTTCTGAGGTATTGTGGTGGAAAGGCAGGTGCTGTAGGGACAAGTGCTGGGCTTGGGAAGCACAATGGTACAGAGATTGAGTCAGGAGCCCTGGCCTCCCCACACTGCCCTCTGCCCACCTGCCTCCCTCCCTCACGTCCTCCATGCTGAGTTATCTTTGTGTGCCCATTTCTTCCTGCCCCTCTCCGTTCCCTTTTATAAGATGAGCTCCTCGAGGGGACAGACTGTTTTTCTGTTTGCATTTGTCAGCCCAGGGCTGAGCAAAGTACCTGGGTACATAGTAAGTATTTAATAAACGTTTGTAAGCCTGGGAGACACAAGATGAGCTGTGACTTGCAGGTTCCTCATTTGTAAAGTAGTGGTCATCCTTTGTTTTACCACTTCCCAGGGATATTGTAAAGATCACATGATTTAATGGATGTCTTGCAAATGGTAAACCTGAAAGTACAATATGAATGTCAACTACTTTGTAGAGTTGGGATGCTCGAGCTGGAACCCCAGTTCTGCTACTTGCAAGGTGTATGGCTTCAGTTACCCAACAGTGAAATGAGGACAACCATCCCTGCACACCCCAAAGACAGCGCTACTGTGAATATGGCCCTTTGTAAACCATAAAAAGATTTTTAAATGACAGTGCTGACACTATCATTCCTCTGTCATCTGTCATGACTTTATCATAGCACCTTGAGAACTCTAAATATGATAGCCTGCATTTTTAGAGCACTTTCAGGCTTATGAGCTGCTCTACAAACGTCATCCCAGAGGAGGTAGGGGTTGTTACTCCTCTTTTACAGATGAAGAAACTGAGAGACTTGCCTGCCTTCACACAGCCAGCAAGTTTCTGGGCAGAAATTAGAAGCCGAGCTTCCTGATTCTGGGTTCAGTGCTCTACCCACTATACCACCTAGCTGCCCTATTATTTTTCTATCAAAGAAAGGTGCTAGAATGTGTCTAGTCATATCTGGTGGAATCTTCCTAATCACCCTTTGAAAAGATGGAGATGGCCACAAATAAATAGCAGCCAAATTCTCAAGAGCAGGCTGGGAGTGGCAACCAGGGAGCCTAAGAAGAGAGAGTCTCTCCAAAGGCCTGACCTGGACCTGGGCAGCTTGCATCACTCGCTGAAGATGGCCCTGGAGTGCATCCTTTTGGGCTGTAGCATGCACCGACAGCTCATGGAAGGCCTTCTGCAGCTCATTCAGAAGTCTCAGCAGCTTCCGGCTCTGTGGAGGGGCCAAGTCCTGAGCATGCTCTGAGATGAAATACTGAATGTCCAAAGCAAGAATGTCCAGCTGGGATCTCCTCTCAGAGAAGGGCTGTTTCAAGGCCTGAAAAAGTACAAGAGAAAGATGAATTGGAAGTGAACTTCCTCTGCACTGCCTCACATGAGCAGCTGTGCACCTCCCTGCTCAGGGCTGACTAGAGAGGCTTCTTTCTCTGCTGAGCATGGCAAGACAAACCAATCCCTGAGAGCCTCTCAGTCTCATCTCCTCCAGGTTCTGTAGAGGGAACATTAAGTTGCCTCTAGAGGTTTCTTGGATTCCCAAACACATTCGAGGAGCTTACGTGCCCATTGAGCACCTAAATCCAAAACAGTCAAGACCCCTAACAGATCACTTCTGTTCGGTTTTGAAATGTACCTCCCCCTTCACTGATTCTTTATTTTTAAAACTCAATTTCATGAATCAGTGAATGAAAAAGCACTTATTAAGTACTTACTGTGTGCTAGGCACTGTGCCAAGGGCTGGGGGTCAAAGATTCAGAAAAAAAAAGAGCTAGTCTCTGCCCTCAGAGAATTGTATTCTAAGGGGAAGGCAACCCATTTAGGAAAGAGGAGATGAGGAAAAGAAATCTATTCTAGGGTGGCTGAAAGGGAGTACTCTGGCAGTGACGGGCAGACAGCAAGCTTGCCTGGGTGGATAGCTGGGTACCATGTGAAGCTGAAGCATGGCTAATGACTGACATTCGTACAGCACTCTAAGGTTATCAACACTTTACATATGTTATCTCACTTGAGCCTCACAACAACCCTGTGAGGGAGGTGTCATTATTTATGTCCATTTTGCAAATGAGGAAACTGAGTCTGAAGAAGTGAAATAATTTATTCAGTGTCACACAGCTAGGGTCTAAAGCAGAATTTGACCTGAGTTTTCCAGACTCCAAGTTCAGTGCTCTAGCCTCCATGACACGCAGCTGACCATTAGTTCAGAATGCATTTATACTTGAAATTAAGAACGTTATGTCCTTGTAGTGGATTTATTGAAGGTAGTCTGAACTCCAGTAAATTTGGAAGGGGATAAATTGCTGGACTTGGAGTCAGGAGTACCTGGAATCAAATCTCAACTGAGACATTTATTAATTGCATGACACCGGGGAAATCACTCAATTTCATCTTCAGTTTTCTCATCAAAAATATGAGGCAAGATAATGGAACTAGCTCACAGCATTGTTTTGAGAATCAAGTGAGATAATGTATGTAAAGCGCTTTGAAAACTTAAAAATACTACAGAAACTTCAGCTATTATTATTATTTCCTACATAATTATGTTTTGAAATTGCAACTGGTGTGGGGTTATCGGTCAAAGACTGATGAAGCACTGTAGATAGATGAGAACTCACTAGGTTTCTAGAAATGTTAGCTGGAAAGGAGACCTTCGAAGATGTCTCATCTGAGCACCTCACTCTTGCAGAGAACCAGAGGAGGAGTGACTTGATCAAGGTGATAAACAAGTCAGTGGCAGACTCAGGATCAGAAAGCAGGTGTCTGGACTCCCAGGTCAGGGGTCCTTCTACTCTACCGCACAGCACTGATGTTGTTACTATACTTGGCACTGAGGGATTATATGCAGACTTCCCATGTGACATATGCCTCACTGCCTGAATGCAGAGAAGAAGGGCCAAAAATGACAGCTGCCACTTCCCAAGTCACTGACTCCACATATTTGCCTGAGCCCCTTTAAGGAGATCAGGCCACCAGAAGTGTAGTGAGTGGGGTGGCTAGGTGGCACAGTGAGTAGAGCACTGGCCCTGGAGTCAGGAGGACCTGAGTTCAAATCCAGCCTCAGAAACTCAATACAAAAACTAGCTTGTGACCTTGGGCAAGTCACTTAACTGTAATTGCCCTCTTCCCCCCCAAAAAAAGGAAAAAAAAAGTATAGTGAAGACTAAGAGAAATGCAGTGCTCTGGAATCAAAGCTAACACTTTTACATCAGGTTTATCAATGAACCAAACCAATGCAGTAGGTTGATTCAGATACTCAGCTCTGGTGGTAATGTTCAGTCTGATGTCTATTTCCCATCCATGGGAAATCCCAGAGAAATAGTACCTGCAAAGTTCCACATGCCTAATTATATTTAAATAGAAAAATAAAACAGAGTAGACATTATATGGGAAATGAAAAGACCCCTGAGGGTCCTAAAGCCACTATTTTATTTTAATAACAATAACTCCATTTTGTTAACACCACTGTGTTAACAAAAAGGGTTTTTTTTGCTTATATATAGTAGGCTATCAGGTTTTCTATTAGAGGTGTCAACTGCAAGTCATTCTTCATTTCCCTGATGCCATGGTCCTCTTCAAACAAACACAACCTGTGAGCTTTAACCTTATGTTGCCTGGAACCAGGCCTCCAAGCCACTTGCCAGGCGTTTATTAAGACTTTTGTATTCCACCTCACCTCCTTTTCCAGCTTTCCCTAGTAGAATGTAGGTTCCATGAGGGAAGGCACTGTCTTACTGCATATATTTGTATTCTCAGTGCTTAGCACAGCGTCTGGCATATAGTAACTGCTTAATAACTGCCTTTTCAAGGTCCTAGCATAGTGCTTTTAGGTTTAAAAAGTGCTTTCTATATATTATTCTCACTGAGACTCACAACACTCCAGTTATCAATAAACGAGTATTCACTGAACAGGTACCATGTGCCAGGTACTGTGTTAAGTGCTGTTCAAAAGACAGTGTAAGTATTATGATTTCCATTTTAGAGATGAGAATACTTAGTCTCAAAAAGATGAAGTGATTTGTCTAAAGTTACATAGCCAATAGATAGTGGTCAGGCTAGAATCCAGGTCTCTTGACTACATGTCTTATATATCCTTTCTCCTATAAGGAATGATTAAACTTTATCTCCCACAGAAATCTTGTGATACATGATTTGCGAAGCCTAAGGAGTCATATGTGTCAGAAAGTCTCTCATTTCGTACTGGAGAGCAGACATGCCCTTCTTTCTTCTCTGAGTAAACCCAGAGAATGCCTCTTCTTGTGTCAACAACTACAAGGTCAAGTAAAGCTCCCTTAAGGATGATGAGGCACTTTAACCCAAGATACTATCTTTGAATAATGGGACTTTTATGTTAACGGTAAAGCAAACACAGATATCCCGGACTGTATTTTCAACTTTGTTAACTGTCTTATCAATTGAGAAAATTCCTTTCTCATGCTATGGTTAAACACATATGGAGACTATAAATCCGACCAATGCAGACATCCTGAGTTGGGGCTGTATTAAAAAGTATTTACAGCTTGCCATTCTTTTACCAAATAAAGTATAAAGAAAACGAGGAGGAGGGAACGCTGAAATGTGGGGAATGGGAAATGTAAACAATGGCAGAGAATCACAGCGGGGTGGGTTAGACCTTCTGGATAGGTTGTAAACCCTGCAGTGCTTAACCAATGGGGATTTAGGAGAGGGATTTGCACTCCAGACAAGAAAATAAAAAATTGTGTTTTTACACTGCAAGGGTGTGCCTACTTGTTAGTCACTTGTTCTAAGAACATTAAACAAGTCCTTTCTGATTCACTATGGGCCATGTGGGGTCCTGGGTAAGGCACTTGTTTCTTACACTCCTTCCCGCACACTATACTGTTCTGAACAGTAGTTCTTAACAGAAAGAGAAAAATTCCAAGGGAAAATTAAATGCATGATGAAAATCCAGTATTACCTCATATTCCTGAAGATGGTTATTCAAGTCAGTAGCATCTGATTCATTGACATTCTCCTTGTTGTACAGAGTGTGACTGGTTTCATTAATCCAGGTCCCTAATTCTTGAAGTTTATCTTGTAGCACTCCATGTTGGTTCAAGATTTTAGCCTACAGAAAAACACAGGGTCAGAGAATTATAATTATAATCCCTAAATGTTGCCCAAACTTTTTGGCCCTACCATTTGGCTGTGAAGAATAATTCTACCTTTTCCACATCCACACTGTTCTGAAGGCTGAGCAATCTAGAAGTCCACGTATCACTCACAGATCTGAAAGACTTTTGAAGATTTTTGGCATCCTTCTCCAGGGCTTTCAGCAACTGAGCAGGGACTTCCTGGGGCTGGTTGGCCACAATCGAATTAACACACTCCAGCTCTTGATTCACCAGGATGGATAGATCCCTTAGCTCTCTGTCTAGAATCTGTAAGGGAGAAAGGAAAATTAACTCCATATGGCCCTGAGAGGTGAACACAAAGGAAGAATGTGAAGGAACCACAAAGACTAATAAGAAGAATAGTATCAGTAAGTAAAAGCACAAGATTAGCTTGAAGGTTGCAAGAAGAAAAGGTGCCAGTGACAACAAAAATTATTTTTTAAACTACATAGGGGGTTAGAAGAGGAAAAATGACAATTGCGGTCTCTGGCTTGGATGAGATAGATGGGTTAGCTTAATGGACTGGTGGGGTTATTTAACTTCTTCCACTCCCCATCCAACCTTCTTCCACACTGATATCCATAAATTTATAGTTAATGATATACATTTTCTCAGTTACATTTGAAATTGTTCAAATTTCTAAGCTTGCAGAAATATTTTGACTTACTGTACTCCTTTGTCAAAGCTACCCCAAAATGAAACAGGTTGTCCTTACGAGGTAATACTTCAATGGAGATGTAGATATTATCTAAATGCTTTTGTGCTGTGCTGACTCTTGGGCAAGTAACTCAAGCAAATTCTCTAAATATCAGTTTCCTCCTCTGTAAAAGGGACCTATATCATTCACTTCATAGAGTTGTTGATCAAATAAGAATGCACATAAAAAAGTATTACAAGTCTTAAAGTGCTTTATAAATGTTAGTTAACAGCATCATCATATTACCCACTGGAGGGTAGGATGAGAGCCTTTGTGAGGGATGCTGCAATGGAATTCCTGTTCAGGGACAGACTGGATCAGACACTCCCTGAGGCTGCTTACAACTGAGACTTTGGAGTCTTTCCTTGTCATTTCGCAGTCTCCCATCCTTGGAATTATTTAAGTTTTTCATTGCCCCACTTTGTGTCTTTCCCATATCGATAGCATCTTTATTGCAGTGGAGCATGAAAGGCAAGAAGAAAGATGGAATGTTATATATAGGGACACAGCTAGTAGGACAGTTTATCTGGAATGGAGAGTATATGAGACTAAGTTATATATAGTAAGGCTGGAAAGGTGATGAAAATGATCATGATATTAGCTAATATTTATATAGCACTTACTCTGTGCCAAACACTGTGCTAAGTGCTATACTAATATTTGTCATTTGATCCTTACAACAATCCTGGGAGATAAGTCTTATTATTATCCTCATTTTACAGATGAGGGAACTGAGACAAACTGAGGTTAGGTGACTTGCTCAGGGTCACACAGCTACTAAGTGTCAGTGGTTGGATCTGAATTCAGGTACTCCTGACTCCAGGCCCAGAGCTCTATCCACTGTGCCCCCTAATAAGATCATGGGTTTTAAAAGCAAAATATGAGTTTGTATCTAGCCCGTAAGGCAAATAAGGAACCACTTGAACTTCCTGAGCAAGGGAATGACATGATCAGATCTAGGAATATCAATCTGAAAGTTGTGTCAAATATATATATTTGAGGCAAGAAACTGGAAGCAAGGATAGCAATCAGGAAGCCATTCCAATCACTTAGGCAAGCGGTGATGAAAGCCTGTTAGTAAATGTTAATGGAGAGCAGAAAGGTAGTGGTACTCTGCATAGAAGCAGGAAAAGTAGGAAGAGGAGAAGGTTTGGGAAAAAAAACAATGAGTTCTATTCTGTACATGCTGAATGAGAGACCTATGGGATATCTAGTTAGAAATGTCTACTAGGCAGCTTGTGATACAGGACTCAAGTTCAAGAGAAAGATTAGGATCTACAGTGAAGATGTGAAAGTCATGTGCATAGACAGATCACAATTGAATCAATGGAAACTGTTGTCATGACCACAAGTATAAAGTGAAAAGAAGAGGGCCCAGGTAGAGAGAACTGAAGGTCAGACCCAAATGGAGGACAGGATGTGGGTAAGATCTTGTGAAGAGACTGAGGAGTAGTTAGGTGGATAGAACAACCAAATATTTTCAAAGCTACATGTCCACTGGTCAAAACAACCCAAAGCTGCAATGGCCGAACAGGAACCCTAACACTACCAGTAGTCAAATACTATGCAATTCAGTCAGCCCTACTTTAGAGATGCCAAGCTACAGAAGTTACACAGAAACCCCATCCAAACATACAAATCTAGAAGTAAGACTGAACCCAAATCTTATGAATCAACTGTATCTTTTCATTTGTGTTATTCTGGGCTTGAACTCTAGGGATAAACCCAACGGGAACCCTAGAACCAGGTGGGAAGTTCTGTGAACTTACCTTTGCCTGGTGCAATTGGTCCTGCAATTCTGCTAGGCTCAGTTCTGCTGGACAGATCTGCTTGGTTCTCATCTCAATATTTCGGAGGAGAGAGAGATAAGAAACCAGCTGTTCATCATGTTCCAAACAGAGTCGGCGGCTATACACTGTCTGTGAAATCAAAAGAAAAACTATTTAGACTTCAGACAAGTTTCTTCTGGTTCAGTTTTCCCCTTCTGAATAATAGAAAGGTTTTCATTTTTAAGACACTAAGACAAAACATTCTCTTCAATGGAAAATTCCTATCTTGGAGATTCTACAATGTCTTGCAGAAGGGCAAGCTAAACCACTGCGTTAATTCCCTAAAACAATTTCCTGTACAGGAGATGGGCCCTATTAAGAGGGAATGTGATGTGGTATAGTGGAAAAGTCTCTAAATTACAAAAACCAAGTATGAATCTCTGTTCTACCAACTACTAGCCATGTCACAAGAAAAGAGGACAATATGTTCGACTCAAAGGAATATTGATCTAACAGTCAGAAGATCTGGTTCAAATCTAAGTTTAACTATTTACTAGCCTTATAACCTTGGATAAGTGATTTCATCTCTCTCTGGGCCTCTGTTTCTTCAGTTCTAAGATGAAGTGACTGGACTAGTCCTCTACAATCCTAACTTTTTATGTATAATTTATATATATTAACCTCCTTGAGGTGTGGTTTATTTTTCTATAAAATGCACATAATATATGCATTACAACTACTTCATAGACTAATGACTGTTACAAACATTACAGAAGATAAAGTGTGTAAAGCATTTGGTGAATACAGAGAGCCATGAGTAATGGCTCTCTCTATGTGTCTATATCTATATTATTTTATGCCCATACATATTGACTAACATCCAGTTTTGCTGGATTAAACTGCTAGTAGTCCGATCATAACCAAAACAAAAAAAAATACACACCCCAAAGTCAAACTTACTTTGGCTGCTTTGAAGGGCTCTTGGACTGTGTCTTCATTCCTCTTTCCTTCGGGTGAAGTTACAAAGAGAGATTGCTCACTGCTGGGGCTCAGAATCACCTTTTCCTGCCCTGTTTTCTCATCTAGCTTCTCTGCTTGGGCTGACGCCAGGAGTACTGATCTTTCTCCATTATTATTTGCACTAGACCTAGACTTAGATCTAGGAGTACCAGTGCCCATCTGAGGTTCCCTGATGACTTCTCTAGACATATCTTGGAGCGGCTTCTCTGGTATAAAGTGCACTAAAGATTGGGGAAGTTCTCCAGTCCCTTCTTGGAATGACTTTTCTTTAAGCTTGAGGGTTACAGAAGATCCCCAGTTAACTTTGGTGCCCTCTTCAACTATTTCTTCAAGTAGCACTGTTTTTGGATTGGCCATTATGGAGGAAGCCAGATGTAAAATTTTTTCTTCAATTATTTCCTGACCTCTTATTGGTTCAGATTTGAAAATTCTGCCAAGTTCTTCATTGTTTCTGCTGTCCTCCTGTAAAAGAATACATTTTTTTGGGAACCCCAAATCCTGAGTTTCCTGTATGCTTGCTCCTGAGGCTCTAACTTCCTCAATTTTAAATGGTATTCGTGAATCACAAGTTATCTCTTGGCATGACTTTTCTTTGGGAGCATCAGATGAGGAGATGTTCACATTTTCTTTATCTCCAAAAGAGATAGAGGGATTCTGGAGTGACTTGGCTGGCCTGAAAGTTAGGGAAATGTCTACATCCTGGGCGCCTTCTTTAATTGTTCCTATGGACATTACTTGGGGGGCTATATCCTTTGATTTATCAGTTAAAGAAAATTTCTGATTGATATATGATTCTTTCTCTCTTTCCTGCACTGTTCCCTCTTTAGCTTGTAGGTTGTTTTCCTGGGAGTCTCGTTCATCTTTGGCAATCATCTCTTGAGAAAACTTTGCTTCTGGGACAGGTACTAGTCTGTATGTATGGTCACTTTCTTTTGCATTCAGTTCCTTTTCCTTTACCCTTTCCATATCAGTAGTGATTGGTTTCCCCATAGTAAGGTCAGTCAGCAACTTAACCAAAGTTCCACACTTTGATTCTTGTGTCTCTGAAGTCAATGATATCTTGTCCCCTATAGTTGATCTTTCCTTCATATGTTGGGTTATTTCTACTTGAACAATGACTTCTTGACCTGAATATTGTTTCTCCTTTTCTGTGTCTCTCATCTTTTCAGGAATATCAGGACTTTTAATTTTTATTTGTTTTACACCAGAACTGTAACCTTCTGGGTGAGGCTGCTTCACAACAATTTGGTCTAAGAAACTGCCCTCAAAATTTGGAGAAAGTGTGATTTTGGTGGAACCTATAGTATCTTGATGGGTTGTCCTATCACTCTGATCCACTGACTTGTAGCCTTCTGATGAATGCTCCCTCACTTTCAGATCTTCTACATCCCTTCCTAAGCTCTCTGTTCCCTGAATACCTTCAAAAACCCTTTCTTTAGTTTTTTCTTCTGTAGCCCTAAACATTTTCTCTGTTTCCTCTTGGCTTTCATAACAACTCACTTTAAATGCCTCATTATAAACAGCCAATATTTCCCTTCTTGGAAATTCATTCTTTAACTCACATAATTCAATTCCTCTTTGAATTTCAATCTGTGACCTGTCATTTATTCTTTGAATATCTGTCTGAATAGAAGCTAACAATTCAGGATGGATTAATCCTCTTTCAGCAGCTTCTATTAAAGTTACTCTTTGGCCATTAGATACATCAATAATTCCTCCATTCAACACCTGATGAGTTGCAATTACTCGAACCATTTTTTCATCCACCAATTTTTGTTCCAAAGCTGATTTTAATGACAGTCTTTTGCCTGTAGCAATGTCTAAAATTCCACCAGCATCTGCTTGGGTTTCCAGTAGTCTCAACATAGGCACAAGGTCTATTTTTCCAAGTTGGGCTGCTTCAGACAGTGTGAGCTGTTTGCCAGTTACTCCATCTCTGACATCTGAGAAGGGAATTATCTCTAGATATCTCTGCCCAGATTCAACATCAATCTTACATTTTTTAATAAGTTCTGAATAGGGTACAATTTTGCAGTTCTCAGGGTCTACAATCCCCTGAGTCATTCCTGAAGACAATGTGGCTTCACTTATTGAGAGTCCTGTTCTTACAGCTTCTGACAAACTCAGTCTCTGGCCAGAAATGGGATCTACAAAGTTTCCACTTAGTGCTTGAATTTCTTGGATATGATTTGCAAAGTCTCTGGTAACAAGACCAATTGCTATGGCCTCAGGGAGGGAAATAAATGCCTTTGTTTGGGGATGAATAAATTGATGAAGGCATATGTTCTCAACTTGTTTGAGTTCTTTGGACAAATCTCTATCAATTAAACCATGTTCGGTGGCATTATCAACAGAGAGCCTCATCCCAGAATCGTGGTGAATGATTCCTCCATCTACTACCTGTTTAGTTAACAACTGAATGGCTTGCTCTCTCTCTAAAAGACCTCTGTTAATGGACTGGGCAATGGTTAAAGGAATTTTGGTGTCAGGATCTATAATTCCATTTGTTTCAACCTGTAAATTAATCAGCTTCTGCTTGGCTATCTTCTCAGACTTTTTACCTTTGGTAGCTTTCTCCAGGCATATAAGTTCTCTCTGATCAGCACTGTCCACCAAACCAAGGTTTGAAGCCAAAGTAACTGAGACTTTTTTACCTCTTTTCAGATCAACAATTCCCCCAGTCACCACTTGTCCTTCTAAAATCCTTGTGGCCGTTTGTTTATCCAATAATCCAACCCTGACAGCATCTCTCACAGAGAAGACAGTGTTAGTATAGGGATCTAAAACACCACTTATGGTTTTGTCTGACATGAAAACCTTCTGTAGAAGATTCTCATTCATTAAGCCTTCATCAATGACTTCCTTTGTTGTCAGAGATTCACATGTCTGAGAGTCAAAGAAACCCCGGAACATTTTCAGCTTTTCCATAAGTTTCACCGCAGTGTGGCTAGGTACTATGCCACAGGCTACTGCCTCATTTAGTAGGAACTTCTGGCCAGTCTCATCATAAAGGATGCCCCCATCTTCTAACTGTGCTGATAACATTTTTAAGGTAGCATCTTCACTTGGCTCTAAAGGATGGTTCAGTAAAGGTGACATTTCCATAACACCATCAACTGACATACTTCCCAAATCTCTTTTTACCATTTTCATCAGACTTTCACTTGCCATCTTTCCTCTTTCTAGATTCTGTTTTTGGTCATTACTTTTTTCCCCTTTTACTAATTCGCTCATTGTTCTTTCTTTTCCCAGTGAATGAAGAGCCTTAATATCTGAGGGCTTCGTATCTGACTCTGGATGCAAAGTTCTCTCATCCTGGGATTCTGATTGCTCACTTTGAGGTTTTATAAGGTCTCTTCCAATTCTACCAGGAACATCTGCTTCTTTTTCAGTCATGGGTATGATCCCTTTTTCTTGCTGTAAAGGAGAAACAGTCTCAGTTAGAGTTTTCTTACTTTTCCTTATTGGTTCTGCAGATAAGGGGTCTTTGTCAACTAAAATTTGAATGCCCACAATTTCTTCACTAGAATACAATTCTTTTGCCTCTTCTTTCTTGACTATAGAATTTTGACTTTGCTGTTCTGATTCAGTGTTAAGTATGTTCTTAAGTCCACCAGGATTTGGAATTCCCATTTCTTGATCCTCTGGGAATGAATATTTTCCAGACTCCTCTGAAGTAGAAGGGCTTACTTTCAAAATCATCTTTTTCTTCTCTGTGTAACCATCTGTTGGCTGTTCTTTTGGAGATTCCTCTTTCAGGACAAACTGTAATTCTTCATGTCTTATAGTTAAACCATCCCCTGTGTCAGTTTCAGGATGTCTTACACTGGCCAAATCTCTCATTTCTCTGGGAATCTCTGGACTTGACTGGCTAACTTCACAAGCTTCTAGTAGATTAGCATGGGATGTTTCTCTCCTAACTGGTGTTAGGATTTCCACCAGTCCCTCATCTAACAAAAGCAGTCTGTGTCCACTGTGCACATCAATATAGCTGTGAGTCATTAGATGAAACAGGAGCTTTTCATGGTCATTTCTTGGTACATGTGCACTTTGGTCTTCATCATATGATGGGGCTGCTGCCACAGTACTAATACCCAGTGCACTTCTTTCTAAAGAGCCTGCCAACTGCATACTAGGCATCACATCAGGTATGCAAGTAGATTTTAAGTTCTTGGCAATATCTTTGTCCAAGATGCCTTTATCAACTGCTTCCTTCCAGGACCAAATTTCTGTAGTTGCTGGTTGAAAAAGAGCCTTGATATACTGCCTGTTGCTAAGGATTTCATGAGCGAGCTCAGTAGACAGGATACCTTGTTCCAATGCATCAGCAATTGACAGGATCTCTCCAGATTCAGGCCATAGTAACCCCATAAAAGACCAAAGGGACTGGAGAATTACAAGGGCCATCTTAGAGGCTATTAAATCTTTCCTTACCGCTTCATCTACTGTCAGCCTATACCCTGTGACAGTATCTATGATGCCCCCTGTCTGAAGCTGTCTGATGAGGATGGCACAGGCCATATCCTGATCAATCAAATTATGTCTTACAGCTTCATCAACTGTTAGGCGATGGCCTGTTCTGGGGTCTACAATGCCACCTGCAAAAAGCTGAGCTTCCAACAACCGGATAGTAACCTGTCGATCAATCAGTCCCTCCTGGACAGCACGAAAAATGCTAACCTTCCTGCCTGATTTCAAGCGCACCATCCCTCCTGCCAGTTGTTTGATGGGTAGTAGTCTTAGTCCTGAATCCTGGTGAACAATACATCTCTGCATGAGATCCAGTAGACTGATTTTCTCAGCTGTATTAGGGTCAATCAAATTTTTACAAGATCTTAGTTGAGTCTCTATTTTTGAATGGAGCTGTGCTGTGGTGAGTCCTTGGTAAGTTTCTTTCAGGCTGATTTGCTTTTCAGTGGGAGAGAAAGGAAAGCTTCCAGTAGCCAGGTGAACTTCTAAGATCTTCATTCCAACTCTTTCACTGATTTTTCCCTTTTCCATTGCTTCAACAACAGGAAGATAACCTTTACCTTCAGCAAGCATGTTTATTGAGTATTGGGCATCCTCTAATTCCTGAAGCAGCTGGTAAGTCTGTTGATCAATAAGGTTTCTGGACAAGCCTTCCTTCAAAGAGAGTTTTTCATTGGTCTCAGGGACATCTAGTCCAGACATGATAACCTGGGCTTCCAGGAGCACCAAGCCTGTTTCTTGATCAATGAGGCCCTTCTGCATGGCTTTGAAGATGGGAAATATTTCCACTGTGCCCAGGTCAATCACCCCAGCCACTGTTCTGCTTCCCTAAAAATAATAAAAAAGGAAAAGAAGAATAAAACTAAAGAAGAGGCATGACTACAGAAGAGAGACATTTAAAATACTTTAATGCATGAAAGTCAGAGGCATCTCAACCCAGCTTAGAGTAAATGCCACATGTAGGAACTGAGAGCTTATGTCAAAACAGAAATATTTCCTAACCTGCATGGTTCTCAACCAGGCTCTAAACTCAGCCAGGAGACTGGGGTAGGGCTGAATAAAGACAGATCTGAGGACAGATTGAAGAGCCCACTTTACAATGCTACACAGTGGAAAGCAACAAGGGTGCCAAGAGTAAATATGTCTATGGTCAGATCACCAGAGACCATCTACAAACACACACAGAGTTTTCTTGCTTTCTCATTAACGGTTTCTAAATGAAAATAATTCAAACCTTGACAGGAGGCATAATGTTTTTGAAAAAATCATTAGCCTGGGAGTCAAAAGATCTTTTAGGATTACATCTTAGCTCTGCTACTTAGTATCTGTGTGACCACAGAAAAGTCTTTTAAACTTCTGGGCCTCGGTTGCAGCATCTGTAGAATGGGGTTAATAATACTTAGCCCACCTCTCTCACAGGACTGTGAGTAAGATTAAATAAGAAGCATATAAAATACCCTGCAACCACAGCGTACTATAGAATATGTTATCATGTAACAACTTCCCACTTTATTTCTGTCTAGTTTCTGCCTTCCATGAATAAGGCTCTCATAGCAGCCAGCAGCTCTACTATGCAAAGTATACAAGAACTGGTCCGTGGGAAAGGGACAAACAAGTTTTGGCAACCCTGCAGCAATGAAGCAGGATAGTCCCAATAGAGCCCTGCCTCTTTCTAACACAAATACAGTTAGCCTGTTTGGCACTGAGGAACACCTATGCTCTTATTTACCCAGAACAGCCTTCCCCTGAACTGCTCTGATCTAAATTAGCCTCAGGAATTGGAAGCTACATGAACGTACCAAGGACACAGACTGGGAACATGTGTCATGGAATCCATCAATGAGCTTCTCCTCTTGGCCATTAAATGGTAAAACCAGAAACAAAGAAGAAAACATGTAGAGAGCTAACCATTCAAGGAGATGGAACAAGAGCACTAGCTTCTGACCTTGGTCAAAAGGCTCACTGTACCTCATGAAATGAAGTTTTTTGGGGAAAGCTTGTGAAAATATTATCTGGAGTCAGACCTTGTGATAACTGAGAAAAAATGATTCTATTCTGGACCCTCTTTTTCCAACAAAATTCATGAAGTCTCAGCAATAACCAAACCTTGGGAAGAAAACTTCTGTGAAAGGGCTCAGGAAAGACAACATGACTATCTTTTCCAGCACACTCGTGCTGAGAGGACAGACCAGGAGCAGCAGTGAGCTGGAAGCAAACTTAGGAAAAGGCCCTACCAAACCTAACCAAGCACAGCACGAAGAGAGAGAAAACGTAAAAGGCTTTTACTTACCAGAGCCATGGGGTACGTACGCCTCGAGCAGCTAAGAGACAGAGCCTTACGGAGCAGCTCAGCTCAGCCGTGTCACACACAGTGTAAGCTTGGGGTTAGCGTCCAGCATGCGACTGTTTTGCTTTTGCGAAAAACAGAACCCCAAACAGGTCGTCCTCTTTTCTCTTTGTGCATTTGTGTTTAAACTCCAGGGGGTTAGTGAAACTTGTAAGCAAGGATGTCAGTTAATCATAACAATACTTCACATGAAACACACAAACAGTAGGGGAGACACATCATGCTCAATATAATGGTGCTCAGCAGCTTGTATTTTGGGGGAAAGGAGAGAAGGTTTTGTTTTTTCCATTTCATAACCTTATAAAATGAGAATCGGACGTTCTCAGCAAGCAACTGTTAAAATTGTTCACATTCTCCTTTATATGGTGAAGCAACGAAGCCATTATCAGTAAGGGTCCCTCACAGAGACAAGAAAATCTTGCCCCTAATTCTCCTGTTTTGGATAAAGTGCTAGTGACGTTGTCATCTTAATTCTTGCTATAAAAATTTGGCCTCTGGAGACCCAAGTTGATGTGGGCTCTCTCCGAACATCAAAGTGATTAGGAAGACTAACGATTCCTTCCCTCTATTCATTTGGAAGAATGCCCAGGCCACATTTCATCATAGAGATTTTGGCCAAATTTCAAATCCAAAGCTGTTCATTGCTTCACAACATAGGAAACAAGCAGGCAAATGCACATAAATATCCCAAAGACACATGTATATAATATGGTAAGCTTACATACACACAACAGATACCCATGAAGGACTTATGACAACCAAAAAGAGCTCCAACCCTTTTCACCTGGCCTGGGAAATTAACAAGTGATCAAGACAGATGAAGATGCCATGTGATGGGATGAGCATGGATAAGGTAGGGGGGAGGTTCAGTGTCTTAGTCAGTGAAGTCAATCCAATCAGTGATACTTCAAGCTCCAGATTGCCCATCCAAACCATGAAGAAACTAAGAGAACACACAGATGGGACAGCTCTTCCAAGAGGAGGGTTGAGTTCTCAGGTCTATCTTTATGAATGAAAATATCCAAAAGAAGAACCTGGGAGTTCTCTAATTCACCATGACTTAAGACACAACACAGCCCTGGAAATTAATGATGCCAATAATCACAATCAACTATAAAATTACCTACAGAAGGAACCTAAATGGGCCCTGGGAAATTCCCTCAACCTAGTCTGGTTCTCTTGACTGACCAACACATTACTGAACCCCACACCCCACCTCCCAAAAAATGGGAGACATTAGATTGCTAATGTGAAGTTAAAAATTAACAGTAAACTAGTGATGAAAGGCTGATGAATATGAGCTCAAACCATCCAAGTCTCTTGACTGCTGCATGTAGATGTAACCTCCTGGTATCTGGGTAGCAAAGCACAAGTACCTTTTGCTCTGTTTTTTGGGCCAGCTGGCCCTGAAGCTGCTGAAGCTGCTGGGCTGAGCCATCACACAGTTCCTGGTAAGTTGTCTTCAGTGCCTCTAGCTGCTCAGAAATTCGCTCTTTTTCCTGGTCAGACAACCTGGTAGATAGCAAGGAGAGGCTTATGAGGAAGTTACAGAAGAACCCAGGTCTGCTCTTAATAACTTCAAACTCTGCTAAAAGCCTATAATCTGATGAAAATAACTTGAAGCTTTTGAGCTTGTGGCCACAGATCAGCCTCTTGAAGACACAATTATGCTTCTGCATTACCAATACACAATTCATTTCTCTCTGTTTTCTGAAACTCAACAGTCTAAGGACCTAGAACAAGTAACAGTAGAGAAAGCAAGAGCTAGACTTGGAGTCAGGAAGACCTGAGTTTAAATTCAACCTCATTTACTAGTGGTGTGGACCTGGGCAAGTAATTTAACCCCTCTCTGCCTCAGTTTCCTCATCTGTAAAATGAGGATAATAACAATACCTACCTCACAGAATCATGGAATCGAATGAAATATTTATAAAGTGCCGAGTGCAGTGCCTGGCACATAGTATGTAAATGCTTAATGAATGCTTGTTCCCTTTCCCTCGGACCACAGACATGAAAAGGCCTCACTCCAGGATCAGACTAAGGTAGAATCAAACTGCCAACAGAACATTTTGGTTAACCAGACTGCTCTCCATAGAGAGCAGGGGTTTTTACACTTTTTTGTGGCCTGGACCTGTTGGACCATCTGGTGAATCCTCTGAACCCCTTCTCAGAATCATGCTTTCAAATAAATGAAGGAAATCCTAAATTTCAATTAGAGGTTAACAAAAATAAAGAACTAACTTTTTTTCTATACAATTTCATGCATGCGTCCTGAAATCTACCCTTAGCCCCCTGTAAGAAAACCTGATCTAGATTTTAACTGGTCAATATTTTTTTTTTTTTGCAGAATACCTATTATGTGCCTAGCACACTGCATGGGACAGTAAAAAGAGCATTAAATTTGGAATCAGAAGATGTAGGCTTAAGTCTGTACTCTGAAACTTACTGTGTTGCCAAGCGCAAGTAAGTCACTTAACCTCTGACTTTTAGTTTGCTCATCTGCAAAATGGGAATAATCTTACACCTCTAAGCTATTGGGAAGCTTCCCTTATAATGTTTAAACCAATCAAATGCTAGAGAAATGTGAGGCTATCAGTTTATGGATTAACTTCCAGATGGAGATAGCTTTTCCTGGTTTTAGGTATACCTCTAGTTTCCTACACTTAGGCACCTATGACAGCAAGCGACACACTACTGGGCAGCCACGATAAACCAGCTCTGGCCAGAGCTCAGCAACTCAACTCTGAACTTATTGGGATCTCACCTTCTATATTTCCCATCCTGCCATCACCTCTTACTATGAGAACAAAACTATCATCACCTCTGGAAAGAACATATCAGTAACCGACCTGCCATCACCCCAGTGACTTCTCAGGTCCTTTCTTGGCCATCATTTTCCTACACAGATTGTCTTGCCCATTTGAGTGTTAGGCCCTTGAAGGCAGGGACTGTTTCCTTTCATATTTTTCATATATCCATATTTCACATATCCCAGTGCTCAGGACAGTTCCTGGCACATGTTTAATACACATTAAGTACTTATACATGCTTCATTCATCCATTCATTCATACTCACTTGTGGCCATGTTTGGCTAAGAAAATTTGTGAAGTTTTGATGGCCTCAGAGACTTGTTCCTTTTTGGTTGCCAGTTCTTCAGTCAGAACCTATGGAAAATTAAATCTTGTGACCCAAAGGATTTGAAGGATCTAGAAAGAACTGAAATGACCCTAAAATGGAAAGACATTATATATAAAGAGCCACACGTAGTGTAGTGGTGTAGATTAGTGATTGTACCACCTCCAAATTAAAATCGACTCCCTTTGGGTCTAGGGTAGAGGGGGTGTGTCTATATTATTAAGGTCAAAAGTCACAATGTGGATGGAGCATAGATAATAATGTAGTATAACAGAAAAAATGCTAGACTTGGAGTTAAAAAATTTGTGTTTGAAATACTGGCTCTGCTACTTGCTAGACCCTGCACAAATCAACTCTCCTCCTCATTGGCCTTCAGTTCCTTCCTCTGAAAAATGAGGACATCTGATGAAGTGATATCCAACTCTAACAACTGTGAGTCTAAATCTGTAATGTGTGAATTGTTGCTTATCATAATAAACATGATCTGTTACTTCAGAATCACTGACCTGTTGTTCTAAAATAGATTTTTCGATGTCTATCAATTCTGTGCTCTGGGGTGAGGTGGCTTTTGCTCGTGGGCCCCTTGCTAAGGCAGACGCCCAGACCAGAAGGTCCTTCACCTTCTCCACGTGTTCCTGCTTTTCCTCTTCTACCACTTTCTAGAATGGAAAACAGGAACAGAGTTGATATCAATGCTGTTATTACACCGTACTGACCCCAGACTTATGATAGCAAAGCTAATTCAACTAGTGAATCACTGGGCATCTGAGAAACCCCATGCCCCACTCAAATCAATTAATGCTCCAAGAATATATGGTGAAAAGTTTATAGTATTCATTCAGCTGTGTAACGGGATTGGGGAACAGAAGGAGATTTAGATGACAGGAGTTGGCAACAAACCATTGACTTGGGATAGCATATTTTGCAAAGCACAGTGCCTGCCACATAATAGCATTCCATAAATTATTTGTTGATTTGATAAAAGTCCCACAAAAACAACATTGTATCCATTTCCACAATGATTTCAAATGTACAAGTAGAGAAACTGAGAAAAAGAGAAGTTAAAAGGGAGCATCTAGGGTCAATGACAGCCCCAGAACAAGGTGTTGTGACCCTCAATCCGCTGCTTTTACAGGGAGACCTCATACTCTCCCCCTAAAAATATGGTTTTTAATTGTCCTTTCGAGAGAAAGCAGGTCAGACTATACTCACCTCCTCCTCTTCTAGCCGCCGAAGTGCATCACTGATATATTTCACATGCTGGGTTGTTAAGGTCACCAGGGCTGTGTACCGAGTCCTCAAGTCCATGAACTACATTTTAAAAAACAATTTATGTAGATCTTGGGCCAGAAATTTAAAAAATACCTATAGCAAGTAAGTGTATTCCTGCTTCCTCCCAAGAGTAAGAATAGCTCTGTGACCTGTACTATGTGTAAAAGGACATGATTTCTAACCAGCTGAGAATTCAGAGGGCTTCCTTTGGTGAGGTAATTCCCTTTCATCTCACTTCCAGTCAAAGAGCTCTTTTACCATTATGGATTCCTTCGTCTATTCTAGTCTGTATAACTTCTCTAACTTTTGTTTGCTGTTTTGCTTGAATAAATGAGTTTACTTCCTAATCAGCATGGCTTTTTATGAGAAAAGACTAAGCTGCTGAGTATAAGCCATGGGCCACCCTACCCCTTGACAGGAGGCAGGCAAACACCTTCTCATGCCCCTAGATCAAGATACCTGAGGGAAGGAAGACAGGTATCATTCTAGTCCAATGCTTCTCATAAAGACTAGAAAAGCACCTACCCAAACTTTGTGGTTCTGGATGCTATCTGTTCCTCTCCCAACTATGCCACACTCAAGTCAGGCTTCCCCCCCGCCTTCCCCAAGTGAGCTCCACACACATGTATTTTATATATGTCAACACCAAACTGGTGAAGGTTTTGGGGGTATGTAGGTCCTGCAGTGAGCAATGAAGGAGAGATGAACCGAATTCTCCCATCAGATAGATAATTTCTTTCCCTCCTGACTCTACCCCTCAGAGAGGTGTAGATATTTCAGAGACAAAAGGGGGAAAATTCCAGCCCATCACCTCTCACCTCCTGTGTGATGGCATCAGATGAGGAAAGCATGCGCCGGCGCTTCCCAGGGGATTTCTGCTGAGATTCCACAAAAGCTCGGTATGTCATTAGTTGCAATTCATAGTCCTAGGAGAAGGTGGGGCAAGGAAAAAAGTACAGAGATTCATTCCTTGCACCTAAGACTTTAATAACTCCATAACAAAAAACTCACTTTTTCCATGGAGCCTTCTAAAATTTTTCTGTCATCAAATGATGACAAGAAGAAGTCCACTATCATGGCCTGCACATATGCCAGCTCATTCTGTACCAAGAATCTGATCATAAACTCCCAAAAAACTAACATACTTTGAGACTGCATGAAGAAATAGCATATCTAGTGGAAGGAGACCATCCCACTATCCTATAATCTGATCAGATATTGTCCTGAGTGCCATGCTTAGCTCTAGACCTTGAAGAACTAGAGTTTGAATAGGAAAAGGTAATGACTATGGAGAGGAGATATGAAACTGTGATATGACGAAGAGGTGAAGTAAACTGAAAAGAAACCTTGTGATGAGACAAGATAGTTATTTTCAAGTATGATGGGTTGACATATGGAAGAGCTATTAAACTAACTGTTCTTGGCTTCAGAAGGGAAGAGCTAAAACTAATGGGCAGAAATTAGAGAGAGGCAAATTTTGGAAGGTCATTATAAGGCAGAACTTCTCCAAAAAGAGTTGTCCAAAAATGGATTGCCTTAATAAGTAGTGAGTCCACAATTATTGAAGAGTATCAAGTAGAAACTGTAAGATCACTATTTTTGGTCATAGCTGAGGAATTTACCTATTTGAGATAGGTAAATGTTTGATGTTTGAGGTCCCTTCCAAAAGAGAAATCCCATGAAATCAAAAGGAGATAGTACCTCTCTCAAAAAGAATTTTTTTTTTAAATTTGCTAATGAATGAGACCCATGCATGAGTAACAATGTCAGGCCTTAGATTTTTTAGTTCCTTTTGGGGAATGCATAGTTACCTTCACACTGGCAGAATATTGCTGGGAAAACTTCTGACACTGGTCTAGTTTTGCCTGATTCCTCTCAATTTCTGCAACCAGAGCCTATAACAAAATTTCACAATTTAATTGATAAATTACTATGAAGAAGTTGTTCCCAACAGCTTTCCCCATATTTCTCCTCTCTCCTGGAAAAATGCAACAAATCAATTTATTCAGAAAAGAGAATAAGTGCATACTCACTGTCTGCTGGCTGAGCTGCTCTGATAGCACTCGGCTATCCTCTGCCTGACCTGGCTTCATCACCTCCTGCTGAGCAGTAGTCTCCTCAATCCACTGGATGAGTGCTCCATGGCAGGCCCGGTAATCCCCTAGCACTTCTTGGATACTCTCTAGTTCAGATTGTCTGTAAGCAAAAAGGAATTAGTAATCATCACACATTTGGGGGTTTATATAATCCTGAGAATAAACTATTTCCCTCCCTGGTCCAGGCCACCTATAGGAAGATCCACAGAGATCATAGATCCAAGGGTGAGGGCAATGGACTATTTCATTTGATGGTAGGATGCTGCTTCCTTAGTCTTGGAAAATGGAAGATATTCAAGCCTCTGGATTTTAAGTCCGAATACCTAGAGCCAGGAACCTCAGAAATCATATAATTCAATGTCCTCAGTTTATAGATGAGGAAATTGATAGCCACAAAAGAGAAATGATTTGTCTAAGGTCATATAGCTAGCTTAAGCATCAGAACCAGGATTTGAACCCAGGTATTCGGACTTAAAATCCAGAGGCTTGAATATCTTCCATTTTCCAAGACTAAGGAAGCAGCAATAGCTAGTCTTCAATTAGCTGCTACCTCTTCAAGTGATTGTTTCCTCTGAGATATTAAAAGTAGCAGCAACAGACAGATAAATCCTTGAAACCACATCACTAGCCTGGCAGTCAACCACAAACCCGGTGAATTCTGTATTTCACGTGAGATTATTTCCTAGTGTCAGGCAGCAGCTGTTGTCTTCATCTATACTCCTAAATCCTGACCTATACATTGGGATTGGGACTCTCAATACTGCATAAGGTAAAGGAGCAATAGTGGTTCTCTGTATTAGCCCAGTGAGGACATACATGCCTAACAGACCATACCTGTTCAGTATGTCACTTTTAGAACAATTAAAAGCACCAGTGGAAAGAAGCCCTACACTACCAAGAACCCTGATCTGGGTAAGTATCAAAGTAAGTACCACAGGAACTCACTCCACCTACCCTGTGTGGAAGATTCAATCCTTGTGAAGTACTTCTGCTCTGACCTATATGTGTGTGTGTGTGTGTGTGTGTGCGTGTGCGTGTATACATATATACATATACATACATACATATATACATCCTGATCTCAATAGAGTGGCCAATCTTCCCTATTTAAACCTAGCCCAAAGCTACCAAACCCAAGCTGCCTTTTCTTAATCCTCATTCTCCTTGACCTCTCTACAGTCTTTGTCACAGTAGATCACTCTTTGGAACTGTCTTCTCTCTAGGTTTTTAGGACTTACCCTCTCCTGGTTCTCCTCCTACCTATTTGACTGCTCCTTCTTTCTCTTTTGCTGGATCATCTTCTAGATCACACCCTCTAACCACGGGTGTCCCTGTGGCTGTCCCTGTCCTGGGCTCTCTTCTCTTCTCCCTCTGTACTACCTTCACTTGTTGATCTGCCTTGATTACTGCAATAACAGGATTCTCCCCACTTCAATCCATTCTCCATTCAACCACTAAAGTGATTTTCCTAAAGTGTAGGTCTGATCACATCACCTCTCTTACTCAATAAAATCCAGGGGCTCCCTATCACCTCCAGAATCAAATACAAACTCCTCTGTTTATTGTTGAAAGTCCTTCAAAACTTGTTGTTCAGTTTTTTTGTCATGTCCTACTATTTGTGACCATACTTGGGGTTTTCTTGACAAATATACTGGAGATAATGGTTTGCCACTTCCTTTTCCAACATATTCTGCAAATGAGGCAAACAGGGTTAAGTGATTTGCCCAGGGTCAGATAGCTAATATTTGAACGTAGGAAGAGTCTTTCTGACTCAAGGCCCAGCATTCTATCTACTGTGCTACTTAGTTGCCCCATAAAATCTAATTCCCTCCTATGATTTCAGTCTTCTTATGGTTTTCTCTTCACCATGTCCTTTCCAATCAAGTGAAGCTGGAATCCTTGCTATTCTGCGAACAAAATACTTCATCTCTTGGTTCTGAGCATTTTCTCTGGCTGGCCCCATTTCTGGACTAATCTCCCTCCTCATCTCTGCCTCTTGCCTCCCTGGCTTTCTTTAAGTTCCGACTAAAATCCTATCTTCGACAGGAAATCTGTTCTAACCTTTCTTAATTTTCGTGGCTTCCTTCTGCTAATTATGTCTTATTAATCCTGTATAGAGCTTGTTTGCATAGTTGCTGTCTCCCCCATTAGACTGTGAGCTTTTTGAGGATAAGGACTATTCTGAGCCTCTCTCTGTATCCCCAGAACTTTAGCACAGGGCCTAGCACATTGCATGTGTTTAATAAATGTTTATTGATTGACTGTCACCCAAAAGAAGGACTCAAAGTATTATGAAGAAGTGAAACTAAACATCAGGAATAGAATCTTGGATTGGCACATTTATTTGCCAAAAGAGAACAATGTATACTCTAGAATTTTTGAAAAATACAAATTCTGAACCCTCCATTGGTATAAAGTCCTATACTAATAGCCCATTATCAAGGTACAGACACAGGCCTGGTTTCTTACGAGAATCTGCCAGTAGAGCATCAACTCTGGAAGGGCCTACCAACCACCAGAACTGGTAACAGACTGACAGGTGTATGCTAGTTTAGTTCAGAGAGCCTTATTACCAGGGAGGCTTCAGAGTGATGCATTTTTTTCCCCAACAGAATTTCTTGAAGAACATCTGTTAAACTGCAGAGGACTTGCAATCAGCTTGTGGAAAGAGTCTGTGTGTGGACAAAATGCTAGATTTTATAGGTACTGGGCAGCTAGGTGGCACAATGAATAGAGCACCAGCCCTAGAGTCAGGAGGACCTGATTTCAAATTTGGTCTCAGACACTGAACACTTACTAGCCACATGGCCTTGGGCAAGTCAATTGCCCTGCCCACCCCCTTCCAAAAAGAAAAAAAAAAGAAAAAATAGATTTTATAGGTATTGAAGTCAGCATAAACTAGGAAAAAATTATGGTATCTGAAAGGAAAAAGAATCTCTGAAAAAAAGGTTCATGTTTTTATTTTAAGGTGATATAATAATTTGGGCCTTAAGAAAATGTTATGGGTTAGAAAACCCTAGTCAGTAAATTTTAATAGGCCTAGCCTACATGCTTATTCCCTACCAACTGCAAGGCAACCAGCATAGAGGTGATGAGGTATCTGGTCTAGACAAGGCTGCTGACCACTAGGAAGGGCATTCTAGGTATCATCACTGTGAAATGGGTAGAGTAGTGCTAGGTCATTTCCATCCCTTTTCCGAAATCTTCCTTCCCCCTCCCTTCCTCCTTCTCTTCCAGATGGGGTCAGAATTTCCTGGTAGTTATCCCATCTGTACTCTCAATGCTCTGGAGCAGGGAAGGCTAGAGCCCCTCCTACTCACCGGCTCTCTATCTGGGCACCAACTCTTTGCCAGCGCTCCTGCAGCTGGGCACCCCTTTCTTGGCACCGCTCCAGGTCCAGGCTGCGCTCAGGCGTCAGGCGGTACAGCTGCTCTGTCACCATTTTGGCTTTGGCAATTTCCTCATCCAGCACCAAGAAAACTGAGTTCTTGTCCTTTACATCACTGAGCCATTGCTACAAAAATATATAGACGGTCAGTCATGGCATTGCAGCCTCAACATTCTTCCCAAGAAGTGAAATACAGATTCTGTAAGACCAAGGAAACCATTGAAAAACACACAGATTTGGCTGAGAGCTGGTCATAGATTGTATTCACAGTTCAGGAACTAAGCCATGAAGATATTTCTGTAATCATAAGTAGGAAGAAAACTAGGCTATGGCCCATGCCTTTCTGAAGGCTCACTGGGCAACAAAGCAGTCACATGAATATGCCTTGTCAGAAATAATGAAAACAAAGATTCCAATGACAGCCCTGTGGGTTGGGGGGCATTGCAAAAATATCAGGGTCTAAGAAGGTCACATCTTTCCAGCTATAGACACTGAAATCTCCCTCCTTTTGGAGCCATTTATTTAAGTTCCAAGAACCATTGCTGTCATTACTGTTCCAAGTTTGACAATGTTAATGAAGCCATGGTGAAGAGTCATCATGACTAACCTCTAAAGCAGCCCTGTGAGACTGCAGAGCTGCGAGATCTGCAGGCACAGCTTCCTCCTGACTCAGCTTGATTTCATATCCTCTGACTAAGAGTTCAGCTCCTTGGATACTCCGGACTATAACATCAACTGTCTTTAGTCTGCCAGGGATAAATGAGAAAAGAGCACTGTAAGTTCTAAAAAGCATATACATAAAGTATACAGAGAGGAAGAGAAATAATAACAACTGACATGTCTATAGAGGCAATGGGATGTCATGGAGAGACAGCTGGCCTTGGAGCCAAAATGACCTACCTGCCTCTGGCACACACTAAACTTCTCAGTGCTCTGAGCAACTCCCTAAAACCAGAAGTGGCAAAGAAAGTATGAACCCGCATTGGTAGAGGGAGTTTCCTCCTCCAGGAGTTCCCTATATCAATGAAATCATGTCTAATAATCCCTATCCTCTGAAAACGAGGACTCTGCAGCTTCCCTTAGTAGATCACTGCATTGTTTTATCAATCCTATAGTAAAACAAAACAGAACAGAACAGGGATTTTCTATTTTTTAAGAGCTAAGAGGAACTCTAGTAATAATCTAGTCCTACCTCTTTATTTTACAGATTGAGGAAACTGAGATTCTATTCTCATTGGAACACAGGCTCAGCCTCAGTGACTACCCATATGTATAATCCTGCTTTCAAAGTGTACAAAACACTTTTCCCACAACTATAACAATACTACAAGGAAAATTGTCTTGGTATTCTGTGTGCCTTACAGATAAAGACAATGAGGCCCAGAAAGGTTTAGCCACCACCACTGGTGGTCCCATAGCCAGTATTCCCCCCTGAGGTCACTGAACTCTAGATGTTCCACTATCTCACAGGGCCGAGATGAAGAAGAGCTCCTCCCAGCAATATCTGAATAAGAACTACCTTTGCTACAAAGTCACTATAGTTTCAAAGAAATCAGACAAGTAGTGAGGTATGTGTGCATCCACTTTAAACACATGTTACAGCTATGAGTGGCCCTGTGAAGCACATTGTCTTGGTCTGACTGATATCTATGCTTGGTATCATTGCTGAACCAAGTTAAAGATAGCCACATTCACTCAAAAATAGATCATATTACCTATTTACTAAGCAAAGAGGAGCTGTAGTAAAGCATGGTAACTTCTGTTGCATAATTGACCCTGCATCCAGGAACCTCTGAAACCTAGGACACACAGCAACACAGATATAACTGGAATATTAACCATCCAGGAAATGTTCAGATGCAGTCTGGAGTAGACTACACTGGCTAAAGAATGAATATGAGTGTTTATATACTGAACAGAGCATGAGATAACACCTTCTTTGCTTTAATCTAAGTCATTTATAAAAATGAAGAATGGAACAAAAGAGTGGAACTCTCAGGTCCCCAACAGTGTAGTGTTGAAAGAAACCTGAATCTGGAATTAGAGGACATGGGTGCTTAATACCTATGTGACCATGGACAAGTACATTCACCTCTCTAGAACTTGATTTTCTGATTTATAAAATAGGGGGTTGGATTTGTAAGGCCCCTTCCAGCTCTAAATCCCTAATACTATTCTCTAAATGTGTCAATTATTATAAGGAATACTAAAAAAAAGCCTTTAAGAAATAATTCAGAAGATAGTTAACATGGAAATATGTTTTGCACAACTGCACATGTATGGTCTATATCAAACTGCTTGCCTTCTCAGGGAAGAGGGAAGGGAGGAAGGGAAGGAATTTGGAACTCAAAATTTTCAAAAACAAATGTTAGAAATTATTTTACATGTAATTAATAAAAATTAAAATATTAAATAAAAAGAAATGCAGAACATGGCTAACATAGAAATATGTTTTGTATGACTTCACATGTATAATCTATATAAAACTGCTTGTTTTCTGGGGGAGGCAGGGACAGAAGGAAGGGAGAAAATTTGGAACTCAAGATTTTAAAAAATTATTTAAAAATTTTTTTACATGTGCTTGGGAAATATTAAATGAAATAAATAAAAATATATCTATATAAAAAGAAATAATATGGAGGAAAAAACCCATCTAGAATTAGATGAACTCTATAAAAGGAAGAAAGGGAAGAAAATGGATAAACACATCGTGAGGAAGACTTAGAGGAAGTGAAATGTGAGTGGTTATGACATTTTATGTTATGAATCACACCTGTCTAATTGAAAGTGGTTGTAGAGCAAGTTTGATTATATTGATGTTCAGTATTGTTTGTAATATATATTTTTTAAAATGTTAAGCAGTATACAGAACAAAGTCAGGAAGTGAAAGAGATCAAATATTGTCAAGTGGGTAAACATTCTGGCTTAATCAGTCATGGAAAGGAAGAGTACAGAAGTCCTGTGACACCTAGAGTAGGTAAACCATCCCCAAAATAAGGAGGGCAAGGGACACAATAACTCCAAGCCTCAACAAAGGTGACTGTCTCAAACACATCACCCAGATCTCTGTGGGCCACGATGACTAAGACCTTCCTATATGCCACACAAAGACACTGAGGAGACACAAAATGATGTAGTGGAAAGAATGTTGAGGCCAGAGTGAGCAAACTTGGGCTGTAATTCCTGGCCCTGCCAGGCCCTGCCTACTGTGCAGGCCATAGGGCCTTAGCTAAGCATCACTTCAACTTGCTTCCTTTATCTATAAAATGGAGATACAAAATACCACGTGCTTCCTTACCTCACAGGGTGGTTGTGGAGAGAGAGCACTTTATACTGTATGTCTATAGTG
The DNA here is from genome assembly GCA_011680675.1 of Gymnobelideus leadbeateri. Classification (NCBI taxonomy): domain Eukaryota; kingdom Metazoa; phylum Chordata; class Mammalia; order Diprotodontia; family Petauridae; genus Gymnobelideus; species Gymnobelideus leadbeateri. The sequence continues at coordinate 455,525 of WOXC01000231.1, forward strand.
AAAAACTCAGTACTTATGGACTTAGGGGAGAAAAGAGAGTCTAAAAGATAAATGACAAATTTAAGGACTGTTCTTCCACACAAATAGCTGAGGGGTCAATAAGTTGGAAACAAGCTTTGGAGTGCGGGGCTATGTTTAAAACTTTGTCATCTTCTATTCTGTTGTTAACCAAAGGGAAGATGTCACTCACAGTGATTTTACTGAATCATTTAAGGAAATATAATGAAATGACCATCAAGAGCTTTTTGCCACACCTCTCAAATTCAGCCAGCAGCTCACCTTAGACTTCCCCTTCCTTGAGATGCTGTGAACTAAAGACTGTAGTTGTTCTTTACCTAAAGCTAGGATCACCAAACCTCTGAACACCTACAGATCTTCCTGGATTTCTCCTAAACAATTCAAGGCCAGGACACTGCATAAAGACCCTCTGTTACTGATCCCATTCCAAACTGCTGTCCCTAGAATCAAAGTCCCAGCTCACTCACTTATCCAAGTAGACAGAGGACAGACCATACACATGGGTCATCTTTTCCACCAGCAGGTTGAGCTCTGAGCGAAGGGTTGGAACACTGGACCCTGATGGGGATTGCTGGAGGAAGGTTTTACATCTTGTAGAAATGTTGTCAAAATCAGACTTCAGTTGCTTCAGATCTTCCTGGGTATGCTATCAGAAACCAGAGATAAAAATGGAGGAAAAAAAAACCTAATAAATAATAGGAAAAAAACAAGTAGGGATTTAACAGATTTAATTCTCTCCACCCACCTTTTTATTTCTCCTTAAGGAAAGATACAAATTAACTTTTTAATTCAGAGTTTAAATTTAGCCTGGACAACAAGACTCTGGGTGGTACTAGAAAAATAGACTTAGAAAAACATAGGCTCATCATGGTGAAGTGTTTCAGATAGTAACCAAATTGTATGGATTTCTCACTCTTTATTAAGCATTAATGAAAGAAACAGAGGAATGACATTCCTCTTGACCTATTACATCTTTTCCATCCATTCTGGCCCAGCTCAAACCTCTCCTTCTTTGGCCAAGGCAAGCATTTATTAAGTACCCACTATGGGCCAAGCACTGTCCTAAGTTCGAGGATACAAAGAAAAGGCAAGAGACAATCTCTGATGTCAAGGAACTCACAATTTAATGTGGGAAACAATATGCAAACAACTATGTACAAACAAAATATGTATAGGATAAACTGGATATTACCATGCCTATCCTAGGATAAGCTTATCACCTGAAATTGCATCATCGTGCAGACTGGTTCTACTTCAATACTCATACCTCAGCATGCTCAGTTGCCTCTCCCCTCTGAATGGAGGGCAGAAGGGCAGAGAAACAAACTCCTTCCAAAGTCTCTCTTTACAGAGGGCTCAGAATTTACCAGCCAACTCTTCATTTCACATTCTCTGTTCGGCTTGGTTTCACGCCCCCTGGATGAGATGCCCTCTGGCACACCATACACTCCCTTTAACTTCCCTTCATGTATTGTCCTTCTCCACTAGACTATAAGCTCTCTGAGGGCAGGGACTGTCTCTCTTTTTCTTATTTGTATCCCTGGAGTTTTATACAGTGCCTGGCACATAGTAGGTGCTTAATATATTACTCCAGCAGCACAAGTCAACTCTTTACCCTTAAGTAATTTGACATTTGCAAGACTGGCTATAGGAGACTTGAGTTCTCTTTGGAAACTCCTCAAGATATACATTTCAACTGCCAAAAAGCTGCAGTTTACTCTCTTAGGTTCCACTCTGCTTCACTCATCTACTGACTAGCCCAATAAAAGCAACTCCCCTCACTCTCAGAGCTGACCTCCTGCTCTGCGATGCGTAATGCATTGTCTTGCCGAGCATCCTCTTCAGTCCTGGAGCCAGGTGAGGATTGGATGCGCCTGATCAGCCTCTGCTCACACTCCTCCAGACGGAGTCGAATGTTAGTCAGTTCTGAGATGTACATCCTAGCAACCCTCTCATCCTTATCTTCTGCAGAAACATAAACACTCAAGTTGATCAGAGGTCACTGCAGAGAACAATGTCTACTTACCCCCAGCATAAGATAAGAGTTCTTTAAAATAACAGAGGACAAGAGACTAAGGATTCAATCTAACATTCTTTTAGAAAGAAAGGCTCCACTGGGGGACAGAGTTCAAATCTGGTCCTGAATTCTATGCACAGTGAACTCTGTAAAATGAGGATACAATTACTTAACCTTATCTCCCAGGGCTGTTGTGAGAAAGTCTTTTGTAATCTGTAAAGTGCTATATAAATGTGACCTATTATTGTGATTATCTGTTTCCCAAGTTGTGTGGAAAAAAAGTGTTTCATAAACTATAGAGCACTATGTAAAGGAGTGCTTCCAAAATGTGATTTGCAGATTTCATGTTTATATGACTTTCCCCAACCTATATGCATCTTAAATGCTAAAAAAAAAATGTGATGTTATAGTGAGAAAAAAGGAACTATATTTAGAGAGTCCTGTAAGGTACTCCCTCTCTTAAGAGCACCCTTTCCTTGGGGCATCTAGGTGGCGCAGTGAGTAGAGTGTTGGCCCTGGAATCAGAAGGACCTGAGTTTGGATCTGGCCTCAGACACTTAACGCACACACAAAGAAAAACCTAGCCCTGTGACCTTGGGCAAGTTACTTAACCTCAATTGCCCTCCAAAAAGCAAAAAAAAAAAAAAAAAAAAAAAAGATCACCCTTCCCACACCCACCATTCTCCAAGGACTCAGCCAGTTGATGGTAGTGTGCTTTGCAAGAATCCACCTCCTCCTCTAGGCGTAGACGATCAGCCACTGAGAAGAGTGAGGAATCCCTGCTATCTTGAAGGAAATCTTCATAGTGGGTCTGGAGGTTCTCCACGACCTGATGACATTCACCAGGGGCCAAAGATCGAAGCTAAGAAGTGTGAGAAATCATTTCAAAGACTACGGTCAATTCAGGTTATATTTTATCAACATACCTGCTGTTTTCCCTAACCAAGTAAACTGGTATTTTCATTTACTAATACTAAATTTCCACAAGAATATCCCTGATTCCCCAATCTTCCAGTCAACTGGATAATCCTTCCACTGGAACCAAAAGAAATTCTCCTGACAAAGTCAACCCAAAAGAATATGGAGAGAGGTATCTATCAAATTACCTTCTCCAGGTTCCAGTTCTGCACAAGATCAATGTCCTTCCGCAGATAGTGCCAAGAAATAAGACTTTTGGTATTCACATGCAGCTGATGCCAAAGGGTCATCACCTTCTGATATGATTGCTCCACTCTGGAAATAACACAGGGACACATTACTATATGGTCAAAAAAGTACTTACAATGTGTTTACAAGGGTAAACCTTGTAACAGAACCTCTTTGTACGCTAGGGGATTCTAACACTAATATATGCTAGAGAAAATCAGTTTCAGAGAAGGTGCAAACCTGCCTGCATTCTTCACTTGGAAGTTCCCCAAATCAATGAAATCACAGTTCTGGTCCCTATAGTGTTCATTATACATGAGCTGCTACTGTTGAATTCAACTAATAGTCTTTTACTGGCCCTAGACTTGGTTTCAGAAATATTCTAGGATTTAGAACTGGAAGTAAGAGAGATGGGGAATGATGTGTGAAAAGTGTTGCAAATGTAGTCAGACATGGACAATAGGTGGGTCAATTTTCCTTGACTGTTTTTCCTTTGTAGGTAGTTAGATGGTAGGGTGGAGAATATTGGACTTAGAGGCAGGAAAAAGTGAGTTCAAACCTTGTCTGAAGGTTTGAACTTATTAACTGTGCAACCCTAAGCAAAGTCACTTAATTCATCCCAGACTCAGTTTCCCCATCTGTAAAATTGGGCTTATAATACTACCCACCTCATAGAGTTGTTGTGGGGATCAAAATGAGTTAATAAAGGCAAAGTATTTTGCAAAACTTAAGCGCTACATAAAGATCAGCAATCGTCATCATTATTATTATTGTTATTAATTACAAAAGTCAGCTCCTTAAGAGATTTTGGCTGTGGACTGCTGCTGCTGTCCAGCCTAATGTCAGAGAGCTGGTAGAATAATCACAAAGAAGACCACACATGGCCAGAAAGCCTGAATTTCCTTCTAGCACCCAGGATCTTTGTCAATGAGTAAAAATACAAGTCAAAGGACTGGGAGTAGGTGGCTGAACAGGCCCCATATTCTAACTTTGAAGCTCCATTTTCAAAGAAGCAGCCAAGAAAACTGTTGGCTTGGCATTAAGAGTCATTATTTCTAAACAGAATTTTCACAACTAAGTAAGATCCAGTTTGAAAGCAAGATGCCCATTACCCAATCAGGGGCTTTGTGAGCTGTGCTTCAAAGTACATACCAGGCACCAATAGAAACAGAACTCTGGGAGACCTAGAGCTGAAAGGTGAGTGGACAATGAGCTAGCAAACAAAAAAAGGGCAAATAACAATCATGAGCTATTGTGTCAGAAGAAGATTAAAACTTGGGAGGCAATTTTCAAAGTCTTTTATCAAAGAGCAAATAAATCTTGGAAACTATGATACTTAAGACTCTAAGTTACTTATACCTTCTATATCTTTATGTAAATTTTAAGGTGTTGTGGATATTATGTTGATTGGCTTTGTTTTTCTTTAAAGATCTATATTTTCTAAATATGACTGTTCTAAATTAGTCATTTCTAATCGACATGTCTAACTCTCACTGGACTAGGAGTCAAGAGACCCAAGTCCTACTTTAAATTTTGACACTAACTAGTTAGTCACCTTATACAAGCACTGGACTTCTCTAGGCCTCAGATTCCACATCTCTAAAAGCACTGAGTTGATTAAATGCTCTCAATATTCCTCCTGCTTTAAATTCGATTAGGCTATGTTATTAATTACTCCTGAAAAACCCCAGACTATAAGCTCCAAGAGGACAGGGAACACATCTGATTTAAATTCTGTCTTCCGTAGTATCTAGCCCTGTACTCTGTACTCAGGGAAAGCTTAATAAATGTTGACAGAATTCTGCAACCTGATCCCTCAGAGTTGTTAGTGTTTCTTCATCTTCTTCAAACGATCAGGTCTGCTCCCTTGCTTACATCTGGTGTCTGCCTGGTAGAACTAAGCTCCTTGATGGCAGGGACTATTTTTCATTCTCTTCTGTCTTTATATCTCCAACAATTAGCAGGGTTCCTTACACTGAATAAATAATGCTTGCTGGATTAGACTGGAACTAGCACTTTGAAGGTCAAAGGATAAACTACCAAAGGGGCAGTGTGCCCTTTAGTGGTACTAATCCCAAACCAGAGTAGCCCACTCAAGAAAGGTGTGCCTACCCTTCAGAAAACCTATATGGACAGTTCCATTGCTCAGAGAACAGGGATTCTTAACCTGGGATCCATGACAGTGGGAAGTATCCAAGGATAATGTTTCAGGGGTGTTGTAAACTTGGATGGAAAAAAACTGCATCTTTATTTTCAGTAATCTCTAACTGAAATTTGTCATTTCCTTCAATTATTTAGAAACATGATTCTGAGAAAGGGTCTGAGAACATAGTCTTTTCCAGTCTGCCAAAGGGATCCAACCATGACACAAAAAAGGGTAAGAACCTTTAGATTTAGGGGCAGCAGATCATTTCCAAATCCACGTTTTTAAAGGTAATGTTAAGATGAATTTGCACTCCCAGGAGAGCCTCTAACTCACAGTAAAAGAAGGTACCCAGAAACTAAGTAGGGATTGGGGGGAGGTGGCAGTAGCAGTGAAAAAGAAGCCATCTCAGGATTTTTTTAAATCACCATAACCATTATACACAACAGATAAACCACCTGCTGACTACTGATTTTACATCTCTCTATACATGTCATGTGTGTATAAGTATCTTGAATTGCAAGAAATTTACCAGCCACATCTGATTTTCTGCCACTCTATCCTGAATCATGAAAGAAATAGTTTTAAAAAAACTGCCATTAATTACTGTTTATTCTGTGCAAGTGATTATTTAAAATATACAACTCACATTTCCACACTATTTTATAGGTTACAAAGTGCTTTCCTCCCAAATGTCCTATGATAATACAAGGCTTATTATTCTCACTTTATAATGGAAAAACTGAGGATCAGAGAGGGAAGACAATATGCCCCCGCTGGTACGGAGTTAGTAGGTCAATAAATAGATAAGGATTCAAACCCAGGACTCTTATCTCTAATTCCAGTATCCTTTCAATGATATCACACTGCCTTTCCCTTATCTATGCACATGTAGTGATACAGTAAACATCTCCTAAAGAATGAAGGTATATACTCTTTTTTTATTTTTTGCTTTTGGAGGGGAGAAGGTAGGGCAATTGGGTTTAAGTGACTTGACCAAGGTCACACAGCTATTTTTTGTGTTAAGTGTGGGAGGCCAGATCCGAATCTAGGTCCTCCTGACTTCAGGGCCGGTGCTCTATTCACTGCGCCACCTAGCCGCCCTGAAGCAAACACTTTTGAGGAGGAACAGGGCAAAAGGAGAGAACAAAATAAATGGGGTTGGGGTGGGACAGGATGGAGGGAAATATAGTTTCTAACAACATGACTATTATAGAAGTGTTTTGCATGACTACACATGTATAACCTATGTCAAACTGCTTGCTTTCTCTGATTAAACCATTCTACAGAGCAATTTGGAACTATGTCCAAAGGGCTATAAAACCATGTATATCCGGGGCGGCTAGGTGGCGCAGTGACTAGAGCGCCGGCCCTGGAATCAGAAGGACCTGAGTTCGGAGCCGGCCTCCGACACCCAATCCGCACAAACAAAAACCTAGCCGTGTAACCTTGGGCAAGTTACTTAACCCCAATTGCCCTAAAGGGGCGGCTAGGTGGCGCAGTGAGTAAGAGCGCCGGCCTCGGAGTTTGGATGACCCGAGATCAGATCCGGCTTCAGAAAATGAGCACCCACGCATAAATAATGACTAGCCGTGTAACCTTGAGCAAGTTACTTAACCCCAATTGCTTAAAAAAAAAAAAAACAAAAAACAAAAAAAAAAAAACATGTATATCCTTTGACATAACAATACCACTACTAGATCTGCTTTCCAAAAGAGATAAAAAAAAAAAGGAAAGGGACCTATATGTACAAAAATGTTGGCAGCAGCTCTTTTCTGGGGAGTAAAGAATTAGACATTGAGGAGATGTACATCAATTGAGGAATGGCTGAACAAGTTGTGGTATGCAATTATGATGGAATACTGCTGTACTATATGAAATGATGAGCAGGATGCTCTTAGAAAAACCTGGAAAGACTTGCATGGGCTGATGCAAAGCGAAATGTACTGTGTACAAAATAACAGCAATATTGTAAGATGATCAGCTGTGCATGATTTAGCTATTCTTAGCAATACCCAAGCAAAACCCAAGACAACTCTGAAGGACTTATGATGGAAAATATTATCCATCCCCAGAGAAAGAACTGATGGTGTGTGGATACAGACTGAAGTATACTTTTTTCCCCTTTATTTTTCTTGAGTTTTTTTTGTCTATGTTTTCTTTTACATATGACTATTATGGATGTTTTACATAACTACACATACATAAGCTACATGGAAAAAACCCCAAAAGACATAAGGGAATATTTCTAGAATCTGAGGAATGTGTATTTTTCCTTAAAAACAAGTTTAATGTGACTGTAGGAGGCTGGTACTGTTATTTATTCCCCTTCTACAGATAGATGAAGAAGGTGGCAGGTAGGTGACACAGTAGATAAAATGCTGGGCTTTGAGTCAGGAAGATCTGAGTTCAAATCTGACCTCAGACACTAGCTGTGTGACCCTGGGCAAGTCACTTAACCCTGTTTGCCTCAGTTTCCTCATCTGGAAAATAAGCTGAAGGAAATGGTAAAGTATCTTTGCCAAGAAAATCCCAAACAGGGTCATGAAGAGTCAGACACAACCTAAATGACCCAACAACAACAACATAACATTCCTCCCAAGGGCTTATCCAGTCTTTTCATAAAGACCTCCAATGAGAAAGATTCCACTAGCTCCTGAAGCAGACAAGTGGCCTCAGGGATAGCTCTCATTGTCCCTTATAGTAAACCTAAATCTGCCTGTTTGAAACTTCTACCCACTGCTCTTAGTTGAGTGCTCTGAGAGCAGGCAGAAGAAATGCAATCTGTCTTCTCTGTTATTATCTTGAACTGAGTGCTCCTGTTCCCCTCGAAGCTTTCTTTCCCCCAGGATAGCTATCACTAGCTCCTTCCTCTGATGCTCATGTGGCATGGCTTCTAACCTCTTCACTATCCTGAGGTACCTTATTTTGGACATGATTGCACCCATCAATGTCTTTCCTAAACATAGTGCACAGAACTAAAAGGATGCTTTAGAAGTGGCCTGATCAGGACAGAGGACAGAGCTTCTCCCCTGAGCACTACACTGCTCATAACACAGGTAGAGTTCACATTAGCCCTGGAGCTCCACGTCACAATGATGACTTATTTTGAGCTTACTGTTCACTAAAACCCTTGGATGCTTTTCGCAGGAGCAAGGCCAAGAAAGAGACAAGTGAAACACAAAACCTGCTCCATAGGAAACAAATTCATAGAGTAAGGAGGTTAATATTCCTGTAAAAACTGTACCAGGTCGGCAGCAAAGCATCTACAGAACACTTTTTTTTAGATAACTTCATTTTTGTTTCCCACACAGGTGGCACATAGCCAATACTCAATAATGTGGGTTTTAAAGGTACTTTAGAAATCAGCTACTCATGTACTAAGTCCACCAAAAAACAGTAGCAAACACTTATAGCACTTTTAGACAAAGGCAAGGAAGCAGCATGATGTCATGAAAAGAAGGCTAGACCTGGCAGAAGATCCAAATCACTTCCGCCCTCTGGTTTGTAAAGTGCAGAGGCATCAAATGAAGGAGCTAGACCAGATGATCTTAAAGGTACTTTTCAGCTCTAGCATTCCATCACGAGGACAATGCCACATGTAGACACAGCTGCGCATTTTACAAAGTGTTTTGCAAAAAGTGCTTTAGCAGCACAAGTCTAATTATCTTTATTTGAGAAATGAAAAGAACGAGGTTAATAAAGGTAAAGTGACAAGCTTAGGTCTAGGAAGCGGTGGAAGCAGGACCAAAACCCAGGTGGTCTCACACCAAGCCCAAGGCCATTATCTCTGACTTAAGAAAAGAAAATGGATCTTTTTTTTAATTCAGAGAAAAGAACAGAAAGAAGGCCAGAAAAACAAGACAGCTTTGAAAACTCTTACAAAGAAAAGCAAATTATGTATAATAGAAACTTTTTTATGTACAATTCCCTTTCTCTGTTCTACCAGGTCTATGCAAATAGTCTGTCTGGTGTTTGTTCAGTGCAGAATAACAAAAATATTAAAAGGAAAACAATTATCCACTCCTAGTTTAGGAGGTGAGTGGAAGGGCACCCAAGGGAATACCGTAACTCTGGGGCACAACACAGTATCCTCACTGGAGACAGACATAGGGTTGTCAAGACTCTTTATGGACTTGGGTAAAATGGATTAAATTCTTTCCTGTATTCTATTCACTTCATTTTGTATCAGTTCGAACAACTCTTCTCAAGTTTCTCTGAAACCACCTCATTCTTAAAGCAAAATAGTATTTCATCATATACACCTAACACAACTTCACCTATTCCTAAATTGATGGGCTCCCTAAGTACTACTTTAGCTGTAGCCCCAATATTGAGGTATATTGTCTTATTGTTGTCATTATCTTTAATGAAATTATTGACTGTTTCTAAAATTGGTTCTTTGACCAACACATTTTTTAGGATTAAATTAGTTTCCAATTAAGTTAATATTTGTTCCAAAAGGCCTTTGTTTAATTGCATTGAGTTAGGTCAAAAAAAGATGAATTTCTTACTTCTGAAGAAAAGAAATTGTCCTGTATTTAAAAAAAGAAAGAAAGAAGGAGGGAAGGAAGGAAAAAAAGAAAAGAAGAAGTTTGATTTCATCTCACCTTACAACAATGACCCCTCTGCCCTCTCCCATGAAAGTTTAGGTAACTAAATTATATTGTGGCCTGAAACATCTTGATCTTCAACTGCAAAATTACTTAGGATCATGAAGAGGGTTGTTGCTTTTTTAAATACAAATGTTAAATACAGAAAATTAAATTTTAGAAAGCCAGAGGACCTTCTAAAGACTTAAAATATATAAATACATGTGTACATATGGAAAAGCCCAGAGTTCCCTTTTGAGCTAAGGAACAGTATGTTAGCTATAGTCAACAGCATGAAATACTAGAGCTGCTAAAAGGTCACTTTCACAAAAGAAGTGCCAGACTTGGTCTTCAAGGTTAGCAGCTCTGGCAGGTGCATGGTCAAGCACAGGAGGAGGCACAAATTTGGCATGGAGAAGAAGTACCTGTTGGCCACCTCAATGGCATCTTTGTTTGGTGGAGGAATGAGGAAGCACACTGAGGGCACCATTGCCTCATTTCCTGTGGGGCTGATCACCTTCCACTTGGTCCTCTGGGAATTATCTTCCAATACACACTCATCATTCTTGCAGATGGTGATCTACAGGGACAAGGAAGGCAAATTTGCAACAACAGCAAAACAACGAATCCTAGACCAGTCTGAAAGCTGTAAAATGGTGAAATGGCCTACAAGATGGATTCATAGTGACCTGAGCCTGAAATATTTAACTTCAGTTTTGGAAAAAAGAAAAAAAAATACAAACTAACATTTAGTCCTCAGGAAAGGTGGTGAATTATGTAAGGCAGGTTAATATCTATCCTGTGATAGAATTCCAGAACTGGAAAAGGGCTACCAGGGGGCATTCTAGGACAGATCCTGACTTGAATACAAGACTTCTCTACAATAACCTTGAGAAAGGGTCATCCAGTGTCTGCTGTCAATTCAGGGAGTATTTTTTAAGAGCCTACTTTCTAGGTGTATAATACTATGTTAAGCATAGAAATAGGGATACCTATTAAGTAGAAGGCTTAGTTTCTACCCTCTAGGATTTTACTTGATAATTTCCTCTTTATAACTACAACCACCAAGAAAAATGGGAAATGTTCCCACAATTTTCTATTTGTAGGCTACATAATAGTTTTTTTCTTTTGAGACAATTTATGTAGTGCTCATCTTTCCTGGGAAGGAGGCTGGAAACTCGCATTTTACAGAAGAAGAAACTGAGACACATATTATATTTGATAGAAGAGATTTAACATTTCTATTTCTAGAGTCCTATTCCCAGGAATATATCGACACATTCTAAATCAAAGGACTATTTTACTTACTTCTTCATCTATTCTTTTCCTAGGCTCTCTCTCCATAGGCCTACCATCACCAATAACTCAAAGCAACATAACCTCCCCATCTTTTTCTCTCTGTCAGTCTTCCTCTTAGATTATTACCCCAATACCAAAATTTTCTTTCTCTCTCCATTGTTTTGTAAAGAAAACCAAAGGGTTTGCTGTCTGCTCACCTCGATTTGCCGGTAGTCACAGATAGCCTTGATGGAGATGGTGCTCTTTAGTATGTGGTCTGGATTTCGTGGCTTCAGTTGAATGACGGTTTTTGACCTCCCCACTAAACTGGCAACAGAACTCTTTGACTGAATAAGCTGCTCCTTTTCATCCTACAAAACAGGAAGAAAAAATGCAAACTACATTTCTAGTTGAGTCAACTAAATGTTTCTAGTTGAGTCAACTAAAACACTAACATAAACAACCCCTGCAAGAGAATGTTATATCTTGGGCAAGGATCCTCCACAGAGCTATCAGAGAAAGAGAGGACTGAAGGAACAAAGAGAGAACATTTCTGTCTTTTCAACAAGTGCTGGAGCACCTGAGTTTTACAACGCTCTCTCTCTCTTTCTCTTTGTTCCTTTCCCAATGATCACAAATCCACATGCAAAAAAAGAAAATGGGAATATCAATAACAGTAAAACAGGCTTTCATTGACAGAACCCAGTTGTTCCCACCCTGTCTGTGAGCAACTAGACAATCATACTCAATTCTCAATCTTGTAGAACAGAAGTCTATCCTCCAAACTGTACTATAATATCCACCATTTTTTAAATTAGAAAAGCTCAGATAGAAGTTGAAAAAAGCTCAAGAATCTAACTTTTTGGACCATAACTGGTAGTTAGATAAATGATTTGATTATATCAATTAAATACAACTTTCAAGACCTTGCAACTTTAGTGATTTGGAGACATTTGGTTAGTTTAAGAGAAAAAGCATAGAAAACAGAAACTCTAAAGACTCTACTGACCCAATTATCTCACAAACATGTGAGCTTCTTAAAGTATAACTGGTTAAGAGTATATTGCCAATTCCATTGGAGGATAGAGCACAATTTCAATTAATCAGCCAGGATGGTTAAAGCCCATTTGAGGAATAAAAGCCCCCTGAAGAGGACTTCCTTAAGGCAGGAATAGATGTGATGATGGGTAGAGAGTTAGTAATGCAAGGAATGCCATTGTTGAATTAAAAATATTCAAGAAAAGAATAATAAATACTGAACTACCTGTGCCTGTCCCAGGGAGCATGATTGAAAGAAATACAACTTTAACTTGTTAGTTAAGAAAGAGGAACGGGATATATCAGGGAGAGAGCCATACTGTTCCATGCTTGAAGTCTGGTCTACCCATCTCATCCTCCTGACATTAAGTATATCAATTTCTGTATAACCAATAGTCACAGGTCTCCACTTCCAGATATCAAGTGCTTAACAAAGAGAATTTTGAAAAGAACCAAAAGCCAAGACAGATGCTCCTGAACATGACAGCCTGAGAGTACAAGCAGAGGAGTAGACTCAGGTGATGCCGTGACCCCGATGACTCCACCAATCTGATGCCCCTGACCTGGAAAGCAGGGAACATAGCAACGACTCTCTAGAAGAGGAGAAATGATAACAATTGCAAAGGAAGTATTCTGCAGAAAGAGGGTAATGAAACTGGATACCATCTGCCTCCTTCATGTCTGTGGCCCTTCCAACTAAGCAATGACTAAAAGCTAACATCTAGGAAGAGATCTCTTAATGCAATGGCTTATCATCCCCTACCAAGGATAATTAATATTGTTCATCAGAGTGAAACACCTAACATGAACTTATTCATGTTGAACCTGTAAAGATGTTTTTAAACAGACTAGATTCACAGATGCCCAGTTGTTACCCAAAGGACAACTAGTGAATACCTCACTTTAAGTCACTTCTGTATTCTTACTCAGAGCCCTCTATTGAAATGTTCTGGCTCCACATCTTAGGAGTCCACCCCCTCAGCCTCACAAACAGATAATCACCTGTAACAGATGTCCAAATAAGATCAAGTATATCAACTATTTGTAAAACTTAAAGCATTACATTAATGATGGCTGGACTAAGTGATTGTGAGAGTCGGGGGGGGGGGGGCGGGGAAGGAAGGGAGGAAAAGAGAGAGGGAGGGAGGAAAGGGGAAGGAAGAGAGGCAAAGTGAGAATGAGAGAGAGAGAGAGAAAGAGAGAGAGAGAGAGAGAGAGAGAGAGAGAGAGAGAGAGAGAGAGAGAGAGAGAGAGAGAGAGATTGAGAGATCGAGGACACTCATTAGTTAAAAAAGAGGAATATAATATATCAGGGTGACAGCCATACTGTTGCATGCTTGAAGTCTGGTCTATTCTTCTCAGGTTTTTGGTATTAAACATGTCAATTTTTGTGTAACCAACAGCCCTTGGTCTATACTTCCAGAGAATGTGTGTGTGTGTGAAGGTATATAAAGACCTGTCTCTGATAGCTATCAGCTATGTACTCTCAGCACTTAGCCCATTTTCTCATCTGTAAAAAAGAAAATACACTTGTAGCACCTATCTTGTGGAGAAGTTATGAGGATCAAATGAGGAAATGTATATAAAAGTACTCTGTAAACCTTAAAGCACTGTATCACTGTTATCTGCTATTATTACTCTCAATTCACACAGAATTGCAGCTTGAGCCCTGTCTATTCCTGCCAACTCTGTACAATGTCCATTGACATTTAATAACAGAACAATCCTGCTCATGTTGGTTGTATTATTAGGTCTCTTGAGGGCAGATTTTTCAAGGGCAAATGAGCATAAATAGGATTTGGATTAAATATGGGTTGTTTCAGGCCCTTCTGAGATATAGTGAAATAATGGACATGCAAGGGCTTGGGAAAGTTAAAAGATCAATACAAGCATTATTCCACAAGCACTATTCATGCTTTTGTTGAACTACATACAAGTTAGGTTTAAACACTGAGCATGATGAAGACCAAATTCCTATTACCTTATAGTTCCACAGAGAAGAGGGCTGAGGAAAAATTCAACACAAGTATAGGTTTCATCATTTACAAACAGCTCACATCTTTCCCTCTGCCTAGCTGAGAGAATAAAGAGAGAAATCTGATGCCATGTCCCTCTGCCATTTCTCTACCTCAAATCTGCTTCAGCTATCAAATTAAAAGCAAGCTATCACATATGATAGGCACTGAGTGGCACAGAGGAAGTGCCTTGGGCCACAGGTCAATAATCTACTTGTGGAATCTCATCAACAGGTAGGCAAAGAGGCAGCTTGGCACCGTGCAAATAGGACTGGTGGTGAAATCCAAGTGCCAGTTGCTACACTTCCTAACTGTGTGACCTTTAACAAGGAATAACACTATTCAGAGTTTGTTTCCTTATTTGAAAAATAAGGATAACAACACTCCTGCTACATACTTCAGAGGGCTGCTGTGAGAACAATGGTCTGTAAACCTTAAAGTGCTACAAAAATATATCTTATCAATAACTTCTGCAAAGAAGAACAAAGAGAGGATAATAGAAAAGACAGAGAGGGGACTGTAGGAAACTGATTTCTTAAACTGCTAACTGAATAATAGCCTAATACTTTGCCAAACTGACCCCCTCTTAAGGAACATTCCAAAGCAGAAACGGTATCCTCAGCCGTATGATTCTGTTTTTTTCATGGTACTTTATGAAGACAGAAAGTATCCCAGCTAATACGCTGGCAAAACCCACCATGGAATCCTGGAGAAGGTCTTCAAGACGGGACAAGCTGGTGTTGTGGTCACATGAATACTTCCGTTTGATGGAGTCTTGCAGGTTCTTCAGGAATGTTTCTAGGTCTCTTGCATCACTAAAGAACTGTAGAGACACAATGGGGCAAATGGATGCCTTGAGCTCAGCACAACTAAGTGCCAGCTAAGAGTGCTCCCACTAAGCAGGATGGGGTCTACCTGTTATGCTGGGGTAGTAAAGTTCATGACCCAAAAGGGCACACAAAAATACATAGTGAAAGCCTTGAAATTCTGTCTTTATCAACCATTTATGATAAGGAAAAAACCCATATTAACTCCTATTGCTCTTCCTTCAGAAAATCCCTATTCCTGTCCTCTGGACTTCTCCTTGGCTGTGATGTATATCTCATCTGAAATAGGGAGACCCATGATGTAGAGCCTCACCTCTCATAACTGTGAGAGATGCAGACAGAAAGCTCCAGGTTGGTTTAGATGCTACCTGCTACCTTCTGTGTGGGAATAAGAGGCAACAGAGAATCTAACAACATTTAGTAGACAGAGGAAGCTCTCTAAGAAAGGTTTCAACATGGTCAAGCAGGTATAATAAATATATGGGGCAGAAAATTTTTCTCTTTTCTCATAGGAAACAATTACCAATTAGTCAGGAAATGCTTCATTTTGGAGCAAAATCCACAACAGACAGCTGCTGGAGCCCTCCCTACCCTGACTGAAGCCTGACATAATCAGCATTCTCCTCACATGATATTTTCTTCCTCATTCTCTTCTCTCTTTCCATTACATTCCCAGCTTTGTACCTGAAAGTAAGCGCTATTCTCCTTCACATGTTGCTCCACACAAAGGCACAGCTGCTTCATCCACTGCCACTGGGACTGGATAGCAGCACTATATGCCTGGAAAAGAGAAGAGAGCAGATGTAGGAACTGTAGCAAAAATCCTTACATCTTAACACAGATGATGGGCACTATGTTAAAAAGAGACTGAACAATGGGAAAAAGGGACACACAAACTTAGAAAAGCTTAGCAAGCAAAGCCTTAAGGTTTCCCATAAGAAACAGGTTTCTCTTCAGTCAACATGGGGTTGATGGATGGAGCTACATAGGAAAACCCTCTACTCTATGGAGTTTCTGCTGAAAGATTCCATTTGAATATTGCAGGCATGAGGGGCACCTTACTCTCTCAGCTCTTTTGGATAAATGCATCCTACTAATAAAAGCATTCTCTTCCTGGACAACTAGTTAAAAGAAATAGTTTTAGCTTACATTGTTGCCCTATCAAAAGACAAGAGCCAATGAGACCCCTGTGTATGCTGTTTGTTACTTTTACTTTCCTCTGAAAGACAAACAGTTCAGAGTCTGATAAAGGAAAACTATTTTAGATACAAGATGAGAGAGAAAACAACCTCCATAATTTCTTATCTCTTTTCAACCATAAAACAGCTTTGGATTTCAAGACCTTTCTTTCAAAGGCCTTTGGGTCCTTGGAAACATACGACCATCCCTTCTTCAGGCACGTACCTCAACAGTCTGCTTTGCTGGGTGGTTCTCCAATGACAGCAGCTCAGCTGTATCTTGTAGAGACCGGAAAACATCTTGTTTCTCATCCAGTTCCATAGTTAACTCCTGAAAATACAATTTAACTTTATTCAACACTTATTGAATGTTATTATTCAGTTAAAGTTACTATGAAAATTCTGGGTTAGAAGACATGTCTTAGTTCTCAAGTACCATAAGGGAAATAAGACACAACAAACATGAAGCAACATCTAATAACTTTAAACTATAAGTGGCTAGGTGATAGTTCTGATAAATGATAGCTTTTTCAGCGGAGAGAAGAGTTAATATGATCCAAAGAAATTAGTAAAGTCTTTATGACAGAGATAATACCTGGGCAAGGCTCTGAAGGGTAGTTAGGTTTTATAGAGGTATATGGGGGGCAGAGGAGGGAGGAAGAGGCCTATCACGAGCAGAGGCAAGAAGGTTCTCTTAGAGGACAATGAGAATAGTCTGGCTGAGATGGTGGTTTAGGGATGTAGAGTAGCAGCAACTAGAGCTGATTAAACCAGACTGTAGAGAGCCTTGAATGCCAGGATGAAGAGTATGGACTTGATACTAGAGGCAATGATGAGTCATTGAAGGCTCCCCAGGAAGGGACAGACATGACAAAAAGGAGGCTTTATTTTGTTCTTGTCTTCAAACATGACATTTTAGAGAGACATATGGAAAAAGGGAAAAAATGGAAACAAGGACACAAGTTCCAAAGCTATTCTCATTAATTCAGGCATGAGGTAGTGAAGGTCTAGACAAGGAAAAGGAATGGAAGGATGAATTAAATGTTTTGAAGAAGTATAGAACTTTTGAAGAAGTATAGGACTTATATAAGGGATGAAAGTAAAGGTAGCCAAGAGTAATTCTAAGAGTTTGAGCCTAGGGAGTTGAGTGCCATTGACAAAGATATTAGGAAAAAAAAGAGTTTGGGAGGGGAAGAAATGTGGATATGCTAAATTTTGATGAAGGAACATCAAGAGAAATATCATATGGACAATTAAAGAAACATCCACCATAATGCTTCAAAGACATTAAGATTAGAATGCAGACTCAGTAGACATACACATACTAGTGAGACCTGAAACCATTGAAAACAGATCAATTTCTAAAGGAGAGAGTACAAAGGGTTAAGATCCAAGGATTAAATTTGGGAAATGCTCACCATATTAAGTGGTAAGAAGAGGGAAAAAAAGCCAGGAAAGAAGGCAGAGAAGCAAAGGACAATTGAGATAGAAGTCAAAGAAAGAGAAAGCTGTAAGCAGAAAAAAGTGAACAGTTGGATTTGTCAACATCTTCAAGATTAGTTTTTATATAGAAAGAAGACAGAAATGCAGATGATTAAGGAAAGATAGATTGGTGAAAAATGGCTGGGCCTTGTTTAAAATCAGAAATCAGGAAAGAGAAGTTGGTGAGGGAGAAATAAAATATGACTGAGAGATTAAGAAATGCAAGGGGGTGGTCCTTCAGGGGTCACTCAATAGGGGGAGCTGTGAATGAGCTGGTTCTTCCTTTAAGCTTAGGAGAAAATATGAGATGACAGAAGCAGGGACAGGGAGATGGTGAGGTGAAGAAGGTAGACAGAGTTCACACTAGATAACTTCCAACTCATCTGTGCAGTAAGAAATAACAGTGATGGTGGAGGGAGGCAGGTATCAAGGACTTGAAAAGAGGTCTAGACTACCTGCTACAAAGAAACTAAGAGATGAAAAGAACTAACACTTTCTCACTTGTGAGCAAATCCACCAACCACCCCCCGCCCCGCCCCGCTTCATACAAAGGGTAGCTTCTAAATGAAAGGGAAAGCACACCTCAAATTCCTAAGGGCTCTGATTCCTTCCAGTCCAGAACTCTAACTAGCAATTTTGAGCAAGCATTCAATCTACTAGCTTCTGATTTGGACTTGCTATTCTTGCCAACTACGGATCAAATTCAGTTGTTTCTATGCAGGCAGAGAAGAGTAAGTACTGTAAACATCCTCTAAATTTCACTGCCTGTCATGTGCCAAAGCTCCAAATATTCAACCCTATTTACACTTCTGTTCCAAACCTCACTAACCAAGGGACAATTGGACAGTTGCCTCCCAGAAAGAGACTTAAATGCTACAGAAACAAAGTGCTAATTCTCCAGATGATTCTAAAACCTTTCCTCTAAAAGAATAAAGAACCCTGGTCACTCAGGTTTACTCATCCAGTGGAGTCAATACATGGATGGAGTGGAGTTTTATTATACTCTGCACCTTTCTAATGAACTTGCTATTTAGGACTAGGTACTGCAGTTATCTGTATGTGTGTCTCATTCATTTGCTAACCAAAGCTCTTGGAGGCAGTCACTGTACATTATCTAAGAGTTAGATTTCTCCACAAGGCCTAACACAAGACTCTGCACATAGAAGAAGTTTAATAAATATTTGTTATTTGATTTGGAATCACTCAGTAACTTCCCAAATGCTGCCAAAACAGAGGGGTACAATCCCAATTCAATGCTCATAGTGAACTGGGTTGTCACGCCCAGGCAATCACTAATAGTCTAGACCCTACAACCTAGGCCTATAATAATGAACCCTGCATTAAACTCACAGAGAAATAATTTTTCTTGGCTGTGATGTTAGGATTGTTATCACTCCAATCGAATGCCAATTCTTCCTCCTCCTTTTCATTCAGCCAGATCAGCTCAGCTGTAGCTCTGGAGACAAATTTATGCAAACTCTGGAGGTGTCGGAGCCGGAAGCTGGAGGTTTCCTGTGCAAAGCAAAAGATGACATGTTAAAATTACCTATTCATGTGCTTGAAAAAAGGAATGATTTGTAACATCAATAGAAAAAGTGAATGATAAAATTAATTGGAGCCTGCCTCTCAATGATGAAGTCGAAATATGACCCCAGGAATTCAAGTTTGTTAGAAGGCAAATAATTGAATTCAGGGCTCACAAAGCAAGCCTCAGATCCCTACACAGGGCCAAAAAACCCTTGTCTTGTAGGAATTCCCTGAACCAAGGATGAAGATAACAGCAAAAACATTTGTCATCAGCTGGCAAAAATGCCAAAAGACATGAATAATCTATGTTGGAAGGTTGTGGGAAGACAGGGACACTGGCATATTCAATGACAGTGGATCTGTGGATCAGTACAATCATTTTGGAAAGCATTTGGAATTATGCAAATAAAGTGACTAAATTGTCCATACCTTTTGACCCAGAGATACCCCAAGCTTATACCCCTCAAGGAGGTCATTAATAAGAACAGAGTCCTCATACACAACAAAATACTTATAACAGCATTTTTGGGGGTAGCAAAGAATTGGAAACAAAGCAGATACCCAATGACTGGGGTTTGTCTAAATAAACTGTGGTAAATTAATGTAATGAAATATTATTCTGCTATGAGGCATGAAAAATGGAAAAATTTATACAATCTGATATAGAGTGAGGAGTCAAGAAAAAATGACACTCACAATGACTATAACACTGTAAATGGAAAGAAGAAGCATAAATGAATCAAAAATGAATGCTGAAAAATAACAAAGAACAACCACAGTCCTAAAAGAGAGATGAGAAGATATGCTCACTCCAATTTCTTTGCAGAGGTGAAAGGCCCACTAGTCATATAATCAACAAATCAGCCCCAAAATTTTTTAAATTTTTTTCCCTTTTTGGAGAGCAATTTGGGTTAAGTAACTTGCACAAAGTCACAGGGCTAGGTTTTTTGTTGTTGTTGTTTGTGTGTGTTAAGTGTCTGAGGCAGGATCCGAACTCAGGTCCTTCTGACTCCAGGGCTGGTGCTCTACTCACTGCGCCACAAATTTTTGGAGAGAGCTGTGTTCCAGCCCAAAAATTTTTATTAAGCACTTCCTATGTCAGTATTTACACTGGGGATACAAAGAAAGGCAAAAGATGTTCTTATGGAGCTCATAGTTTAATAAGGGAGACATCATCCAAACAACCATGTAGAAACAAGATAAATACAGATAAATTTAAGATAATCAACAGAAATGAGCCACAAGCAATAAAGGAAATTGGGAAAGGCTTCTTTGCAGAAGGTTTACCTAGGACTTGAAGTCAAGGAGGCTGGAAGACAGATGAGGAGGAAGAACACAGAAGTAGAGACCTGAAGCAGAGAGACTAACCAGAAAGCATGGCAATATCAGAGGACAAAAGAAAGCATATACAAGAGAAGTCAAGGTAAAATCAATAGGACTTGGCAATTGACTGGATGGGGGGTGGAGGGGGGAGAAGAAGAGGGGAGATGAGAGAGTGTGAAGAGTGAAGGATAATATCTAAGCTACAAGTTCAGGTGTCTGAGCGGATGGTGCTACCTTTGGCAGTAACAGTGAAGTGAGGGGGAGTGAAGCCAAGATGGTGGAGTAGAAGCAGGAACTTATGTGAGCTCCCATACCAACCACCTCTAATACCTGTAAAATATGACTCTAAACAAATTTTAGAGCTACAGAACCCAAAAAGTAACACAGAGAAAATGAATCTCCCACTGAAGGCAGCTTGGCAGACCAACAGGAAGGTCTATCGCATCAAGTTGCATGAGCCGTGAGGGCCCAGACCTGGGGCAGCCCCTAGCTGCCAGAGCAGACTTCAGGAGAGTGAGTCACTGGCAGCTGTGGCAGTTTCCAGACTTCTCAACCCATAAACGCTGAAGAGAATGTAAAAGGTCAGTAGGGAACTCTGCTGGAACTGAGTGAAGGAAGAGCATGGTCTGGCCCCTGCCCCCAGGGCAAGAGTTGGCAGAGGCATGGTAGCTGTAGCTGGTGCCACCTGGCTACCTCCAAAGCTTCTGGAACCAAATGACCATTCAGAAGGTAATCACTCTTGCTTTGGCCTGCTTGGATCTGGGTTGTAGTCTTGGGTGGTGGACCTTGAGTGTGTGGCCAGTGTGCCAGAGCTTGTGGTAGCTGTAGAGAGGGCACCCTCCTCATTTCTCTGACAGCTGTGAGAGCCCCAGCAATTTGGAACACAGCTCTCTCCACTCTGGAAGTAGAGTTCTGCCATGGCAAAGAGCTCAAAAGTCAAGTAATTGGCTGGCAAGATGAGTAAGCAGAGGAAGCGCAATTAGACTACAGAATCCTTTTTTGGGGACTAAAAAGATCAAAACATGGAACCAGAAGAAGATAACAAAGTCAAAACTCCTGCATCAAAAACTTCCAAGAAAAATATGAACTGCTTACAGGCCATGGAGGAGCTCAAGAAGGATTTTGAAAATCAAGTAATAGAAGTGGAGGAAATATTGGGAAGAGAAATGAGAATGATACAAGATAATCATGAAAAGTGAGTCAACAGCCTGCTAAAGGAGACCCCCCCAAAAAAATACTGAAAAAAATAATACCTTAAAAAATAGACTAACTGAAATGGCAAAAGAGTCTCCAAAAGCCAAAGAGGAGAAGAATGTCTTAAAAAAAGTCAAATTGTCCATATGGAAAAGGAATTTCAAAAACTCAATGAAGAGAATAATCCCTTCAAAATTAGATTGGAGCAAATGGAAGCTAATGACTTTATGAGAAATCAAGATACCGTAAAACAGATCCAAACAAATGAAAGAATAGAAGGCAATGTGAAATATCTCATGGGAAAAACCACTGACCTGGAAAATAGATCTAGGAGAGATAATTTAAAAATTATTGGACTACCTGAAAGCCATGATCAAAGAAAGAACCTAGAAATCATCCTTAAAGAAATTCTCAAGGAAAATTGTCCTGATGTTTTAGACCCAGAGGGCAAAATAGAGGTTGAAAGAATCCACAGATCACCTCCTGAAAAAGATCCCAAAAAGAAAACTCCCAGGAATATTATAGCCAGGTTCCAGAATCCCCAGATCAAGGAGAAAATACTACAAGCAGCCAGGAAGAAACAATTTCAATATTGTGGAAACACAATCAGAATAGCACAGGACCTGGCAGCTTCTACACTGAGGGACAGAAGGGCATGGAATATGATATTCCAGAGGGCAAAAGAGCTGGGAATGAACCCAAGGGTCACCTACCCAGCAAAACTGAGTATCTTGTTTCAGGGGAAAATATGGTCATTCAGTGGAATAGAGGACTTTCAAGCATTCTTGATGAAAAAACCAGAGTTGAATAGAAAATCTGACATTCAGACACAAGAAGCAAGAGATGCTTGAGAAGGTAATCAAGGAAAAGAAATCAAAAGGAACTTATCAAAGTTGGACTATTTACAGTCCTACATGGAAAAACAATAACTGTGTTTGATGAAACCTTTCTCATTATGAAAATAATTGAAGAAGGGTACATGGCATATGTTCACAGGTATACATGGATAGAGGGCACAGGTTGAATTTGATGGGAAGGGATGATTTTTTTTTTTTTGGAGGGCAATTGGGTTGGGTGACTTGCCCAGGTTCACATGGCTGGGTTTTTGTTTGTGTGTTGGGTGTCTGGGGCCAGATCCGAGCTCAAGTCCTTCTGGCTCTGGGGCTGGCTCTCTGCTCACTGCGCCACCTAGCCACCCCAAGGAAGGGATGATTCTTAAGGGGTGAAGTCAAGAGGTGAGAGAGGAAAGTGGCAAGAGGAGATGGAGAGATAGGGCAAACTATCTCATGTAGAAGAGGCAAGGGGAAGTAGTTGCAGGGGAGGGGAAGAACAGGAAGGCAAAAAGGCAAAAGCATATTCTCATTGAAGTTGGCTCAAGGAGAGAATCACATACATACTAAATGGAATATCTTACCCTCACTCACTCTCCTGAGTAGGGGAAAGGGGGATGAGAGGGGGGATGATGGAGGGGAGGGCATTCTGGGGAGAGGGGAGGTTAGAAGTACCCACTATCAAAGAGGGACAGGATCAAAGTAGGGAATGGACCAGGTGGGAGGTGAGACAGGTGGGAGGGAAATATAAGCAGTCTTTTACAATATATCTACTATGGTAATGTTTTGCATAGATATACATGTACAACACATACTGAATTGCTTATCTTCTCAGAGGGAGTGGGTGACAAGGGAGGAAGGGAATGGATCTGAAAATCGAAGTTTTAAAATTAAATGTTTCATAAGATGTCCAGGCAGTGGGGCTCAGAGATTCACCTTGCCCTAATGGCAAAGTCGAAGGGGGTATGGGAGAAGATATGGGAGAGAGCAGATTGGATGAGGGGATATCTAGTGGGACTGCTATTCTGGGGTTGTGGGTAGGGAAAAAATGGGGGAAAAATGTAAGTCATAATCTGGTGGAAATGAATGATGTAAACCAGAAGTTAATAAAGCATTTGTTTAATTAATTAAAGAAAAAAAATAGAAAAAAAAAGAAATTCTCAAGGAAAATCGTCCTAATATTCTAGAACGAGAGTGCAAAATAGAAAATGGAAAGAATTCACCTATTACCTCTTTTTTTTTTTTGCTTTTTTTTTCAGGGCAATTGAGGTTAAGTGACTTGCCCAAGGTCATATGGCTAGTTTTTGTGTTAAGTGTCTGAGGCCGGATCCGAACCCAGGTCCTCCAGACTACTCCAGGGCTGGTGCTCTATCACCTATTACCTCTTGAAAAAGATCCCCAAACTCCTATGAATATCATAGCCAAATTCCAGAGTTCCAAGATCAAGGAATAGATATAACAAGCAGCCAAGAAGAAACAATTTGAGTATTATGGAAACACAATCAGGTAACACTAAGATCTAGCAGCTTCTACACTAAGGGATCAAAGGACTTGGAATATGATATTCTGGCGGTCAAAGAAGCTAGGATTAAAACCAAGAATCACCTATCCAGCAAAACTGAGTATAATGCTTCAGGGGAAAATATGGTAATTCAATGAAATAGACGACTTTCAAGTATTCTTGATGAAAAATCCAGAGCTGAACAGAAAATTTGACCTTCAAATACAAGAAGCAAGAGAAGCATGAGAAGGTAAACAGGAAAAAGAAATCATAAGGAACTTATTAAAGTTGAACTATTTACATTCCTACATGGAAAAATGATAATTGTAACTCATGAGACTTCTCAGTATGAGGATAGCTGAAAGGAATATATATGTGTGTGTGTGTGTGTGTGTGTGTGTGTGTGTGTGTGTGTGTGTGTGTACACATAAATATATATGTATATATAGGAGGGTGCATGTGTATATAAATAAATATATATATATATACATATATATATATATATATGTGAGTATGTGTATATGTATATACATAGGATCAGTTGAATAGGAAGGGATGATATCTAAAAAAATAAAATTAGGGGCAGCTAGGTGGCGCAGTGAGTAGAGCGCCAGGCCCTGGAGTCAGAAGGACCTGAGTTCGGATCCGGCCTCAGACACTTAACCCACACAAACAAAAACCTAGCGTGTGACCTTGGGCAAGTTACTTAACCCCAATTGCCCTAAAAGGGGCGGCTAGGTGGAGCAGTGAGTAAGCTCGCCGGCCTCGGAGTTGGGATGACCCGAGATCAAATCCGGCCTCAGAAAATGAGCACCCACACATAAATAATGACTAGCCGTGTAATCTTGAGCAAGTTACTTAACCCCAATTGCTTAAAAAAAAAATAAAAATAAAAAATATAAAAAAATAAAATTAAGGGGTGAGAGGGGAATATATTGGGAGAAGGAGAAAGGGAGAGATAGAATAGGGTAAATTATCTCATATAAAAGAGGCAAGAGAAAACTGTTACAATGGAGGGGAAGAGCAAGAAGGTGAAAGGGAATGGGTCAACCTTACTCTCACTGAATTTGGCTTAAGGAGGGAATAGCATACACACTCAATTGGGTATCTTACCCTACAGGAAAGTAGAGGGGTAGGAGATAAGAGAGGAGATGATAGAAGGGAGGGCAGATTGGGGGAAAGGGTAGTTAGAAGCAATCACTTTTGAAAAGGGACAGCGTCAAAGTAGAAAATAGAATAAGTGGGGGGCAGGATAGGATGGAGAGAAATATAGTCTTTCACAGTATAACTACTATGGAAACATTTTGTGTAACTACACATGTACAAGCTATACTGAATTGTTTGTCTTCCCAGTGGGGGTGGGTGAAGAGGGAAGAAGGGAAAGAATCTGAAAAATCAAAGTTTCAAAAGCAAATATTAAAAAAAAAATGATTTTTGCACACAACTGGGAAATAAGATATACAGGCATTGGGGTATAGAAATCCATCTTGCCCTACTAGAAAGTTGGGGAGGGACTGGGAGAGGATATAAGAGACAGAAGACTGGGGGAAGGGGTATTTAGAAGGCTATCTTCGGGTGGGGAGGTTGGGGAAAGACAGGGAGAAAATTTCTAACTCAAAATTTTGTGGAAATGAATACTGCAAACTCAAAATAAATAAATAAAAGATTAATTAGGAAAAAAAAACCAAAAACAGTGAGGTAAGGAAGACAGGAGAGTTTGCAGGAGAGGGAAGGGAGATAATGAGTTCAGTCTGAAATATATTCAGTTTAAAATGTCTATAAAACAACTAGTCAGAGATGTTCAATAGGCAGTTGAAAATGAAAGTCTGGAGGTTAGGAAAGAAAAAGGAAGGAAACAAATATTTATTAAGTGCCTACTCTGTACCAGGCACAAATATCTCATTTGATCTGCTCAACAACCTTACCTGATAGGTGCTGTTATTTATCCCCATTTTACAGTGGAAAAAATTGAAGCAGACTGTGGTTAAGTGAATAGCCTAAGGTCATATAATTAGTAAGGGTCTGAGGCTGGAACTGAATTCATGTCTTCCTGACTCTAGGCCCAGCACTCTGTCCACTGTATCAACTAAAGAGAGGTTAGGGCTGCATAAGTAGATTAGAGAATCATTAGCAGCACAAAGATTAAAATTGAATCCATAGAAGCTGATGAAATCACCAAGAGCAATAATATAGAGAGAAGAATAAAGCCTCAGGGTTCACTGATGTTTGGTGAGCATAACCTAGATGAAAATCCAACAAAGACTGAGGAAGAGTCATCAGGTAGGAGAAAAACCAGGATAAGGTATTGTTGTCAAGGAAACCTACAGAGGTGAGTATCAAGGCAAAGAGCATGATCAACAGTGTCAAAGGCTGGAGAGAGGTCGAGAAAGAAAATTAAGAGGCCATTAGATTTGGCAATTAAGAGAACCCTGGTAACTTTAGAAATATCAATTTCAGTTGAATGATGAGGTCAATGAAGAGACTGAAAGCCAGACTTCAGAGAGTGAGAAGGAAAAGTAGAGCCATTGATTATAGATGGTCTTTCAAAGAAGTTTATACAAAAACGGTATGAGAAATGTGGCAGGGTAGCTAAATGGATGAATTGTAGGAATGGATGAATCAAGTAAGGATTTTGTGAGGATGGCTGAGACAAGGGCATGTTTTGGGGCAGTAGGGAAGCAGCAAGTAGACAGATACTGAAGATAGAGAGTGGGGAAAAGAAGGGGCAATTTGTTGGAGGAGAGGGGAAGAAAGGGAACCATTTGTGCATGAAGAGGGATAGCTTTGGTGAGGAGAAGCACTACTTCTTCATGTGAGATAGGGGTGAAGGAAGAGATACTTGGAGAAGGCATATGAGTGATATGGGATAACAAGAAGGGAGAATAGTGAGTTCTTGGTGAAGAATTTCCTCAGTATTTTCAGTGGAATTTGAAGTAGGATTTTTAGCTGAGAGAGCAGAGAGAGGGCAGTTATGGAAGATTTGAAAAGAGATGGAAAGATCTGGGATAGTCAGTCAAGTAATATTAAAGGAGTGACTTGTTATAACAAGTCTGTAAAGGACCTAGGAAGCATGGTTTCATGATTTCTCTAGCTTCATTCAGCCGCACACGTTTAGGAATAAGGCAGTGGAGAGTGGGATTAGTCCAAGGCTAAGGTTTAGAAAGGAAAGACTGATGACAAAATCAGGCAAGGGACTTGGGAGAAGAGACTGCAGCAAACTGGATTACCAAAGGATCAAGATGGGAAAGGGAAGGGAAAAAAACCAACACAGGGGTGCCAACCTGGGAAAGAACTGCAGGGATAAGAGCTGAAGGTTATGGTTTGGGGTTGTAAGGCAGAGGAAGAGGAAGAATAACAACAGGTTTTGATCAGATAAGAAAATTTCAAAAGTTCATAAACATGAAAGGGATGCATTTTGATGACAAGATCCATTTCTGCGTATAACTGAGGAGTGGAGAAATGAGTAAATTGAGAACTGAGAGGCTAAGATATCTGACAAGGTATCAGTATTTATGCTGAAGTCTTCCAATATGAAGGCAGAAGTTGGGAAGAAAAGACTAGGAGTCAGATATAGAAGTGACTGGGGAAAGAAGAGGTATATCCTGGAGGTCATTAGTCAAGAACTAGCAGAATTTTGATTGGGTGGTATATATGGCCTGAGTAAACAAAGGAGAAGAGATTACTGAGTGATTCTGATAGAGAGAGCTTGGAAATGCCAATGGAAATAAGGGATATTCCAACTCTTCTACCTTGACCAAAGGGGAAGTGGGGAAAAGTACAACCAGTGCTAAAACAGATAACCAAGGAGGCTGTGTTATCAAGAGGGCGCTAGGTCTTGGTGAGAGCCAGAAGATGGAAGGAGTGGGAAAGGAAAAAATTTAAGATGAAAGCAAATTTGGAGGAGACATTCCATGGAGGAGACATTCCAGAAAGCACAGTGAAAGGGTGAAATAACTTTAAAACAGATATGGGGAGGGTTGAGTTGAGGGGATAGGGATAAAGGAGTGGGCAGTGAGGAATAGTTTGAACATATATAGTTTGAACAACAACAACACCAGAATTACTTTTGTTAGATGGGTGTTGCATATCGCATTAATTTTCAAATCTTTTTTCCTCTTCCTCTTTAAAAAAATATTATTTGTTATATGAGATGGCTATCTGGTAGGGGAAAGGAGGGATACTGGGGAAAATTCTGGTGATATAAAAAAAACATTTTTTTAAAATCTATTTTAAAAATAGTCTACTATCTTCTCAAGGTACATATCTGAGTCGAACTTCCCAGGACTTATGAAACCCAATGATTACAACACACTTCTGATGACTCATTTGTGCAAAAATGATACTACTAGAAGAAATTTAGAAAATACAGCTAAGATTTATGAAATCCTGGGCAAAAAAACTTGACAACCATAGGGATAAAGGTAGTAGTTTCACCACTGCTATCCATAAAAAGCAAGGGCATCCAAAAAGAAGCATATTTAGGAAATTAACATCTAGTTAAGAAGATGGTGTCTAAAAATAAGATTTGAATTCTGGAACATAACTGAAAATACTGTAATGATGAATTCTTGGCCCAGGATGGTACAAATCTAATGAGGTAAAAATGTGTTAGTCTGAAGACTTATAATTCTAATCAAGATTAATTTAAATAGAAAAGGAAGAGAATGGGGAAAAAACCCCAACTTCTTGTATATATCTACTGAGAGAGTAATCACGGAGAGCAGCTTCAATATGGGAAGAAGCCCACAGTCCCACAGTCACAGTGGGTCAAAGAGGGGACCTGAATGTCCATCTCCAGAGCTTTAAGGCTTGCTCTCTATCCACTATGCCATGCTGCCTCTTGCTAAGATATAAAACAGTCAACAGCTCTCCTTGATAATGTCCTCTTTCAAAAAATAGAAGCCACAATGAGAGTAACTGCTATTCTGGACCTGATTTTAATCAACAAGGAAGAACTGGTTTCTGTAGTAGATATGAGGGAGATATTTGGGGGAAGTGACTATTTCATTATTTAATTCATGACAGAGTAGGAAATTTGAGTATCATTTGACAGATTCTCTAGATTTGGGGAAAAAATTTTGAAAGTCGAGCAGAAGGATTGACATATCTTGTGGACTGACATCATATAGGAAATTGACATCATATAGAAAAATACCCTCTGTCTCCTCACCACCTACATTCTAGTTCTGAAACTACAACCAAATCAATTCTTCCATGGATTCTAAAAGGGGTCTATCAGAATCCCTGCAGCCCCATCTATCAACCCTATAGTTTTCTGGACCTATATTTCCCTTCTAGACCACCATGCCCCTGAGTGTATTTTCTTCCCCACGTGTAGGGCAATGACCATCTTTGGTTTTTTATTTGTATCTCCAGACTTAGCAGAATTCTAGGCACAAAGTGAGTTTTTAATAAATGCCTTTTTATTCACTGAGGCAAGGAATCTGATAAAAGTCTCTCATGCCATTTTAAAGAACAAGATGAAAAGATATGTACAAGATAATCTGTTAGGAAAATTAAGACAGGAAAATTCCAGTGATTGGACCCCAAAAATAGGCATTAATGGATCAATCTCAGTTTTGAGGGAGCATCACTGGTGGGCAGGCCCAAAGATCTTTTTTTGGCCTTGTGCTAAATTAATATTTATCCATGACCCCTGAGAATTTATGAATCCCAATTCTGACATTTGTTAGCTGTGTGACCTTATTCAAGTCACGTTATCAGTGTCTTCATATTCTCATCTATAAAATGGCTGTATAGTTTCAAAGATTCACTCTACCTCTAATATCATGTATTTCTGTATGCATGTGAACATAATGGCCCAAACTTTCAGCTTTCTCAGTTAGTCAGGGAACCCAGCTTTCAATAGAGCACTGGAACCTCCCAGCAACAGAACAAGAAAGATCCCTTCACTACCCACCATCAATTTACAGTACTGTGTCTCCAACTTCCCAAGTGTTTCAGTATAGCTGGCACGAAAATTCTGGGACATTTTGCCCTAATGAGAATGAAAAGAAACAAAGACATTTTAGAAAATGGATTTAGTTTTCTGTGATATTACAACAATTCTAAGATTTGTCTCTCAAATTCCTAGGCAAAATCCTTAATCTAAAATGATATTCAGTTCATTCATTCAGGGGGACAAGGCCCATAGTGGCACTTAAGAATAGGCCCATTCAAATTACTGGTCAATGTAAGGTGACAGGACTCAACATAATACATAAGTCAGATCTACAACAACGTGGGACCATCACTAATTGGGCAATAATTCAGTAAAGTACAAGAGGATAGATTCCACTCTCAAACAGCAACACTGGGAAAGTTCCAAGAGAACCCCATGAACAATGCTTCTCCATCCTAATTGTCTTATTTCATCATCTCTTCAAAAGTCTGCATGTTATAAACTGTCTATGAACTACATCTCTCTGTTCTAGTGTGTGCTAAGGATGCTGCTTACCTCGTACAGCCTGGCCTCTTTGACACTTGAGCCCACTTCTTCTACACTTGTGTGGATGTGCTGCTGAGTCTCTAGCTGTAGCTCCACACTGGGAAGGTCACTGCCCCATTCAGCTCGCTCCAGTTTCATCTGGAAAAGCAAACACGACACCAGCTGTAACTTCAAGAGACTAGAAGAAAATTATGCCTCTTTCCTCTCAGCAAAAGGGTACATTAATGGAGTAGAGGTTTAGAACAGGCATACAGAGCAAAACATGGCTAATGTGGAAACTGTTTTGCTTAAATGTGTGCTTTTTTGTTATGAAGGAAGGTTTTCTTAGGGTTGGGTATGGGATATGACCTTTATAAAAAAGAACATCTATGAAACATTTATTATATAAGGGGTTTGGGGTTATTGGTTGTTTGTTTTTTTTTGTTTTGTTTTGTTTTGTTTTCACAAAAAGAACAGATAGGTCATATCTATAATAAACACAGGCTGGGCACATAAGAATAAGGATGCTGATAGATGCATGGAGGTATTGGGGACATCTTAGACCATATAACTGAATTGCTTGCCTCTATCTAGATTGGCTCCTAATTTGGAGATCCAACTCCTAAACTTGCCTATTTTGTTGTGGCAACATGAGAAATGGATTATATAGCCTAGAAAGTAGCTCTCATTCAGCTTATATTTCCCAGCATTTCCCTGCAGACATTTGCTTTTACTGGGTACTGCTCTGTGATGCATGACCCATAAACTCCAGTGCAGACATATAAAGAGAACATTTACAATGATCCCATTCCCCCACAGCATCAAGGATTCAACTGAAATGAAACAATCTTTGAAATGGCTTGTCCTTGGAGATTCTGATACATTTGCAATGTGAAGTGTCCTCCAATGGAGGTTAGAATGGTAAGCAAAAATACAGCATCAGGGTCAGGGAGGCAACATCAATAAATTAGAATTATGGTGTTAAACTCAACATTGAAACTCATGAACCAGTCCCAACTCTTAAATGAAAGTGACTTGCCCAAGGTCACATGTATAGTTTTTTTGTGTTAAGTTACTGAGGCCAGATTTGAACTCATGTCCTCCTGACTCCAGGGCTAGTGCCTCTTATTCACTGAGCTACCTCGACGCCCCGAAAGGATTTCTTAGAAAGAAGTTAGTTAAACTCAGACAATGCACCTTCTTCCAAAGGTGTCCATCTGGAGCATAGTTATTCAAAGGGAGCAAACTCCCAAAAGCCTACACTGACCTATACAGGGAAGCAGCTATAAGTTGATGCAAGCCCTCTGCCTTCAAGGCTTGATTTAGAAAAGCTGGAAAGGTAAAGGAAAGAAAGTACTTTCCAGACAATATCTGGATCCCAGAAATAAAGAAACATTTCAGAACACCCACATAGAGTTACAGGTCTGACAAGCTCAGAAGAATTGCTAGACTTTACCAGAAGCTAGTCTAACTCATTGCTATCTGTTGCATGTATCTACCTGCATCTCTTCTACCCAAGAAAGCAGTTCATAAACAAATCGGAGACTCCCTTCATCTTCAGAGGAAGAGATAGACACCAATTCAGTACGAGTCATGGGTTTTCGGAACCAAGAGGTAGAAGGAGGATGTGTGCCCTTAGTCAAAAGGTCTGCTTTCAGGTGAGTAGTGGTTAAAGTAGAGGGCTGAACAAATTCAAGTGTGTTAAAATGTCCTTTCCGGTACAGATTTGTGCACTCTAGTCGCAAGGTGACCAGCTCATCTTGGAGACGCATAATCCTGGAGTGAAAAGGGAGAAAAAAATGAAAAGAGTTTAATAGTCAATTCAATTAAGAAAAGTAAAACTAAAATTTTCAATACAACCTTGTTTTTCTAGTAATCTCTGCCCTATTCATCTTATTGGGATATTATGAGAATGAAAAAAATAATTTGATGTTAAGTCATTTTTCAGTCACTTCTGACTCTCTCTGACTCCATTGGAGGTTTCTTGTCAGAAATAGTGGATCAGTTTGCCATTTCCTTCTTCAGTTCATTTTACAGATGAGGAAATGGGGCAAACAGGATTAACTGTCTTGCAAAGGGTTACACAGCTAGTAAGCTCTAAGGCTAGTTTGGAACTCAGGAAGACTCATCTTCCTGACTCTAGGCCCAGCACTCTATCCACTGTACCATCTAAAGGTCAACAATCGACTAAATGGTAAATTCCCTGGTTGCAGGAATTTTGTACTTCTTTAGTCTGACAAAAGCCTTGCATATTGCAGGCATTTAATAAATTTTCATAGAATTCTGAACTATATTAACTGTAAAAATGAAAGTGTTTTGGAAAAGAACTATAAAATTGTAAAGTGGTGATATTAATAATCTTCATTTAGTTTAGAGCTGACTTGACAGTATAAACCAAAAACATGCTGAAAGGGAATTAAATCAACATCGAACTATCTATAGAGAAGGTGTTATCAGAGTTCTAGTCCTGAACTCTACTAATAGGTCAATGAATGATCCTGAGCAAGGTCCTTCCCCTTGGGTCTCAAGTTTCCCCAGAAGTAAAAAAAGGGGGTTGGACTAAATGATCTCTAATATCCCTTCAAGTTCTAAACTGTAGAATACTCCAAGAGTAATTTAGTATATAGACCCTTGGTCTTATGGGATGAGCAGGGTTTCCTGCTCACTCAGCCCCACACAAATATACCTTCCTTATGCTTCTGCTATACTAACATACATACACATGTATATGTACATATGTATGTATGTACTTTGCTGCTTAATTTTGTTCATTTTTTAGAAGAAAAAAATTTAATCTCACTTTAAAACTGAAAGGAGAAACCCAAAGTTTGTCTCATTTCAGGATTTTTGGGGAAAGCTCTGTTACTCAGTTTCCCAGTGATAAACCCAAGTCAATATTTGTAGGGTAACACCATAAGATGTTTTATATATGTACACATACACAACCAGTGTTCTGTCCTGGGCCCTTTGATCTCTTTCTCAATCTTCTTTTCCTTTTCCTCAGTTTTCATGGATTCAACTATTATCTCTAAACATCCAATCCAAGAGTCACAGATCTAGCATGACAGAATGACATTCTGAAAGCACAAGTCTGACCCTATCAGCTCCTTGCTCTTTGTCTCAGTGACTCCTCACTGCTTCGAGGATAAGTACAAACTCTTCTATTTGGTATTTAAAATCCATGACGATCTGGCTCCAATCTATCTTTCCAGACTGACTAACGATGATTGCTACCATTTCAGCCAAACAAGTCTATCTGCTGCTCCTCATCCATGGCCTTAGTCTTTGCCCAGGCTGTATCCAAAGCCATGACTGCTCTCCTTCCCCACCTTCACCTTGTGAAATTCCAGGCTCTCTTTCAAGCCTAGCCCAATAGCCATCTCCCTGACTTTCCCAGTTATTAGCGCTCCTCTCCCTGCCAATTATTCCTTATCTATTTTATACTTCTCTTACATTTATTTATGAACACTCATGTTGATTGTCTACAGCTTCTTAAAAGGACAGTTTCGTTTTCATCTTCATATTCCCAGGATCTAGCATACAGTAAGTGTTTGCTTAGTTGACTTTTCATTTCTTACCTAAAAGCCAGCTCTTCTAGCTGGTAGTAGTTCTCGTCCCGGAGGATCTGGAGGTCCACCTGCAGTTGCCTGATGAGTCCTTCACACTCTTGAAGGTACATGATGACGTCTGATTCATACTGTACTGGCTGCCCTGATTCCAGGTGAGCAGCATCCTAAGGCAGAAAAGAAGAAGAAAAGAGCCAAAACAGTCACTCTGGATCACCAGAATGACCCATTTTTTACCTCTTAAAGCCAAAAACAAGAGATACCAGAGAAGGCAGGAGAGGGAGGCAGGAGTGGGACCCTGGACCAAAACTTACTGCCTGTAGCGTATTCCTTGCTAGTGTCAGTTTTTCTTCACAGCTCAAAGCACCATTCTGGATTTTGTTGGCAATTTGTAGCAGCAATTCCAGCCTAAAACAAGATGTAAACATACTGATTTCATCTCTTTGGCCAA
The DNA here is from genome assembly GCA_011680675.1 of Gymnobelideus leadbeateri. NCBI lineage: Eukaryota > Metazoa > Chordata > Mammalia > Diprotodontia > Petauridae > Gymnobelideus > Gymnobelideus leadbeateri. Next base: position 490,078 of record WOXC01000231.1, read on the forward strand.
GGCTACCAAGAAGGAAAAAGTCAAATCACCTTTGAGTACAGAACCAACCTTTCTACTGCTGGCCGAAGTAACTTTTCTCGCTCTAGCATTTCAATGATTAGCTTTCCCCACTCTTCCTCTACATCGTTAGGATGATAGCCTTGAGGCAGCTTAATTCTACCAAATTCAATCCATACCTACAAACAAAATCAAAGAAGAATACAAGAATTAAAAACTCACATTTACCTAAACAGGTTATGGTCTGCAGATTGCTTACATATGTTAACATTATGTGTGTTAACATTTTATGTATCTTCTGTAATTTAACATCCATTCTATCCCAGGAAACCTGCCATAACACAATAAGGTAGGTACAAAAGGTAAATATTATCCCCATTTTACAGCACAGAAAACTGAGGATCAGAGAGGTTAGTTAAGTGATTTGACCAGAGTTCACCAAGCAAATTAAGTGTCCAAGGCATAATTCCAACCCTGATCACTCTGACCCCAAGGGCAATACTTTATTTACTCAACTTCATTTTCTTTTAGCTCCCTTGTGATGGCACAGGAAGACCTCTCTTATCTACACATGCAGTGCCCACTTTGTACTGCTACCCATCAGGCTTCTCTAAGATAAACCCAATCATGGCACAGACTTCATTTTTTTCTTATCTTAGCCATTCATTCTACAATTCTGGTTAACTCTGTGGTTACTAAAACCACACATGCAGTCAAGATTTCACCTTATTAGCACTGGCCCTGGGGTCAGGAGGACCTGGGTTCAAGTCTGGCCTCAGACACTTAACACAAATACTAGCCATGTGACCTTGGGCAAGTCACTTAACCCCAACTGCCCTCCCAAAAAAACAAAACAAAAAAAAAGATTTCACCTTATTTTGCTCAGTGTTAAAACGTAATTCTGAAGAGCACATTTCTTCTAAAAGCAGGGGCAAATGTAATCTATCAGAGCTAAAATTCTCTTTATATTCTTAACTGCTTCTTCATACCTCATTTTCTAAAGAGGGTATGCTGAATAGCCCACAAGAGTGGAAAGGTCCCTGAATTTGCAGTTATAAGTCCTGGGTTCAAATACTGCTTTTTGCAACCTATCACTTATGTGGACTCTGACATGCTATTTTATAAATCCCAGCATCCTTTTCTATAAAACAGAAATGTCACAGTAGATTATCTTTAAGATTCTGCACATCTATACATGCTTATTCAACCTTATTCCAATATTCAAAATCTAAAATATCAATGAAAATCCCTTTTCTCCACATGTAGGGAAAAGGCTCACTCTCTCTGAGGACAGGAACCCCCATCTGTAAGCCTCAAGACTTGGAGCTTCTTTATTCTTATCCCTCAGGCTAAAACACTTCCTGTAATCCTTGGTTCTTCTCTTTTCACCGACCCTCAGATCCAATCAACTATCAAGTCTTATCATTCCCTTCTCTGTAACATCTGTTATATACATCCCCTTTTCTCCACTCACACTCCTCTCCAATTTAGGCCTTCACTTCTTGCCTAGACCACTGTGATACCCTTCTAACTGGTGTCTCTGTGCCCTTTAAATCATCCTCCACTCACCTATCAAAGTGGCTTTCCAAAAGCACAGGTCTGACTGCTTCCCTTCTCCCTCTTCCTGCCCTCTCTCCCTCAATCAACTCTAGTGGATCTCTAATATTCCAGGATGAAATAAAGTCCTCTGTTTCCCATTTAAAGCTCTTCACCAGCTGGTCCCTTCCTACCTGTCTAATCTACTTATGTCCCACTCCCTCCACATACTCCATGATCTAGTCACACTGACCTATCTGTTGTTTCTTGCACATGGTGCTCCATCCAATGCTACATTCTCCCTCCAGTCCCCAGATTCCTATAAGACCCTCCTCAAGCACCATTTCCTCCAGGAGATCTTTTCTGGTCCCTTCTCAGCTACTAATGCTATCCCCTCTAAGGTTACTTTCCATCTACTCAGACAGTAAGCATCTTGATCATTCTGAGATATATACAGATAGGTGCCAAGGTGACCTAATTCAGAATTGTCCTAAAGAACTCTGTGAAAAAGGGTGATTTCATCCCTATGACTTTATTCTAGAAAGGACTGCAAACAGACTTTTAATCAGTCAATAAATTAATATTAAGTACTTACTGCAAGCCAGACATGTACTAAGCCCTGGAAATACAAAGAAAACACAAAAACAGGTCCTGCCCTCAAGCAGTTTACATTCTAATGGGACACTATTTATATAAAGTTCTATATCTTAGAGTAGATAGCATCTTTCATATAGATATTATTTATAAATCATATCCATAGATATAGATATCTCTTGTTCAGTCATATCAGTCATGTTCAACTCTTTATGACTCCATTTGGGGTTTTCTTGGCAAAGATATTAGAGTGGTTTGCCATTTCTTTTTCCAGCTCAATTTGCAGAAGAGGAAACTGAGGCAAACAGGGTTAAATGACTTGCTAAGTATCCCATAGGTGATAAGTGTCTAAGGCTGGATTGAATTTGGGTCTTCCTGACTCTGGGCCCAATGTTCCACACCACCTAGTTGTCATCTATATGGTACAAATACCTATATCAGAATATATAGATGTTAAAGGTATAAATATATTTGTATATCTCAAAATAGACAGAATCTCTCATTAGAATGTAAGCTTCTTAGGGGAAGCTAAGTGGCACAGTGAATAGAGCAGCAGCCCTGGAGTCAGGAGGACCTGAGTTCAAATCCAGCCTCAGACAACTTTACACAAAAACTAGTCGTGTGACCTTGGGCAAGTCACTTAACCCCAATTGCCCTCCAAAAAGACAACAACAACAACAACAACAAAAAATAAGAATGTAAGCTTCTTAAGGGTAAGGGCTATTTTTGTGTTTTCTTTATATCTCCAGAGTCTTGTATATGCCTAGCACACAGTAAGTACTTTATAAATGACTACTGATTTATTGACTGATTAAAAGTCAATTTGTGAGCCCTATCTAGAGAAAAGGCACAGAGCTGAAATCATTCTTTTTCAGAGTTCTTCAGAACAATTCTGGGCCAGATCTACTGTCTGAGGACAGACAGAATTAGATAAATAAAAGCTATGTTAGGAAGAGAAGACAGATAAATCTGGCTAGAAAAGAGGCAATAATAGCACAGTCACAGATCTCAGCAGAGTAAGCTTCCTTACCTCTAATAATTTGTACAATTCTTCAATTCGTCCTTTTTCTCTCTCCTTGGCCAGAATTTCAGTTTCTTTAAAGTGTATGTACTGGTTATAAAGTGCCTGAAACAGGACACAAAATAATTTGAGACCTAGTCTTTTGCTTCAGCTTACCCAGGAGTCAGCACTGGGACTGCTTTGTAAAAGTGCCATCCCAGCCCCAAGTATTACCTTTAATTCAACAGGGTTCTGGGGGAATGATTTATCTGACATCAGCATAGTGTGTTGTTTGATCCAGGGAATGAGGGAGTCTACACGGTTCTGGTACTCTTGCCACCTGGAGTCCACCTCCTATTGACAGGAAACAACCACCAGGTACTGTATCAATAGCAGTACTCCAAAACCCCAAGAGAAGTGTCTCAGGAACACCCTCTGCTCCACCACCAGCTAATGTTGTTTATTCTCTGAATTTGGTGAATCCGTGGTGGCAGCAACTGTTAACTTTCAGAGGTTTACAATTGGAATCTGTAGGTGGTGGCCCAGGTGCCCCAACTGTGACTCAGCTGCTCAGGCCCATAAAACAGATGATCTTCCAACTTTAGATCCCATGATCACAAAAAGCCCATGGCATGTCTGAGCAAGGAGGCATTCGAAACAGAAAAATCACAGCCTCAGTTCAAGCCAGAGCTAACAAATACCAGTGAAATGGGCGAGGAGAAATGTTCTAGATGCTTAGCACTGCCCAACATGGACAAGATGTTGCAACACAAACTGTGCCTCTAGCAATGCCAATGGGTGAGGCTGAAGATGATGGCATTAATCTCTCAAATCTGCAACATGGAGCCTCTCCTCAAAGAACACGTCCAAAAAAGTTACTTCATGAGCTACTTGGCAGGCAAATGCAAGTTGTAAGGTAAAAAAGTGTCTACTCACAAAATGCTGCTCTATTGACTCATTCATTCCAAACTTCTTGCAGCTAGAAAAAGTCTCAAGCAAACTCATTCTTACCGTAGCACTAATTCCTTCACCTCCCTCAGGGACTTTGGGGAAGGCGTCATAAATTGAAGACACGTAAGTGATTACAGACTTCTCATCTGGAGAGGGTACATCCACATCTGGAGGAGAGGGGAGACAAGACTCCTAAGCCCGGATGGAGAAGCAGTCGCCTGCTAAGGAAACGCAAGCCACTTGTCCTAAACTTGAACCAGGTTCTGTCATCTCTCACCTTCGGCATCCAACAGCCGGGTAACCCCAAGTCTTTCTGCCACTTCAAAGGCCTGCTCCAAATTCTCTCGATTGGTCTGGATCTGTACTCTTTCCATATCTACCAAATCTGGCCTGTAAAAAGTCAGCAATACATTGGAAGATGTTCCACATAAAGTTTCTAACCAGCAAAGGAAACTTTCTAGATACTTAAAGGGGATGAGGAGTAGAGGTAAAAAATCTGGAAAGGTGATGGTCCCATTTAGAACTATACACTGGGAGATTAAATTACCATGACGCTAAAAATGTAGGACAGTAGACCTTAAGGCTTTGGCCTTAAGAGGCAGGGAAAGGCACCTGAATGAAAACAGTGTGACAGTATGCACATATTCATGGAACCTGGGAGAATTATATTCACTAGTTCTGTTGTTCAAGGTTATACCAGAGCCCTGTTTCCTGGTGTAGACCAAGGAAAGGAACTGTAACAGAAAGAATTTGGGTTATGGGATTTAAAGATGAAAGGGACTTATAGAGATCATCTAATCCAACTCTACTTTTACAGGGGAAAACCAATCTCTCAGAGGTGAAGGGACTTGCTCAAAGTCATACAGCTTAGCAAGCAGCAAAGCTGGGACTCAAACACAGGTCCTCCAACTCCAAATTCAGTACTTTTTATCTGATGTTTCTCAATTTGCAAAGGAAGGAACTAATAATAAGAGAATGGGAGCTGCCTCAAAGGTGGTATGCTTCCTTGTCATGTTCAAGAAATAATTGCCAAGAATGCCACAGAATTGATTCTTGTACTGGGTGTAAAGTGGGACTAGATGATCCATCCCTAACCTCCCTTCCAGTTCTAAGTTTCTATAAAATAACAGCAAGGAAGAGAAGAAAAGAGACCACCCTGCCCCCAATCTGATGCTCCCACTCACATACCTGTATCGGTGAATAAGTGCATTGAACATCTTCCCATCACTCCAACATGAGGAAAAGTTAGTGCATTTGATTCCTGTGTAACCAGCTGTCACCTTCTGGGTCCACAATAGCAGCTTTTCCTTTGCTGACATGTCTCCTGACTCACCGCTGATGTAGATGTCAGAGATCTGCCCAAATACAGGATACAGAATGACATTTTCCTCAAATAGGAGAAAGAAGATCTATTAAAGGCTCTTTTAGGTACAGTATAGATTGGGGGGGGGGCAGTTGAGGAAAAGGGAGGGAAGAAGGGAAAATGAAAAGGGAAGAGAGGGGAAGAAGGGAAGAACAAAGAGGAGGAGAAAGTGAGAAGGAAAGAAAGTAGAAAGAGAATGCTAGATGAGAAAAGAGGAGGAAAAATAGGGAAGGGGAAAGGGAGGATGATAATAGGACATACAGAAAAAAGGGTATGGGATGTGGAAGGGGGGGTACAATGGGAAAGGGGAAGGAAGGGAATATGTGGGTTCCCTTCTCACAGAGAATTGATAGGATTTCAGACGAAAACTCTAGCACCACAGTCACTGCAGAAAAATGAAAGGCTTTTTTGTATACATATAATCTCCTTCACTGATCTTTCTCCTCTGAACTCCTATGACACTTAAGTTTGCCACACAATTTCTTTCTTTAATTAGATATTGTTTTGTATCATTCACTATTGTTTCATGTTTGCTAGTTTTGCTATCCCAATTAAGAGTCTAAGTCCCTAGAAGAGACAGACCATCATAAAAAACCAGTAGCTGCCCAGAGAGTGAGTCTACCTGATGGTGGAGATCAGTCAAAGATTAGGCAACCCCATCAGGAAGGCTGTGGAGGGCAACCCTGTTTGTACAGAGTAGGAAGATGGCCTAGAGGCATCTATAGGCCCTTTCAGTTCTATGATTTTGCTTGTTCTCTATCTCCTACACCAGGGTAGCCAACTCAGATTAAAACTGGAAAATGTTTAGCCAAAAACAAGCAAAAACAATTAACACAGATAATATGTTAATTTATGTTTTTCTAAGTCAATATGCCTGGAAGAGGTCCTTTTCTATTTGAGTTTGATGTACATTACATCTAGCACAGATTGATAAAGATTTGTTGATTAACTGATTAATGACCACTTGACTTTCTGCATAATACAAACAACTTTCATTTTGATAATGCTTCTGGGCTTGGAGCCAGGAAGACCTGGATTTAAATCCTGCTTCTGACACTTAGTACCTAGGTAACTATGGGTGAGTCATTTAGCAACTCTCTAAGACTAAATTATAGACTATCTGCAAATCAATTAACATTCACACACTTAAGAGGTCCTTGCTAGATTGTTAACTCTTTTCAAAGTGCTTTACCCACAATAATTCTTGAGATATGTATTAAGATTATAATCTTTGTTTTACAGATGAGAAAACTGAGGCTCAGAGAGGGGAGGTTAACTTTCCTAAGGTCATACACCAAGGAAATTAGAAATGGTACCCAAACCCAGTTCTCTAGGTTTCACATTCAATGTTTCTTTCACTTGGTGAAAAAGCACACCCATGTCCCATTCAACAAAGTGTTTCACTAGGAAGCAATATTCTCAAATAAAATTTCAACTCCTTGCTATGATAATGAATCTGGCACACCATTTTCTTTCTAGGTATCCTACACAGGAACAGCACGGGTTCTGATATCAACAGAACAACTGTTTCTTGGGTATATTTATAGCATGCCTAGCAACAGGCAGAAAGTTTTCCTATCTCCACATTTTAGTGACCAAATATCACCCTCTATAGATACATCCTAGTGCTTTGCATTTTTTGCCACTTAGCATAGATGTGAAGGCAGAATATGGTTGTGTAGTTGAAAACAGAAGAATAGAGGAGAAGAGGGGGTGGGACCCAAGGAAATAAAATAGAGTTTCTGTATTTCACTGATTTCTATAATAATAACAAATCCCAGGAAGATAGATGGTTTTAAGTCTGACCAAACTAGAGTCTAACCTTTCTGATGGCATCTCCCTATAGAGAGTAAATCATAGCATTCCTACCTTTCTATATACATCAGAACACCTTTGCCAGGGGTGTTAAATACAGCTGTTCTTCTCCCTCAAAAAGAACACTCATCCCATGCTGGGGCAGTCAGTGGGGTTGTCAGGGGAATTATAGAAATGACCTCATTGTTACAAACCTTCTGAGTAACTCCATTTGGCTCCCATCCACCTCCTCATATTACACACACACACACACACACACACACACACACACACACACACGCACGCACGCACACACACACACACACACACACACACACACACACACACACAGCATAGTGTGCTACTTGGGCTGAGTAGAAGCTTCTAAATTAATCTCTAAAATCAACCAGAAATTCAGCATCAGTTCCAGGGAGTTGATTGGTTTTTAACAATGCAGTTGTTTGGATTGGGAAGAAAGCCTCTCTAAGGATTTTCCCTTCAATCACATCAAAGGCCAAAGCATCTCTATTTTGATCCTCTCCTGATCCACCCTTTCCAAGGCTCTCTTATTATTAATTTCCAGACCCTTGATGCTTTTCTAATGATTTATTCATTCACTAAGCAGATATTTTTTTGAGTATCTGCTATGTGTACAGCATTGTGCTGGGCACTAAGGCAGACACATAAAAAATATAATGTAATTAGGGAGCCAAGACAAAATAGTTAAGTAGTTAGACAAAATGACAACAAATTAACAGTCCAAAAGAATGATAAATACTATGCACTGGAGAAATAATTCTGATGCTAACATGCTACATGACTATGGGCAAGTAACTGTCTCTCTTTGAGTCGTCCAGTTCTTATGTTCCATGTTCTATATTTTAAGGCATATTCCTTCTTTGACATTCTAATGCTCTAAGGCCCCTTTCTGTTTTAACATTCTAGTTCCTAAGGGTCTTTCAAGTTCTCTTTCGTATACTATGATTTTAAGAGATCAGAAAGTGACTAACGTCTGCTATAGCGGTCAAGAGAAAGCTTCAGAGGAAGGTGAATCTTGAAAAGATGGGATTTGGACAGACAAAGAGAAAGGGCATTCCAAGTCAGGGAAAGAACATGAAACAAAGGTTTGGAATTGGATTCTAGTACACAGATATGATAGAATGCTATTGCTTGGTAAGAAATGCTAATATGTCCAAAGAGATCATAAAAAAGGGAAAAGAACCCACATGTACAAAAATATTTATAGCAGCTCTTTTTGTGGTGGCAAAGAATTGGAAATTGAGGGGATGCCCATTAATTGGGGAATGGCTGAACAAGTTGTTGAATGTAATCAAATACTATTGGGCAAATGATGAGTAGATGGATTTCAGAAAAACCTGGAAAGACTTTACATGAACTGATGCTAAGTAAAGTGAGCAGAACCAGAACATTGTACATAGTAAAAGTAACACTGTGTGATGATTGACTATGATAGACTTAGCTCTTCTCAGTAATATAATGATTCAAGACAGTTCCAAAAGACTCATGATACAAAATGCTATCCACATCCAGAGGAACTATAGAGTCTGAATGCAGATCAAAGTATACATTTTTCACTTTTTTTGGTGCTTTTTTTCCCATTTTTTTCCTTTTGTTCTGATTCTTCTTTCACAACATGACTAATGTGGAAATATGATTAATATGATTGTATATCTATAGCCTATATCAGACTGCTGACTGTCTTGGGAAGGGAGAAAAATTTGGAACTCAAAATCTTATAAAAGTGAATGTTGAAAACTATCTTTACATGTAATTGGAAAAAAATAAAATACTATTAAGTGGAAAAAAAAGAAATGCTAATATGATGAGTACAAAGAAGCATGAGAAGACATGAACTGATGCAAATGGAAATGAAGTAAAACAAGAAAAAATATGCACACTGACTAAAGCAATGTAAATAGAAAGAACAATAAAACTGGATTTTGTTTATTTATTTATATTTATAATTATAATGACCAAATTTGACTCTGGAGATGAGAAAATGCACCTCACTTGTCTTTACAGATGGGGAAAACTATGGGTGAGTAACATTACATGTAGTCAAACTTGCTTAATATGTTAGTTCTATTCAACTGCTTTTTTTATCTCTTTTTTACTCATTGTGATAGGAGATGTTTCTTTGGGGAGGGGGAAAGGGAAAGATATATTTGGAAATGAAGGTTATATAAACAAAAGATATCAATAAATATTGAAAAAGGTTTGGAGTTGAGGATTAGTATGATTTGGTTATGGTAGAAAACGGAGAAGAGACCAGTCTAACTGGAGAGTAACATTTAAGTTGGGAATCAGTGGAACTTAAGATTAGGCAGGTAAACTGGATATAATGTAGAACATTAAAAGCTATGATGAAAAATTTGGATTTCATTCTTCAAACACTGGGAACCACCAGAGTTTGCTGGGCTCATAGGTGAGACTCACAATTACTCTTTCCTTAAGCTTCTAGCTGGCCTTAACTGCATCATGGAGGAAATATTAAAAGACCAACTTTGGAAACAGTCCCCTAAAAGGGTAAGAGAGCCTTCTCCTGGTTAGAGGCATCTAGTGATGCTGCGTGTTTTTAACTGTGCGCACAAAGGGAGGACTCCTTGTCACCAACAAAGCTGGGAATAAAGGTGGCTGATGTTCCTGAAGGAAATGCAGTAATCCCTCCGACTCTAACCCTAACCCTTAATCAATTCATCTCCTCATTCTGAGTCTTAGTTTCTCCAAATGGGAATAATCCTTGCAGAGCCTCACAAATTCCAGGATATGCACCTTCCTCTATATGGATACATGTTCCTCCCACTCATGCAGAGTACAACTCTTCTATAACTTGGTATATAAAACTTGCTGTGGCTGAAGGACTTATCATTAGCCTGTGGCCAACCTAGAATTCTTCAGAATTCTATGAATTTAAACTATACTGGCCCTTGTATAATAGATACGTAGGCAGCTAGGTGACACAGTAGATAGAGCACTGGGAAGATTCATCTTCCTGAGTTTAAATCTAGCCTCACTTCCTAGCTGTATAACCCTGAGGAAGTCACTTAACTTCATTTGTCTCAGTTTTCTCATCTTTAAAATGAGCTAGAGAAGGAAAGGTCAAACCACTCCAATATCTTTGCCAGGAAAACTCCAAATGGGGTCAGAAAAAAAATGAGAAACAATTAAATGACACAACAACAACAATCAGTATGGAACCTCTATGAGAGGGGTTTCTAGCTTGGTAGAATCTACTGGAGTTTGTACTCCACTGGCATAGCCTCTGAGAACTTAGGGCTACCTCATGCCACTATGAGGCATCAGGGTAGAACTTTAGTAGAGGAAATCACTTGCTTAATAATAAAGAACTATAAGAATGTCAATATTACCACTACTGCTATTAAAGAAAGCTGGGAAAGGGAAGTTGTAGATACCTATAAATTGAAGTAGCTGGGCCTAGAAAATATAGCAGTTGATCTCCCTCCAGCCATATCTAGCTTCTCATGTTGACAAGGAGGCAGCTTACCCTGCACTTTGGGACTACTGTAGTCAAGAATTAAGCTCAGGGGGCAGAGTTAAGATGGCAAAGTAGAAACAGCTCTTCTGAGCAACTCTAGCTCCCACAATTTCCAAATTCACGTAAGAGGGGACTCTAAACAACCTCTGGCGCTCCAGAAGCCACAAAATGACACAGAGAAGCTAATCTCCCACTGAGGACAGCCCAGCAGTCCAGCAGGGAGTGGCCAGCACAGCACTCTGGGAGCTGAGCCCAGGCCCCCTTGAGTCAGAGGTTTTAGCCCCAGGGCAGCCTGACCAGCAGCCAGCTGGAGAGACTCCAGAACACCAGCAACTGTGGCGTTTCCAGAATTACCAACACATAGATGCCACGGACAAAGTGAGAGGTTAGTGCGGTATGGACTTTGGGACTCATTAGTTGGGAGAGCTCTTGGCCTCTTTCCCTGTGGGGGAGAAGCTGCTGAGAAGCTTCAGCACAGCTGTGGACACATGCAGCAGCTTCAGTTCCTGCCCTGGTAACTGTAGGGGGATCTGGCAATCAGTCTTGGGGGTAATCGCTCTTGCTTTAACCTTCTTGGATCTGGATTGCGGTCTGAGGTGGAGGTCTTGGGGTGTGTGACCAGCTTGCCAGAGTGTGTGGGAGCTTCAGAGAGGGCACCCAACTAATACCTCCAGCAGTTGGGAAAACCCCAGCATTTGGGACAGAAGCTCCCCTGGCTGGTGGCAGAGTTCTACTGTGGCAACAAGCCCAAAAGTCAAGTAATTGAGTGGCAACATGCCTAGGCAAAGGAAACAAAATAAAGAGAAAAATTCAACATTAGACTCCTATTTTGGGGGGCAAAGAGGATTGAAGCATGGAACAGGAGGAGGACTGGGAGGTCAGAACTCCTGCACCAAAAGCCCCAAATGAAAATACAAGCTGGTTACAGGCCATAGAGGACCTTAAGAAGGATACTGAAAATCAAATAAGAGAAGTGGAGAAAAAATTGGAAAGAGAAATGAAAATGATGCAAGAAAATTATGAAAGGAGAGTCAACAGCCTTACTGAGGAAAATAATGCCCTAAAAAACAGACTAACTCAAATGGCAAAAGAGGCTGAAAAAGGCAATGAGGAGAGGAATGCCTTAAAAAAACCGAATTTGCCAGATGGAAAAAGAATCTCAAAGGCTCTCTGAGGAGAATCTTTCCTTTGGATTTAGAATGGACCAAAGGGAAGCTAGTGCTGTTAAACAGTTCCAAACAAATGAAAGAATAGAAGGCAATGTGAAATATCTCATGGGAAAAACCACTGACCTGGAAAATAGATCCAGGAGAGATAACTTAAAAATCATTGGACTACCTGAAAGCCATGATCAAAGAAAGAACCTAGAAATCATCCTTCAAGAAATTCTCCAGGAAAATTGCCCTGATGTTTTAGAACCAGAGGGCAAAATAGAGGTTGAAATAATTTACCAATCACCTCCTGAAAAAGATCCCAAAAAGAAAACTCCTAGGAATATTGTAGCCAGGTTCCAGAATTCCCAGATCAAGGACAGAATATTACAAGCAGCCAGGAAGAAACAATTTGAATACTGTGGAAATGCAATCAGGATAGCTCAGGATCTGGCAGCTTCTACACTGAGGGATCGAAGGGCTTGGAATATGATATTCCAGAGAGCAAAGGAGCTGGGATTAAAACCAAGAATCACCTACCCAACAAAACTGAGTATCATATTTCAGGGGAAAATTTGGTCATTCAGTGGAATAGAGGACTTTCAGGCATTCTTGATGAAAAAATCAGAGTTGAATAGAAAATTTGACATTCAGATACAAGAAGCAAGAGATGCTTGAGAAGGTAAACAGGGAAAAGAAATCATAAGGAACTTATCAAAGTTGAACTATATACAGTCCTACATGGAAAAACAATAACGGTAACTGATTAAACTTTTCTCAGTATGAAAATAATTGAAGAAGGGTATATGGGCATATGAATACATATGTGAATGTGTGTATATATGTTTACAGGTATACATAGCGGGTTGAATTTAATAGGAAGGGATGATACTTAAAAGGTGAAATTAAGAGGTGAGAGAGGAATATAACGAGAGGAGATAGTGAGAGACAGAATGGGGTAAACTCTCTCATAGAGAAGAGACAAGGAACAGGAAGGCAAAAGGGCAAAACCTTATTCTCATTGAATTTGTATCAGGGAGAGAATGACATACATTCTAAATAGGATATCTCACCCTACAGGAGAGCAGGGGGAAGGGGATGAGAGGGGGGATGATGGGAGGGAGGGAGGGAAGTTGGAAGCACCCACTTGTGAAGAGACAGGATCAAAGTAGGGAATAGACCAAGTGGGAGGTGGGATAGGAGGGAGGGAAATATAGTCAATCTTTTACAATAATTACTATGGTAATGTTTTGCATAGCTACACATGCACAACATATACTGAATTGCTTATCTTCCCAGTAAGGGTGGATGACAAGGGAGGAAGGGAATGAATCTGGAATTCAAAGTTTTAAAATCAAATGTGTAAAAATGTATAAATACTATTATTAATAAAAAAATAAAAATACTAAAAAAAAAAAAAAAGAATTAAGCTCAGGGCATGGGGTAGCCAGAGATACCACAAAACCAGAAGCTAATTCATCAGGGCCCAATGAAGCTAACAGATGCCACCTTCTCCCACTCATGGTGGAAAAGAAAGGGGATTTTAATCAACTTTCTTTGTTCACAATGATTGGATTAAGGGCAAGAATGTGGTAGCAAATTATGCCCAAAGGATTATAAATAGTTTCATACCCTTTGACCCAACAATACCACTTCTAGGGTTATATCCCAAAGAGATCACAGAAGTGGGAGAAAGACCCATATGTACAAAAATATTTATAGCGGCCCTTTTTGTGGTTGCAAAGAATTGGAAACTAAAGGGGTGCCCATCAATTGGGGAATGGCTAAACAAGCTGTGGTATATGAATGTAATGGAATATTATTGTGCTATAAGAAACGAGGAGGTGATGGATTTCATAATTACCTGGAGAGACTTAAACAAACTGATGCTGAGTGAGAAGAGTAGAATCAGAAGAAATTTGTATACAATCACAGACATACCATATCTGTGATGACCAATTATGAAAGACTGGACTCTTTTCAGCAATGCAGTGATATAAGTCAATCCCGAAAGACTCAAGAAAGAGAGAAATGCGCCATCCAGAGATATAACTAGAAAGAACTGAGCCTCAATCCTGATGGAAGCAAACTAAATGATCTTTTTCTTTTCATTGTTTGGTTTTATTTCTTCTTTACCATCTTTCATCCCACCTAGTACAATACGCCTTTGTAATTGGGGAAAAAAAAATTCTGTCTTAGACACCCGCACCCCCCAATTACAGTGGCGAACACCACTGGTGCTCATGCATCTTTCTATCTCTCTATTTTAGGCTTTACTTAATACTGCAATCAGAGGGTCAAAACAAAATCATTGTTATCTCCTTTTTCAAGTAACTTGTATGATTTTAGCAGATATATGGGAGATACCATATTGGGGAAGATTCTAGAGTGCTATATTTTTTTTCAGTCTTGACCATTCAACTGCTTTTTAAATAGTATTTCAAATAGATAAAGCATAATAAATAATAATAATAAAGATAAAAAAAAGAATGTGGTAGCAACACAGGATGTGGAATGACAATGACAAAAAAAGATATACAGACCTTGCCAGCTCAGACAGTGGTATAGGAAGGCAGCCAGCAGGAGCAGCATCAGAAACAGAATTGGTATGCAATTGCTCACTTCCATCTCCAAAGTATGATAAGTTTATCATTCTTAAAATCATTCTGTAAGCTGGCTACTACTATATAACCTGCATTAACTCTGTCTTGCCAGGCATGAATCTGTTAGCATGAATACAGCTCTAGCATGTTATTCACAATGTCCTCCAAAGGGAAATGTGCCCCTAGACCATGCATATCACATAAGCCTCCATTACTGAGCATACAGCTCCCCAGGCATGTATGAAAGTTTCAACCATTCTTTAAACTAGAAAGACACAATGCCTATAGCAAATTTCCTTTCCAGATGTTGAACCCTCTATTCCCATAAAAATGCCCTGGGATAAGCACTGGGGCTTAGGTTAGATGCCAATCCTGAAATTCTATGACTGCTTTCTTGTGTGGATTAATTGTCTTGGCATATTCAAGACAAGCTCCCTTGGGAAGGTGGTGTGTTTGCTCCCTGCCTGACCCATGTGTCCTTCTTATTGTTGTCACGTTTATCAGCTGGTGGTTCAGGTTCCAGTCAGCTGCTCTAGTCTATGATTTTTCAGGCTCAGAACATACTGCTTTCTGACAGCCTGCTGGCTGACCCTGACTTCCCAGCTCCACACAGCAGCCCTGGGAAGCGGTCTCCTGCTGAAGAACAAACCAAGCAACAGCTCTCAGAAGAAGGTTGCCTTGGAGTCCAATAAAGGCTCTGCGGGTCTGGGTCTCTCAGGAGCTTTAGCTCTCAAGAAACTTTAAACTCCTCATTCATCCTATTGAGCTGATCAGTTTGAGGTTCCCACAGGAGCAAACTAGATCCAGAGATAAAGAAGTTGGTCTAAATCTCAAGCTTCTGAAGTCATGGAGTCAGCCTGCATTCTATACTTCATCCTTTAAGTACATACCTCTGGACTTTTCTATCCCTGGATTATCCCCATTCTAGTCTTCCCCCATTCTTGACATCCTACTCATCCTTTCAAAGCTCACTCAAATGCCACCTCCTCCTTGCAGCTTTCTCTGATGTCCCCTAGTGAAAAGTAATTTCTCGGGTGGGTAGGTGGCACAGTGAATAGAGCACTGGCCCTGGAGTCAAGTCAGGAGGACCTGAGTTCAAATCCGGCCTCAGACACTTAACACTTACTAGCCGTGTGACCTTGGGCAAGTCACTTAATCCCAATTGCCCTGCCTTCCCTCCTCTAAAAAAAAGCAAAAAAATAGTAATTTCTCCCTCATCTGACCCCATAACATTTACACTCTTCTTAGTCACTTTTCATAGTATAAAGTGTACCTAATTCATCTTTGGATGTGTATCATATTTTCCCCTATTAGTAGAACCATAATTATGCTCAACAAAGTTAAAAACTATGTCATCTTCCTCAGTGCCTAGAAGAGCTTTGTACACAGTAACTATTTAATAAAGGATTACTAAATGAACAAATGAACACAGTAACTATTTAATAAAGGATTATTAAATGAACAAATGAACTGTTGTTAAATAAGTAAAAAAGGCATAGATAGGATGTGGGTAGCAAATGTTTCAGGCAAATTTCATTCACATACTCAAAAAACCTAAGTAATGAGCTCTTATGACCTGAAAATACCAAAACTGCCCTTACTCAAAGGTCCTGTACAGTCAGATGGATTCTTATTTCAGGGGATGAAACTTCCATCACAATTCCTACAACTCCCCTCTTGCTCCCTGATATCTAAAACACATGCACACACTACCTCCACTCTGTCCCCTTCAATACTCTCCAACCTCCAACACATCATAAAACAAATTAAAATCCATCAAAGAATCAATTATCCAGTCACAGGTCAGCCTTTCTCCATAGGTTTTTCCTCCCCTCTATTTATTTTCAGCCTCCAAACTTTTATGCCACACACTAAACCCCCCACCAAAGAAGGTATTAGAGTAGGTCACCAATTAAAGATTCACTAGCCTCCCTAGAAAGGGCTAAACAAGTAGCTTTTTGCTTAAGAAATATCTATATCTCCTCAAGTTCTTGCTAAGAGGCAAGACACCTTAAAGTGGACCTTGCTTTAAAGTCTTCCTAGTATCCTTCCATGAATGGCCAATGGCCCCTCCTTTTGGTTTTCTTTTTCCTTTTCCTTTTCAAGCTCTTCAAGTATATTTGTCCATCTCTACTTTCATGCAGGCTGACATGCACTGAATGATATTGTCAGCCACATATATCACTGAATGATATTGTCAGCCACATATATCACCATAAATTCCAGAAAATACTGATCTAACCAACTGAGCCACTGTTTAGTCCCTTCCCCTTCTGGCTGTTCAATGTTTGGAACCACTAAGCTGCTTCTCTCTGAGAACTCTGTGTCCACTCCCCTAATACATAGGGTCATGAAGCCCATGAAAATATGCCATTCTTAGAAAGATGGACCTGAACCATCAACAGGAATTGCTATTTATAATCTCCTAGAGGAAAAAAGATTGCTTAAGTGCCAGTGAACACATCTCTCCAGGTAATAATAACCATAAGGAAGAAGCTCTTTCCCTTCTGTCCCTGCTTCTTCCCCAGCCTCCATCCCTTCAGACACCCTTCATGTCTATATGCTGATTCTAGAAACTAAAGTCAAGCCTCCCCGTTACCTTAGATGATATGACATAGCTTTTGGTTGCTGGGAAACAGAAAAAGGTCAGCAAAGAGTAAACAAGTCCCTAGCCCTGCACAGTATTAGGTACCCTCATCATTACCAGAGTGAGTACACTTACAATGCTTAGTTACCCATAATCATGGGCTCGTCCAGGGCAACATGCCTGGTACAAGCTCCAAGGGGGAGCCCAAAATAGATTCAGCTTGTCAAGTCCCAATGGGTCACTAAATTTACAGTACAGAGCTCAGTTTAATATAATGTTGGATAAGGTAAGATGGGCTTCCCTGCTCTTCACCCTAACCTCACATCAAGGGGACCCAGAACCAGAAGAGCTGCCTAACCATCCCTTTAGTATACCCACCCACCTCCTTAGGACCCCACGATGGGATGTGGCCAGCTTCCAAAGATAGGGCACCATCCTCTTCAGAGAGAGAAGTGGAGCTTTTGCTAGGCTCAGCATCTTTCAGTTGGATCCCCTTCCAGTGGGGCCCATCACTGCCATAGCCAGAAGAGGAGGGCAGAACACCACTTGTGGTAAGGACACTGACAGACAAGTCACTCTGGGAAGTGGGTAGCTTGGGGCAATGGTGGGTTTCTCGACCCATGGAAGCAAGTTTCCTAGGAGATGATGAAGATACCCTGGGAGGCTTCTCAAACCTGTGTCTTTCTAGCTGCTCCACCAAAGGTGAAGGAGTAGACAATTCTGAGGCTGTCCCAGGCTCCACAGACCAGGAACCTGTCCAAGCAGTACTTGAAATGCTCTGTGCTTGTCCTCCCAGAGTCTGATCCTCTGATGACATGCCCCTAGTCTCTGGGACTGTAGGTTGGTCTGTCCTAGGCAAAGTGTTTGTCCTGAATCCAAGCTGAGTATTCTCTTTATGAACTGCAGTTTCTCTTTGTAAAGGCAGCAGCACAGCCCTGCTGCTGCAGGATGCTGTCCTCTGAAATGCCACCAGCCGGCTCACTGACTTCTCACAGTTCCTCTCTGCTGGGTTGTCAAAAAGGTGAGCAATGACAGTTGTCCCTTCTTCAAGGGAATCCCTGACCCCTCCAGCTCCTGACAGCCCATCATCTACCAGTAATTGAGCTGTCTGGATTTCCCCTTGGAACTTCTCTTTTACCTGTACAATCAGCCCTTGGCCTCCAGTCCCTAGGCTGGGGGCAGGGTCTCTAGGAAGAGCAATATCCTGGGGAGGACTCTCCACAGTTTCCACTTCTTCCTCCTGTGAGGGACTCATACTCACTCGCAACTTCTTTGGTGGTTCATTCTCTTCAACTGCTTCAGTGCCTTCTGAGGGCTCCTCCTTGGGAGATGCCTCTGGTGTAGGGGATTTTTTCCCCCTCCACTTCCTTTTGAATCGAACCCTCTTCTTGGGAGATATGGGAGCTTTCCCTGGAACAGCCACTGACTCCTTTGGTTCCTTTACACATCCCAGAGAATTACCCATATCCTTCTTTTACCAAACCTCAGCAACAATGCAGTTAAGCTGGTCCTGGGCTCCCAGAAAAATCCCAACGTTAGCTTCATCAGATTAGCTGTACATTTCCAACCACGCACTATGGTGACAATCCCTCTGATTCTTCCTCCCTCCCTGTCTCTCTCCCAGGCTCTTCCAGCCGCCGCTGTTTCAGACAGCCATCTTACAGGCTCAGAACTGCAACAAGACACAAATTCAAAGCATCTCACTGCAGTTCAGAAATCACTTGACCTAAAAGCAGACAGAGACCGGATTGGCTGCAGCTTCCTCTCTCCAAATATGAGGTAATTGGAACACTGCCCTCAGTAACACAAACAGAAAGCAAAAAGGAGATAGAAACCAGGGAAGGGGAGGGGAGAAGTGTGTGTGTGTGTGTGTGTGTGTGTGTGTGTGTGTGTGTGTGTGTGTGTGTGTGTGTGTGTAGAGAGGGGGAAATGTATGAATATATGGAGGAGGGAGGAATATGGGTGAAGATAATATAAAAGAAGGAAAAGGAAAACAAGAACAGGGAAAAACTGACATGTTCAGCATATCAACAGAGAAGGAAAATCTAGACTCGACCTGGGCTAGGAAGCCTATAAACAATTAGGGGCCTTCCAAAGTAGAAAATGAAAACAATCTTAGCTGTTATAGTAAGAGATATAAAGACAATATAGAAGGTGCCTTCTGGCTCTAAAATTCCACGATTATAAAACACTAGACAAGATACATATTTTTGGTTGTTTTTGTTTTTACCAATCTCTAAAAGTTAGATTATCCCCAACCTTGTGTAATAATTCAAGGTGAAGACTTAAGTGGAAAAAGGGAACCTATGCTTTAATATTCCATTTTATTGAAGCATTTCTTGTGGCTATTATAAGCCATGGCAAGAGGAAAGAGAAATGGTTGCTACTACTTGATCCTTTCCCAATAAAAACACAAGATTGTTGTAGTGATAGTTTGTTTCCCTTTCCATACATACACACATACATGTATACTTATACACATACAAAAACCCACACCTCAAAAAGATTCTCCCCAGTACTAAATCTATACAGGGACTAAATCTAACAAAGGACTTGATGGGGTACTTGGGATATATATGTTTGTAACATCAGTCTGTAATATCAATTTGTAAAACCAGTTTGTAAATGGGGGTGCTTTGGGATCTATGTCTGTAAAATCAATTTGTAAAAGCAGTCTGTAAAATCACATTTCCCCTCCCTAACCCCAGAGCATTAACTCTGCCCCTCCCCCCTGCCAGCACTCTGCCCAGCAACAATTCATGAACTGTTTATCTCTGCTTGAAACAATAACAAGCTACATGTGAATCCTTCACTAAACTATCTATAAACATTTTAGCTTAGGCAAATGTTATCTCCCCTAGTAGAGTGGCCAGCTGCACCATGAATCCTTCAATACCCTATCTATAGTTTAACTCCTTAGCCAATTATACTCATACTGTGTCTCCATTAGCCTTGGTTCCCAACATCTATCTTGTCAAACATGACAATGATGGGTGGCAGACTGGGCACTCCTCAGTGGCCATGACCGATGGTTGATGTTAGTGACGGGTCAGGCCTAAAACCACACCTCCAGGTAGCCCCCCCCCCCCCTTGGGCTATTTCCCAGTGAATTATGGGCAATATACCTGCACAGTTGATATTAAAAGTGCATGTTCCTTTAAGCACTGACCACTCCTTAACTCCTCCCTAATCCCACCCTTACTCACCTAGTTAGCATAATTGACACCTGATTTACTGTCTTGACTCCTTAAAACTATACCTATGACTTCTGTTAGGCTGCAGGTTCCCTAAGAACCCTTGCCCGCTGTGGTATACAGTGTAACAATAAACTTTTACAATCTCAGCTTCCAAGTTTGCTTGAGCCTGGTGAATTCTTTCCAGACTGAATTGCAGGATTTCTGGTCACTGAGAGTGATCAGGGTCCCTGGTAGAACCTATTACCTTCCCTCATCAGACTCAGGTATGAAATTTTTTGGTGGAAGGAAAAAGAAAGGAAATCTTTGTTTCCCCATTTGTAAAATGAAGAGTTTAGGCAGATGATCACTAAAGTATTTAAGCTATCACAATGACAGCCATTTGCCCCACCCACACTAGATGATAATCACACTGCAGGGCAGTGAGTACTGATTCCAAGTATAAAAATCAGAATGAAAAATCTTCATGTTTCCCAAACATGTTCTTGGAACTCCCATGCCCATGTGGAAGGGAAGCATCTTACTTATTATAGATCTGCCTACTTGTGACATTCAGGTGATTCTTCCACCCAATTTGTCCTGGGGTATATATGGGATGGGGGCACTGTAAATAGGATTATATATACTTGGTCCCTACTATGGATGCATCCCAGAAGCTGGCCTGATTGAGCCCATATAGTAGTCAGAGGCTGCCAACCTAGCTGTCCGCCCTAAAGATGTCTGTGCCAGTCTAGCTACTGAATAAATTATCTGAAAACCTACAAGCTCTTCCTACTAAAGAGGAGAGATGGCTTTACTTAAAGCACTGACTTCTCCTTACACAGTTAGAGCATCTCCAGCAATGCTCCATCTGTTTCACAACTGCAGTCTGTCTGTTTCCCCAAAGCAAACCCTCCCCCCAAGGAGCTGTACTACCACCTAGTGGCCTTCATGAATTACAGCAAAAGATACAGGAAAGAAAAAGCAAACCAGGATAGGAAGAGAAAAAACTGAGGGACCCCCACCAGTCATGCTGTGCAGTTCATTACACCAATAAGACGTACCCAGTAGAGGTTGGTAGTGCAATACACAGGTTCTCAATAAGCTTCCAGCAAAGACAGTCTAAAGTTGTGGGATTGTTAAGCAGAAAAGGGGGTCCTGTTTTATTCATCAAATACCAACAAGTACCAAAGATGAGCAGCAAAGCAAAAGACAGGTATTTAGATCATAAGGAGGGCTGCTAAGGGAACTTTTTTGAGAAGTCTAATGTGGCCAAAGTACTCCTATCATGGGTCTCTTATGCATGACATTCAATCAAGCCATTCCATTTCCTTCCCAATCCCTCTTACAAGGCTGACCCTGACCCAGAAATAAAAAAATCATGACTTCCTAGAATAATGGAAGGTCTCCTAGCACATTGTGCTTCCTGACCAAGCTTGAGGGGAGGCAGATTTGTAACATCTAAAGCTATGATGTAAATGAATGTACATCACTGGAAGCTTACAATCTCTCTGTAGCTCCTAACCTATCTGGACCTCAGTTTCCCATCTGTAGAATGAAAAGGTGGATTAAATGATCTCTAAGGTTCCTTCAGCTCTAAAACTATGACCTTTGTGAATGTAAGCTCTTGGAAGCTTATACTCTCTGGAGGAAACCTTAAATACAATGTAGTCAGACCCCCAGAAAGTCAGTGACTTGCCTAAAGTCAGTTAGTGATGAGCAAAGGTTGGATTTGAACTACAATTTCTCCCTTTCTTGGTCTCCCCAACTGTCAGTGCCTCCTCCCTCTGTACATCTTTGTATGCACAATTCCCTGTGTTGTTCTCTGTCCTCCCTGCCCATCCCTTCTCCCCTCCCCCCAAATGAGAACGTGAGTTCTCTGAGGGCAGAAGCTAATTTGCCTTTCTTTATATACCCAGCATTTAGAGGATAATAAGCACTTAATAAATGCTTTTTAACTGGAGGAACCCAGATCCTTTGATTCTTAAGTCTAATGGTCTTTCCACTATGCACTAAGCTGCCACTTGTTAGAATATAGGCTCCTTGTAGGCAGGAATCTTTTTGATACTGTTTGTATGCCTAGTACCTACAGAAGTGCTACAGAGAGTGCAACTTAATAAATGTTTGGGACCAGATTGGTCTTTCCCAAGGCTGCTGCATCAAACTTAGATGACCCCCAAGATAACTATTCCTTGGAGCCATCCCCCAATGTGTAAACCTTAAGGACCTGAGTAATCTTTTACTGATGTCCCCTGTGCCTTTTCCCTGCAATGCTAGCTGATGCTTTCTCCAAGATCAGTTCATCTTTGCAAATGCCACAGAAATTTGCCCAGGCCCCAACATGGCTGATCTTTCATTTATTCAATGAAAATTTGTGGAGTTTGTACTACATGTAAAGCACTACACTAGATGGTCAGAGGATACAAAGAATTCTAAGAAACCATTCCTGAGTTCTTTAAAAAAAAAAAAAAAGTTGTAAACCATTAACAACCATATGACTGTTCCAAATGTTTAAATAATAAGAGAAATGCAAATAAAAACAATCCTGAGCTTTCATCTCATACTCAGGAAACTGCCAAGATGGCAGAAAAGAAGAAAAATCAATGTTGGAGGGACTGTGTTAATAAAGTATACTAATATATTGTTGGAAGAACTGTGACTTTGTCCAACAATTCTGAAAAACAATTTGTAGTTATGCTAAATGAATAAAATTTAGGTGTATACTCCCAAAGAGGTCAAAGACAAAAAGGCTCCATATATACCAACAAATTCATAAATCTCTCCCCACTCCAATCTATCCCCTGCATATCTGCAAAAGTGATTTTCCTTAAGCATAGATCTGACCATGTCACTCTACTACCAATAAACTCCAGGGATTCCCAATTGCTTTTAGTATCAAATATAAAGGTCTCTGACTTTTAAAGCCCTTCACAACTTGACTCCAAGCTCTCTTTCTAGATTCATTAAATATTATTCTGCTTCCAACACTTAAGGATCCAACCAAACTGGACTTCTCTATTGTCTCATCTCTTAATTTTGTATTCATGATACATATATGTATATTTTGTATATAATTATGTATGTACCTATTGTTTTCTCTAGGACAATGTAAGCAAGCTCTCTGGGAGCAGAGATTGTTTCCCTTTTCTATCTCTGTATCCCCAGCTCCTGGCATAGTGATAGCACATGATGGGCACTTGATAAATGCATGTTAATAAATGCTCTGTCTTCACTTTTCTCCCCTTCTGATCTTGTCTGGATAGCTAATTTCACTCCACACTAATTCCTAATTCTCTAATTCCTTTCTATTGCCATTCATCTTTTGCCAACCTCAAACCCTGGATCATCTTTATCTTTTGCCTCTTCTCTGTGCATGCACAGACTGAACTGAACTGGAAGAATTCATATAACCATGCTGATTGAGAATATGATAAATGCATCTTATTCAACTGTGCCCCATTCTGTAGTCCTTCTTAACTGATCACTATTTCTCTCCCCACAGAAGCTGTTCAAAACCTCTTCTCTTCTCAAGATTCCTACACCTTCCCCTCTCCCTCTCTCAGCCAAGAATCCTACTTTCTTACTTTACTGAGGAAATTGCAGTGATTTAGTGTCAGTTCCCTTTTCTCCCCTTCACATCATCTCTTTTCTCCTCCTTTCCCACAGTCTCTAATAGTAAGATAGCTCTTCTCTGTTGCTCTCTCTTAATCTGATGCCAAATCTGATGGTCCTGATTGCCTCTAGGATCAGATTCTTCTGGTTAGCTTTTTAAGCACTTTACAACTTGGCCTCATTCTATCTTTTCAATCTCATTGAATATTACTCCTTCTCTGACACAATGAATTGCTTCTTGTCTCCCTTTCTTCTTTATTGTTTGTCTATAATGGATAGCTATCTGTTTATAGGAGGAGAAAGTAAAGGTGATATTAAGACAAAAGAAAGCTATAACATTAAAAATTGGGGTAAAGAAGGCACTGTTGCCCCTGACCTCAAGTAGCTTACAATCATTTCAAGGAGAGACTAACGTCTGTGTACATAGTCTTCCAGTTGGTCAAACCCAAAACATCCTTTAGATGAAACCTTTAGATGAGATCCTTTGGACAAAAGCTTCAAGGATACCAAACCCCAATCTTGTATAATTCCTACCATCTTCCTTAATCATTCATATTTATGTTCTGCTGAACAGAACTGGAGAAAAAAAAATTTTTTTAAACTATACTGACTGTGTCCACTAAGGAATTTATGTTATGTAATCTCAAAGGGGCACTCATTAAACTTTTGCAGTTCCCTAATCAACTCATTATCTTATTGACCACATTAGGAATTACAAATCTTTTTATCCTGTGGCACCCTATCCTAAGCCCTCCTGGCTAAAGACTTTGTCTCATACTTAAAAAAAAAAAAATTTTTTTTTTGAGGTCATTCACCAAGAGCTCCTTTTTCCTTTTCTTCTCATGTCACTCAGATGTCTTACCCTGCTTTTTACCCACCTCTTTAATCCTTATCTCACAGGAAAAGATATCCTCCTTGCCAAGGCAAATCCCTCTACGTGCACCTTTGCCTCCAAAGCTTCCTGACTTTTCTAGCAAATTTCCTCCACTATTACCCCCTCTTTCTCTTTAATCTTCAATTTTCCCATATCTAGCTCCTTTACCTGCTACTATATGTCCATATCTTCCCCATTCTTAAAAAATCCTCACCTATCATCCTCCCAAACTATCTTCTTACGTCTCTCCTCTTCTTAGCTCAACTCCTCAAGAAAGCAAGCTAAAAGCAATGCCTCCACTCTCCTCCCATAGTCTTCTAAATCTTCTGCAATCTTGCTTCTGAATTTGTCATTCAACTCTCTTTCCAAACTTAGCACTGATCTCACTTGCCAAATCTTTTTTCCTCATTCTTCTTGACCTCTCTTCACCATTTGACATTATTAATCACTCTTTTCATCTGGGTAATCTCTCTTCTCTAGTTTCCATGACACTGCTCTCACCTGGTTCTTCACTTGTCTGACAGTTTCTCCTCAGTCTCCTTTGCTGGATCAAAAGTCTGTCCTGGGTTCTCTTCTCTTTTCCCACCATCCTATCTCACTTGGTGACTTCATCAGTTTTCATGAGTTCAATAAATGTCTCTACATAGATTATTCCCAAATTTATATATCTTGCTTTAGCCTCTCTCTTGACCTTTAGTTTTTTATCACCAACTGGTTCTTGGACATCTCAAATTGGATGTCCTAGAAGCATCTCAAATTCATTATGTCCAAAACAGAATTCATTCTCTTTTCTGCAAACCCCTCTGCATGGGCAACATTCCTATTGGAACCTCAGTATCATCCTTGATTCATCACTCTTACTCAACATAGCCTATCTGTTGTCAAGTCTTGCCGTTTCTTTAAAAAAAAAATTATCACTTTATTTTATCTTTCTCCTCCAATTACATGGTAAAAAATTTTTTTTTAACTTTTTAAAGTTTTGAGTTTCAGATTCTAGCCTTCCATCTTTCCTTCCTCCCCCCGCTCCCTGACATGGCAAGCAATTGGACATAATTTATATATTTGCAATCATGTAAAACATTTCTGTATTAGTCATTTTGTACAAGAAGACTTAAGGAAGAAAGACATAGACAGAAAGAAAGATAGCTTACTTAAATCTGTAATTAGACAGTATCAGTTCTTCCTCTGGAAGTGGATAGCATGCTTCATTTGAGTCCTTTGGGATTCTTGAATCATTGTGTTGCTAAGAATAGCTAAGGCATTCATAGTTCTTCATTGTATAATATTGTTGTTACTATGTACAACATTCTTCTGGTTCTGCTCACTTTGCATCAGTTCATATAAGTCTTTCCAGGTTCTTCTGAACTCATTCTGTTTGTCATTTCTTATAACAAAATAATATTCCATAACAATCACATACCATAGCTTTTTTATCCATTTCCCAATTGATGGATATCCTCTCAATTTCCAATTCTTAGCTACAACAAAAAGAGCTGCTATAAATGTACAATTATTTTTTCCTTTTCCTTTTTTTTTCTTGATGTCTTTGGAATATAGACCTTGCAGAGGTATAGTGGATCAAAGGGTATGGACAGTTTTATAGCCCTTTGGGCATAGTTTCAAATTGCTCTCCAGAATGATTGGATCAGGTCACAATTCCACCAACAATGCATTAGTGACCTATTGCCATTTCTATCTTTACAACATCTTTCTGCTCACAGAGGTATCAACGTTACAGTTTAGACCCTCATCATCTCACACGTGAACTACTACAGTAGTCTTCTAACTGATGTCCCTGCCTCAAATTTCTCCTTGCTCTAACATTCATCTTCTGCTCAAGTTGCCAAAGTGATCTTCTTAACATTCAGGCCTGACAATGTCACCCCCTACTCAATAGATTCTAATGGCTCTTTAGTACCTCCAGAATAAGATATAAAATTCTCTGTGCAGCATTTGAATCCCTTCATAACCTAACCCATTCATTTCTGCCTTTCCAATCTTCTCATACTTTGTTAACCACTCCAAGCACTCTATGATCCAATGATGGTACTGCTCCTTAGAAAGGACACTCCATTCCATGCCTCTGGACTGGCTACTATCCACTATGGCCTGAATGTTCTCCTTCCTTACCTCCACCTCCTGGATTCCATAGCTTCCTTTTAGGACAGCTCAAATCGCACCTTATACAAGCAACTTTTCTAATTTGTATAAATACAAATACATACACACACTCACAGAGTTATCTGCATAACATTTCCTCAATTAGAATGTGAGCTCTTTCTTTCTATCCCAGCACTTAGCCTAGAGTCTAGCACATACTAGGTACTTATTGATTGGCTGCTGACTACAGAAGAGAAGACTTATGGAGAAGAGGGGACATGATAGCTATGCTTCAAGTTTCTGCAGAGTTGTTAGGTACAAGAGGGTATTAGGTATTATTCAGTCCTAGAGGGCAGAAATAGAAGCGGTGCAAGTTGCCAAATGGTTACTTTTGGTTCAGTGTAAGGAAAAACTGTCGAACAATGAGAAGCATCCCTATTTGGAAAGGGCTGGATTCCCTCCACTGAAAGTCTTCTAGTAAAGGTTAGAGGACTACTTTTTTGGAGGGGGGAGAGGGGAGGAGAGAGGGGGCAGGGAATGCTCTAGAGGAGATTCTTATTCAGGTACTGATTGAATAAGATGCCCTTTGAGATCTCATCCATCCATCTATTTCTGTGACTCAGATGTTCAAGAGAGAAAAAGAACAGTAAACCACACATTTATGCATAGAAAGCAAAAGAAACATGTTCACACACAGTTTGAAGCAAGGCAGGAAGACAGAAGTCCCAAATCATCCTTTGTCATCTAGCCAAACAGCTCTGTAAGGAAACCTATTTGCAACAGGCTTCTGGCCACCTGAGCAACACAAGCAACTGCTAATTCACTCAGGGAAGCAAGGGAAATACCAGAGATAAATGTAAGGAAGGTTCTAGGAAGGGAGTCCTGGCTTAAGGGAGTCCTCCACAGGAAAGATATAAAAGGGGATTCTAGGAAGACTGTGTCAGCAGCACAGAAGGGCCACTGTGTGTCCTATAGATAGCATGGGCTAAGGTTGCCTATATTTCATGAGGGAACTTGTACCTGGGTACAGATGTGGCTCACATGGATAGAGAGTTCTGACAACTAGAGATCTGTATAAGCAGCAGCTTTTCTGATGAATTTTTGAAGTTGTCTTCTTCCTCAGCTGCTGTTACCCCACCCTTGCATTCCCAAACAAAATGTTATTTAAGCAGTTCAGAGTTCATTCTCTTATTCTCTGGCCCTGGAGTTTGCCTTCTTGGAGCTTAAGGGTTTAGTTGCTGTCACAGTAGGGAAGGAATGAGTGGTTGTATTCTCTGGATTTCATGTCCACAATGGTCACCCCCAGTGAGGGCAGAAATGTGGAGTGGAATGTCTCTTGAAATCTCATCTGTTCAGTTGAGAATCCCAGTGAGGCATCTCTAGTTCTCTGAGGAGTTCCCAACAAAGAACCTTTGTCTAGCTTCTCAGGACACACTTGAAAACCTCTAAAGAATATTTCCCCTACATCTAACCTCTAAAGAATATTTCCCCTACAGCTCCTTGGAATTTTAAGAAAAGCATCCCATTGCCACAGTGTAGCAGGTGTCCCTGTGAATATTTTTCCACTTGCTATTCCTATATAACATGCCCAAGAAAAAGCTGACATGGTTCCCATAATTTCAGCTTCTCTTCACAGAAGGAATGTATCATCTTACCTGTCCTACCCACTTCACAAGACTATAGTCAGGTAAGCACTTGTAAATCTCAAAGTGCTATTGAAATGTGAATTGCTATTATTATGATGGTTGCTACTACTATTACTTCAAGTTTTTTTTATTACTTCCTATTTTTCCCTCACTAGCTCTACAGCTTATTCTTCATTTAATCAGCAGGTGGCATTATTCTCCTAGTTATTACAGCACAGAAAAAACTCATGGATGCAGAGCATGGGCCAAATCTGTGTGGCTTGTGAACTGTTTTAAAATTACACCCCTTGTGTATTGCTGTCCATACTGTGCACCACTACTGCTGTGTGTGATACATATAACTTGACTCCTATACTTGTAGGATCCGTGATTTCACAGATTGGTGATTTAACGGATTGGTTCTTCCAAGATGGCCACCTCTTCCAGACCTTATTATCATAGGATCTCAGAGTTATAGCTCTATAGGACCTCAGAGGGCAACTAGTTTAAATCCCTCATTTGAGGTGCAGTGACTCACTGAAGGCCACAATAGTATTAAGAGACAGGCAGGCCCTGATTCTAAATCCAGCATGCTTTCTCCTGTGCCTCTTTTATATAGCATTCATCAGTTGGTAAAGCCCCCCAAATTTGACCTCTAGTGGCCAACCCTACAGTGATAAGGTTCTCCATATGGAGAGGACAGACTGTAATACATGTATCTTGCCTGGCCTATAGCTGAGGCCATTCTGGCTTGAGATGACCTACTAAGAGCTTGGGAGAGTTATATAAACCTTCTCCAACATTGCAATGGGTCTGTGATCTCACTGATGTGAGCGATCCTCCCAAAAAGGTAGAATTCTATCTATCAATGCCTGCCCATTCTGTATAATTCAACAGAAGCTTCCACAAGCTTGCCAGAGAGAGAAGATTAGATGTATCTGACTTAAATTTTGTAATGAGTTGCAAAAACACCCCCAAAAAACAAGTTTCTTGCCTTAAAATTAGATGTATTTATTAAAGTAACATTAAAAATATCATTTATTGTACCCCCACTACTTTTGCATTCTAGGAAGGTACCCACTTTGCTCTACTCATTCATCCTCTGTCTATGGTGGAATCTTTCAGACAAGATGCTGAGGACTTACCCAGACTTCTGATTGCTGAGATCAGTCCCTGACAATTACTTGATTCCTCAGCTTGCTCAATTGTCTGCTACTATGAGGAAACAGCACCCACAGACAGATTAACCTGGTATTGGACAACTGGGAATTCAAAATATTTTCTAAGCAATGGCTCTGGGCCAACCAGGAGTTGAAAAAGCAGTTACAAACAATGCTGGACTTTACAAAGAGAAATCAAAACATGGAAGGGAACTGTGTGGGTTCTCCATAGGTTTTTTTCAGACACAGGCATAGTAATCATCAATAGTCTGAATGAGGACAGTGACATGGCAATGCAATGTCCACTTCTCACTAGATGCCACTGTATTGAGGAGATAGGGAGATTTCAAAAAATTTTGTTTAGGAGCCTATTTGCACACCAGACACAGAGATACTGCAGCCAATTAGATTAACTATAAGATCATTGGAAGTAAAAAAAAAATGCTATTTCAAAGTAAGTTTATTATCCTAACTCATTCAAAATTAACTTCTCTCCCTACACAACACTCTCAAAAGTCCCAAGAAGTCCAGCTAAACAAAGAGAAACTTCTAATAATCTGGCTGCCAATCATAGGGCAAAGCACAAGTAACAGTGAAATCCCCAATTTCACCAATTAGTTGAGATGTTCAGAGCTGTTTTCAGTGCCCTTTTTCTCCAAATTGCTACTATTCTTCTCTCCAAATCAGACCCTCCCCTATCCCAATACACACACACACACACACACACACACACACACACACACACACACACACAGAGACAACCCTCAACCCCCAATGATCCTCTCTGTTAAATATAATAAAAGAATTTCCACTCAAAGCTGACCCCCCCAGAAAGCAAACTTACTTGCTTTCTTCCTCAGGCTGAGCACAGAACCAGACTCAGTAAGAGTCATATCGATAGCCCTACCTGGAAATGCAAAATGATGGTCCATATCAGGCCTAGAGTCAGCTTGGGGTTCCCATCCGTAATGTCATCATTTCGAATGTTCACCAATTTTACCTGGAAGAGAAGTACAAGTGGCTATCAGAACCTTGACACCAGTACCTTCACACAAGTATTGTCAGCCTGCTTCCAACCCCCCTGTTGCCTTTATCTCCATAATCTTATATTATTTTCTCCACCTGCCCCTACCTTCTTGATCCTTCACTGCTTCTCACTTCAGCCTCTCTCCCTCCCAATCTCTACAAACTATTTCCATATCCCATCACCCCTCCCACACACATATACTGAAGGTCAATCCTGTTTTGGGAGTTAAATATTGCTTCATCCCCCCTCTAATTCCTCTTTTGCTTCTTCTTTCTTCCTCCTTTCCTGAACTAAAACCAGGAATACTCCCTAAAGGACACCCCCCTGAAGGCCATGTTCAGCAGAGGTCTTACTTTCGCCATGTTCCTCATTTCCCATTTCCCTCAGTCAGAGGAAGTGGAATATATATATATATATATATATATATTTTTTTCCCCTGTTCCCCAGTGTCATTGCCAGCCCTGGTTACCTTGACTCCTATTTCTCTGCAAGTTCAAAATAGCCACACACTACCAGTACCCTCAAACAATAAAAGCCTGGCACTTTTGTCTTCTATAACCCCAGACCTCACATCCAGTTTGTATGTGCATCTCTGCCTTAAAGAGCTCTCTCTTCACCTCTTTCTCACCTAGCCTTCCTCCTTTCTGAGGCTGACCCTTCAACCCATGCTCTTGATCCCATTTACTCCCATCTCCTTAGGAACACTGCTTCATTACCTGGGAGCGATAAGAACAATGAGAAGACACCTAGTATATGAGAGGCCACATGACAGAGCAGGGACAGCAGCAGACTGGCTATAAGCGACTGGATTCTAGGTCTGGCCCTACCATTAACTGTCTAATGACTAAATGACCAGAGACAAGGAATTTCATGTCCCTGGGTTTCAGCTTCTACGTGTGGAAAATGAGAGTCTAAGGCCAGCAAATTTTAATTTCCTATGGCTCTAAAATTTTCATTAATGCCTCTCTATCACATCTTCAGTATCTCTCTCCATTGGCTCCTTTGCACTTTTTAACAAACATTCTTTGGGTCTTTTCATCTGGAAAAAAATCCCAATACAGCCACTCTTTCAAGCTACAATCCTAATTATTTCTTTTTCAATCATCAACTTCCTTAAAGACTAGTCTACACACATTTGAACATCAGGGATTAGACTTGTTCTTCTTGACACTAGACAAAAGAGTCAGGTATAGTTGTTAGAAGTTTTAGAAAAGTAGAATTCATCATAAAATAAGACAGAGCTTCCTAACAATTAGAACCATCCAAAAATGGAATAGGCTGTTTTGTGAGCTAGTGGGTCCCCATTTAATTAAGGTTTTCCAGGGAATGCTAGATGACCATTTGCTAAAGATATTATAGAAAGGATTCTTAGCCAGGTATGGACTGGTCTGGAGAACCTTAATCTGAGGTCTCTTCCAATTTTGTGATCTGGAATTTATCATTTTCAGGTCACTAGGTACTAGATTTGGAATAAAGGATAAACTAGACTTGAATTCCACCTCCAACACTTTTAAGCTGTATGACTGTGGGCAAATTTTTAATTTAATCTTACTAAGTCTCAATTTCCTTCACAATAAAATAGTATAATACTTGTGGTACTTATTTTGCAGGATGATTTCTATAAAGATCTGACAGGATAAAGAGCTTTGTAAACCTTAAGGCATTATATAAGTACTAGCTATCAACAAATCTAATGGCCTTTTCACAGCCCTTGACTTTATTTAATTTCACTACAGCAGTTAATACTGTTCACTCTCTCCAATGGCTTCTGGGGACAGATAGGTGGCTCAGTAGATGGGAGTACTAGGCCTAGAGTCAAGAAGACCCAAGTTCAAATCTGACTACAGATATTTATTAGCTGTATGACTCTGGAAAGTCACTTAACCTCTGTCTGCCTCCATTTCTTGATCTTTAAAATTGAGATAATAAAAGCAGCTACCTCCCAAGGCTGTTGGATCTAATGATCAAATCAAATCGAGGCTGTTGAGGCCTACTATTTCTACTTTTGAAACATTTCTTGAATATACCCCCTTCTCTCCTCTAACATTGATCATTTTCAGTTACTGTGAAAACACCTTTCATACCTTAAAGCACTACAAAAAAGTGGAATAATAATAGTAATAGTTTCTTCTCAACTTATACATCCAATAGAATTTCCTATATGTGGAAATATATGACAGGAATGGGAAATCAAGAGAACACTCATAGAACATAGTTGTAGCCCCATGAGTACACCTATGTTCTGAAATCCAATTTCATAAGGGCTTTCTTTATCAGTCATCTCCATTCTCAAATATTTTTAGGAGACTTCTGGGCTTTGCACCAAGACTACAAGATTTTACAGTTGGAATACATTTCAAGAGATCATTTGGCCAAGTCTCTTGCCATTATCTCATATGCTTATTCACTGTAGGATCCAGGATTGATAATGATCCATTCTCTTCTCAAAGATTTCTAAGGCAGCTAGGAATAACAGAGAACTGGCCTTGGAAAGAGGAAGACCCAAGTTCAAATCTTACCTCTGACCTATACTGGCTGTTTGACCCTAAGGGGAAGTCACTTATCCTGGCAGGGAGCTTGGTAGCTTTCTAAGATCATAATTTGCCCACATTAGTAGGTGGAGTTTCCTATTATACAAATAAAATCATATGTTTAGTCCCTATCTTCTATGGATAGGGTCTCTAAAACTTGGTAGCTCATTGCAGCAGTTTTTAAACATTCCTACAGTCAAAATCTTTTCATAGAAGTCTAGATTAAGACTGAGAAGTGACCTTAGAAGTCATCTATCTAATCTAACCTCCTCATTTTAAAGTTAAGAAACCAAAATTCAGGTATTTTGCCCAAACCACTCAGTTAGTTAGAGGCAGTCAGTAATAAAAGCTAGGTCTCAATTTTGGATGCAGTGTTCTTTCTACTATACTTTTACTATCCCATCTCTCTTTTTTTTAAAATAAATTTAACGTATCACTTAATGAATAAAGCAAATAATAGATTAAAGACCTATTATAGAATAATACAGCATCTATTATTGAAGGGATGCTGTGTCATGAATCATGGGAGGTACAGAAAGGGTAGAAAAGTAAGAAATAGTAAAGTGTCTATTGGGTCTAATAAGTCTATTAGATTGGCTGGAGCAGAAGGTTTGTGTTGGGGAGCAATAAAACATAAGGCTATAAAGAGATTAGGGGCTAAATTATGAAGAGTATTGAATGCCAGACTAAGAAGTTTAGATCCATTTCCTCTTGTTCAGTATTCCATAGATATGGAGCACAACTCATAAGGAATACACTTCTTGCTTCTTAAACACACACATACACACAGACCTAAAAACCTTTCAGATCAGACCACTGAAGGGGAGACCTTAGAAACCAAAACCTGAAGCCCCCTTCACATATGAGAAAGCTATGGCCCAGAAAGTCTAAGAGAGTCATCCTATTTCTACAGACACTTGAAAACAGTAACAGTAACTGCAGTGAGTAGAGCGTTGGCCCCGGAGTCAGAAGGTCCTGAGTTCAAATCCTGCCTCAGACACATAACACACACACAAACAAAAAACTAGCCGTGTGACCTTGGGCAAGTTACTTAACCCCAACTGCCCTCCAAAAAGCAAAAAAAAAAAACAAAAAAAAAACAGTAACTGAATCATCCATTGGCCTGCTTATATATAGTCTAACTATCTCAATCCCAAAAATCTTTACTATAGGGCCCCATTTTTTAATCCTTCTATTCCCTGTTTAATACCATTGAACCTCTTCTCTGGATCTGAACCTTCTCCAATTTCTCTAAATCTTTTCTAAAGGTTAATGATCTAACACCGTACATGATATTCAAAAAGAGGTATGACTATCATGGAATATAGTAAAATAGTATTGTGAATGTATGGGCATGATATGATACTATGGCAAAAAGCAAAACTTTTTAAATGCCATTTAAAAAATCTGCAATAAAAGAATTAAGGGCTTTTAAAAATCAGGTCTGAGGAACTATATTGCTCAATCAACATCAGAAAGCATTTGCCAGTGTTTAAAAGACTATCCAACTGTGGATAAGCAAACTACAGAATATAAATTTCAAGCAATATCTAGTTAATAACTAATCACCATGAATATTTGGAAGAGGAATAGCCTATTGGAGAAGAAATTGCTTCCTTTTGACTGGGAAAAATAATTTGTCAAGAGGCTCCATGGTGCTACTGAAAGGGTGTGGAGTTAGAAGAAACAGGCCCAAATCAATGTATGCACTATCTGTGTAAACTTGGACAAAGTGACTTTATACTTTCCTACTCCCATTTGTAAAATGAGAGGATGGGCATTTAAGTCTGATTTCCCCATTTCTTTAAACAACCCAACTACACATAGCTCAGCATCTAGGCAGGACAGAGCAGGAACCTCAACTAATAAAAGGTACAGAAGTCACCTGTATCCTGGGAGACTTAAATGAGTAGGCCTTACTCATTGAATTGAGAGCAAGCACATCTCATCCTTACTGTCTGCTCTATCACAGGATCTCTGGCAGATATGTATATTCCATATGGATGCTATAACTGATGCTGTGTAATGAGAGAATAATATTGCTATAATATGATAGCAAGGCTATGTAAATGTTAAGCAATGATAACAGGTTGTGCTCATATATAAGTATCCACTAAACTGGAAAAAAGACTCACCAATGGGGTTGCACACAGAGATTAGTAACTCATCCATCTGTAGTGAGAGCCACTAAGTGACACCATATGCACAGAGCACTGGGCCTGGAGTCAGGAAGACTCTTCTCCCTGAGTTCAAATCAGATTTCTGACACTTACTAGCTGTGTGATCCTAAGTAAGTCACTTAACCTTTGCCTAAGTTCTTCATCTGTAAAATAAGCTAGAGAAGGAAATAGCAAACCACTCAAGTATCTTTGCCAAGAAAACCCCAAGTGGGGTCACAAAGAGCTGGACACAACTTGAAAACGACCAAAAACCATCTGTAATGATATTTCCTCCCAATGATTCCCAGAGAATTAAAATCAGAACTAGGTCACTGTTTCAGCAACATTAAAAATATATTTGCTAATCCCTACTCTAGAACCAAGGATACTTGAAGCATTTTTAAACCACTAGAGGAAGCAATCTTACCTGCCGCTGCTTCAGGAAGTCCAGAGCAATCTGTACATTCTGCAGTCTGTGAAAACGCATCCTGCCCTTCTCTCGGGGCTGCAATCAGAAGAGAGAAGAACTTTTAATCCTGCCTGCTGCTCTAAATTAGATCCCTTTACCCATCATTTCAAAAATTAGAAATTAGACTGGAAAAGTATGGATCCTTGCTGAGCCCTTTGCTTCTGAAAACAAATTTCTTGAAGAAAAGATCTCTGTCTTCTGCAACTGCCTGATCCCCAGCTCCATTCCCACCAAATAATGTCTAGGTTATTGCCATGCACATTACAAACACAACATACTGTCATCATTGGTGTTAATTCTGTGTATCAGCCTCTGCTAGTTGTTTTATGTGCCTGAATCTGGCAAGCTATGACTCTGGATCATCTTTTCTCATTGTTTACAACAAGAAAGCTCCTTAAATGAAAGATTTTTAAAAATCTATGTTAAGAGAAGGGTGGGAAGATCTGGTGGCATACAACAAACTATACTACCATGCCTCATTTTCTAGGAAATGATGGACTCTGGCAGATGGGGACTGTATACAACATACTCTAGAAGAGTATACAAGAGTATACAACTTGCTCTAGAAGAGCAAGTGAAAGTACCCAGGAATGGAGAAAGAATTTAGGGAGAGTGTGGTAATCAATCTCCTATAGCTACAGCAGTGGCAAATGTGGCAAAGCCAACTTCTTGTTGCTGTGTGAAAGATCTAGAGGGAAAAAAATCTGAGGCACATTTCTGACATTCTAACTTTTAGCTACTGTACATAATACCCAAGAAAAAAGGTGTTTAAGCCAGGACCATAAACCTGAGCATCATGGCACCAAAAGGATCACAGGGAAGATACTCATCCCACCACAGAGGGAATTTATTTCTCTAACTATGCTAGATGACACAATAGATACAGTTTTAGACCTGGACTCAGGAAGATTTGAATTCAATTCTAGCCTCAGACACTTACTGTGTGACCCTGGGCAAGTCACTTAACCCATCTGCCTCAGCTTCCTCATCTGTAAAATGGGGATAATAACAGTACTTTCCTGCTAGGGTTGTTGTGAGAATAAAATGAGACATTATTAATAAAAATGCTTTGTAAACCTTAAAGATAACCTTAAAGAACTACATAAATGCTAGCTGCTATCATTATTATTATTATCTAACCTATTCTAAGGTTAATTAATATTCAACTAAAATTGAACCAAATCTTCTTTTATTTATTTATTGCCTTTTTTGGAGGGCAATTGGGGTTAAGTGACTTGCCCAAGGTCACACAGCTAGTTTTTGTGTTAAGTGTCTAAGGCCGGAACTGAACGCAGGTCCCCCTGACTCCAGGGAAGGTGTTCTATTCACTGAGCCACCTAGCTGCTCCAGAAGTAGAAGTCATCATGGGAAGGGCTTCAAAGACCAAGGTGAGTATTTTGTCTTTTTTTTTTTTTTGGAGATGGGAAGGCAGGGAAATTAGGGTTAAGTGACTTGCCCAATGTCACACAGCTAGTAAGTGTTAAGTGTCTGAGGTCGGATTTGAACTCAGACCCTCCTGACTCCAGGGCCAGTGCTCTATTCACTGAGCCACCGAGGTGCCGCCAGATTTTCTTTTCTGATGAGGATGCACAGAACTATTTAACTCTGTAACATTTTTCATATTCACACTCTTTTACCCAAGTCAGGAAAAAATGCAGAGCTGCTTTTATTCTACCAATACTGGACCCAATGTATCTCTCCTATTTAAATATATTTAATTAGCCCCTATGTGCCAGTTTGATACTAAACAATAACCTCAAGGAGACTAAGTGGATCTGCTTCAGGCATCTGGTCAAAGAAGGCAGGGTCCAGATCCCGTTAGGTTAACTAATTGTAAAGGGAGATAATGTAGGGAGGAATGGGGTGATGGGAAAGAAGAGAGGAAGCAGATAATCCTCTCCTTCTATAAAGTCCTCAGATCAGCAGGGAGCCTGTGGAACTCTGAAAGGGTGCCAAAACTTTCCTGGGCAAAAGGATGTCTTCTAGGTTATAAGAAAGTATAGGGAGGGGCGGCAAGGTGGCGCAGTGAGTAGAGCATCGGCCCTGGAGTCAGAAGGACCTGAGTTCGGATCCGGCCTCAGACACAACGCACACACAAATAAAAACCTAGCCCTGTGACCTTGGGCAAGTTACTTAACCCCACTGCCCTCCAAAAAAAGGAAAAAAAAGAAGGTATATGGAGTTTTCCCAGTAGAAGCCTCTCTCTTACCACCTCACTTTGGGGAGTCTGAATATGACTCAGGTAAAAACAGCCTATGAAATATAAATTTTGGCGCATGGAAATTATGATCAAACAGGAGAAAAACTGGGTTCAGAAAGACAGTGAGTAGCACTGGGCTGCTTGTGAGATGTTTGTTGCCTGGATCATATTTCCAGAACAGGGTGTTGAGCAGGGTCTGAGAGCACAGAAGGCTCCCACAGTCTTTCCAATCTCTATACTTATGCCATAAACTGCTCCACCAAATTCCTTACATAGGACCACCCTAATAACATGCAAGGTTAAGTCTGTGCTGTCTATCAGCAAGGCTACAGTCAGGATTGTCCAAAGCTAAGCAACTCCATGCAGTAAGTGGTTGGCAAACAATGGGTTGCCTTTGGCAAAGACAAAGGGAAGGGTTTCTTTTCACTCTATTGGCTCTAAGAGAGTGAGAGTCAGCAGGTGTTTCAGTTAGTCTTTGGGAAGGTGGGAGATATAAGCAACTGATGACATGCTACAACTCAAATGCTCCACATCCTCACACTGCAGGCCCTCTAGAGACTTCTTCTCCAGAAGAAAACAGCACTGCCTTGGTTATCAGACAGCTCCAAGTCTCTAGGTCCCAACAGAATCTCTTGCCTCCTCAACATTATTACTGTCATATGCCCTCAGAAAATCCAAAA
Source organism: Gymnobelideus leadbeateri (assembly GCA_011680675.1). NCBI lineage: Eukaryota > Metazoa > Chordata > Mammalia > Diprotodontia > Petauridae > Gymnobelideus > Gymnobelideus leadbeateri. Next base: position 528,781 of record WOXC01000231.1, read on the forward strand.
TTATTTAAGAGTGTGGCAGGAGGCACAATTAATTTTAACTATTCTCTTGGGGGCAAACTCCCCCATTGAAGATGGAGGCAAAAGTTAATGGAGTTCCTGGGGACCCAGAGAGAGACAGACCATCTTATTTATGGTCCCTGCAGTGTCAGTTGGGATCCAAGGGTCCAAGACCTACTACATCATCATCATCTTCCTCCTCCTGCTCTTCGCTGCCTGCTCGACGCCAGGAGGGCATGCTCACCAGGCGAAGGGTCTTCAGCCCTGCTGGCTCCTTTGGTCAACAGGAAGGCCACGGACACAACAAAGCAACAGGAAATCCACAACACAAAATCAAAGAGAATGAAAGCACCACAGATGAAGAGAGGTAAAAAGTCAGCATGAAGACGTTCCCCTCCCAAAGAAGACAAAAGAACTCATGACTAAGAATGAAACACATCTTGCTTTTTCTAGCCACTCATCCTCTTCAGTTATATAACACAAAATGAAAAAGAGAATGAATGTAATACAGATGATATGAAAAGAAAACAACAGGAAAATACTCTACCTCCCAATGAAAATAAGAGAACTAAAAGGCCAGAGCAAATGATTATACTAACAATGAATCATCTCAAGTGCTGGAAGACCACTCATGAATTGTAGCTAAAGAAGGAAAGAGAGGAAGTAGAGTGGAGGTAGATAGGAGATAGCAACTTTCCACAGATCAAGCTGTCATAGTTACATAAACATCTGGGACAATATTAAAAGGTCTCTCTTATGGAGACAAAATGAAAAAAAAAATGGATTTCATTAGGGCTTGAACATAATGTTGTAGGAAGTAATACAACCAGAGAGGATGTTACTAATAAGACAAATTTCAACATAAAAAACATACTCATCAAATATACTAACCAAAATGTCCAATTTATTCTTAAGTGAGGATTAAGAAGTGAATTACAAAGTGGCAGTAAAATTTTGATAGAGCATATACTAGCCATGTTTATAAGATTTAAAATTATTCCTGCTAGAAGGTATATATAGGGGTGAAACCAAAAGAGGAATGTGGAAGGCAACTAGTCCCAGGGGGCTGAAAGAATTTCTCTAAGGAACATAGGTCAAATTTGACTAATTTTTTAAATCTGGATGAATTTAAAGATCCTGGGATATATACAAGTCAATGGAACCACCTGACTTTAAGTATTTCTTGGGTCCCCATCACCAAAGAATTCATTACCTACTGGTAAACTTCCTGGTAATAAGCTTTTTTATACTTAATTTAGGCTGGAAAGCAGAGACTGTGGCCAATACCAGACTCAAAGTCTTTCAAATTTAGTAAAACTTGTGGTCCATCTGAATAGCTTTCAAGAGCCCAGGGTTATTTCTATGGTATGATGGGACACTGGAGTAAGAACATGGTAAAGATTTGGGCAAAATCTACAAAATTCTTTCCTCTTTCCTTATCCTTCTAAAAGCTAAAATATTATCCAATAAGGAATGAATATTTTATGAATCCAGTTTTGAGTTTCTCACAATAAAAAATGTATTGCCTAAGATGCCAGAAACAAAATATGGATCTCATGAGATCAACAACCATGGAATAATGTGCCTATAAACTCTATCTGCTTACCCATTCAAAATGGCATCAGGCAAGAGCTGCAGGCTGATAGGAAAGGAAAGCTTACATTGTGTTGTACTACAGAAGTAAAGGGCTCTCTGGAAAACTAAGATGGGGCTAGCTGGCCAAAGGAAATGTCTTTAATTGTACTGAAAGCCAGGATGGCCATCTTCCTGAAGTGACAACTCACTCATCCACAAGGCAGTAAAAGTGAAGTGGTTAGACATGAACAGGATGAGGTAGGGGGCACACCTAGGCTTTTAAAGGCAAACTGCAGGTTCTCAGCTGATCTAAGGAAATGACCAAAGATAGATGGAAGAATCTATTAAAAGACTGAATGACAATTTCTAGGAAGCAAAAAATCACACCTGTTCAATAAAGTTGTACCTCCAAATGGCCCCAAAAGTTTGAAAATGACAGACAAAATATGAATATGGTGCAGAAAAAAACAGCTTTTGAGATATGAATATCCTCTTCTGGCTTCTATTGAGAAATAATGATGTCACTTAGGTCACAATGAAAACATTGTCTATGTAGTTACATGTTTCAGTCAAAAAAGAAGAACTATAAATGTCTTCCACTCTAATAGAACATTGATTGTGTCTTGTGAGGGGAAAAGAAGGAAACCAGAGGCACAACCCCATGACAAGAAAGCTCACCAATTTGATCCCGGAGAGAACCTCCAGAAGAGATATCAAGTTATGGCCATCTCGAAGATCTTCATAGAGATCATTAATGTGCTTTCGGACCTGGGGATAAGAAAATAAATAAATACTATTTAACCTGGAATAAATCAGTGCAATTATCCCTGGATCACAGTAAACTCAATCTACAAAATCAATAGCCTAGGGAACTATTTAGCATGATAAAAAGCTTTGAATTCAGAGATTACACAGGCAAGCATACATTATATTAAATTCAGCAACATTTATTAAACGCCTAAAATGTGCCAGGCCCTCTATTCTAAGCACTAGTGATAAAAATAGGGAAAATAAAGCAGCTCTTACCCTAAAGAAACTTAGAAATATAAATAAGGAGGATATGACATACACATAAATTAACTATGATACTAAGAAGAATATGAAGAAAGAAACAATCCAAACAATGAGCTCTATGACAATTTGAGGAAGGAGAGAACAATTTTAGCTGAGAGGACTAGAGAAAGCTTCTTGGGAAAAGTGTCACTAAACTGGACTTTGAAGGAAGAGAAAGATTTCAATAGGTGAAGTTAGGGTGGAGGTGGAAGGGTTTACTGGCACTGGTGGAGGAACGGAAAGAGCTATATGTACTACCAGTCTGATTTAGAACTACAACAGTAAGCCCAGCTACATACCTGGAAATTCACCATGAATGCTTTAAAATGTAATGAAACCATCCTTAAGACTTATTTGGTCCAGGAGACTAAGAATTGAACTGTAACTTCTTAATTGCCAAAAGCAGTGGTCTCCAAAGTGGAGTCCTACATGATACCAAGAGTTATGTGTTTGTTTAGCAGGTGGGAAAATGACTTACTTTCCACTCTCCCCTTAATAACCAATCACAAGGCTTTTCTCCAACACAACCAAACCTATGTTTTCCGTTTAATGCTCCCTTCAATTCATCCCTTACCTCTATAGAAAAGCTACTTCACCCAGGGCCATTATAACTTAGCTGCTACCCAGGAACCCAGAGCAGTAGTTATGCAGGTGCCATTCTCTACACCCCTCCCTATACCCATTTCTTGCTCCACCTCCCCAGATCACTTTGCAACTGTAGCAGGCTGTCTGAACTCCAAGACGGTGAACAGTGAGTGAGAGCTTCCTCACCCCACCTTTCCCTTTACAATCCCACATGTTTCTGTAGCCTTTTCTCCAATTGCATAGTCACTATTCTGGTTCAGACCCTCATCACTTCTCACTTGTACTACCACAAATATCTCCTAATAGGTCTCCATATCTCATCTTTCTCCATGCCAATTCATCAACAACATAGAAACCAAAGTAGTTTTCCTAAAGTCCAAGCCCAAGTATACTCAATGAACTCCAGAAGCTCTCTGTTGATTTTAGGATCAAATATTATTTCACCTTTAACTCATTCTTTTAAATTTCTATTTTGTATAAGTTTTATAGGGTACATATGTCTGAGGCTGGATTTGAACTCAAGTCTTTCTGACTCCAAAACCAGTACACTATCCATAGTACCACCAACTGCCTCTAGGAATAGCCAGAAATACTGCTTGTTCCCCACTGCCACTTCCAGACTCTTCCTCCATCATTTTCAATAAGCAACCATTGCTCCTTTGAGGTCCACACTATCCAAATTTATCAACCAATAAAGATCCTGTGACCACAGTCTAACAAACCCAAGAACATTCTCCTTCTTTCCTTAATAAGTTCAGTTCTAAGCTCACAGTCCCTCTCCCCAAATCTTGCTCTCATACTAGATGGCTTCAACACACATAATGATAAACACTCAACTACCCTAACTTCAAAGTTCCTCAATGTACTCAATGACCTACTCCCCTAGGTGGATAAAGAGTTCTGGGCTGGAGTCAGAGACCCCTTTCTGAGTTCAAATCTGGCCTCAGACATTTACTAGCTGTGTGACTCTGGCAAGTCACTTAACCCTGTTTTCCTCAGTTTTTTCAACTGTGAAATGACTCAGAGAAGGAAATAGCAAATCACTCCAGTATCTTTGCCAAGAAAATCCTAAATAGGATGATAAAGAGTCAGATGACTGAAACAATTAAACACTCTCTTCTACCTCAGCTACACACAGAGATACCCCTTTGTAGCCTTGATCTTGCCATCACCTACAAGTGATCTATTTGCTTATTCAGGAATTCTGAAATCCCTTTATCTGATTATAATCTTCTATCATTCCATCTTTCCCCATGCTTATGATCTTCATTGTGACTTCTAGTCCCTCCACCTCTCTGTTCTTTCCCAAGCCATCACCTCTTCACCAGCTGCTTTGGTGAACCAACTCAACCCTACACTATCTGCTATCATAAGAACCCCTTGCCCCATTGCCCTATTGTCAATTATAGCTTGCCAAACACTAACCCTGAATAATTCTCAGAGTTTACCTCCTTTGCTCCTATTTACATGGTGCTGAATTGATGTGGAGAAAAATCAGAAAACCATGACAATTCAGTCAACTACAAATTTTATGTTATCTAATATTAACTGGTCTAGTCTGTCACTGCAGGAAGGCAAATATTCTATTTCACTTTCATCAATTCACCATCCCGCTCTCTGCAATGGCTATTATAAACCCTCTCATCTCTCCTTCAACCTCTCATGATACTTCCATTCCATATCCTTCTCTCTTAACCAAAAAATAAAAAATTGAAGCCCCTTAGCAAGAACTTCACCTTTCCTCTTCTCTAATCATTCAAACAACTTCTTTCACTATCTCCTTCATCATTCCCATCTCTGATGAACATGTGGCTCTTCTATTTGAAGAAACCAACCTCTCTATATACAGCTTGATTAGACTCTATCCTGACCTCTCCAGCCACTATCCCCACTATCAAATCTTCACTATATCCCTATAATCTGGCTCCTTCTCTGCTACCTCCTACTCAACCTTAAAAAACCCTTGATTCTATCTACCATACCTACCAGCTATTTTACATCCTCTTCCTTTTATGGCTAAACTCCTTGAGAAGGTCTTCTGCATTAGATATCTCCAGCTCCTCTACTCAAAGTTTTCATTATTCTTTCCTGGTTCTCCTCCAATCTGTCTGATCATTCCTATTCAATTCTTTTTTGCTAGCCCTTCATTCAGGTTACAATCACTAAGTGTAGAAGTCACTTAAAGTTCAGTTTTAGGCCCTCTAAGCATTTTCCTTTTTTTTTTTTTGCCTTTTTTTGGAGAGGGGAAGGTAGGGCAATTGGGGTTAAGTGACTTGCCCAAGGTCACATAGTTTTGTGTTAAATGCCTGGGTCCACATTTGAACTCAGGTCCTCCTGACTCCAGGGCCAGTGCTCTATTCACGGCACCACCTAGCCACCCCAAGCATTTTCTAAAACAATATCTCATTTGGTGATCTTATCACTTTGCATGAATACAATTATTATCTCCAAAGCAGATTAATGTCCAGTTATAGTCTTGCAGCCTGCCTCTTAAAAATCTAATAGCATATATGCATCTCAAAATGAATATGTCCAAAATGGAACTCATTAACTTTCTCCCAAAACCCTCCCGTCTTCCCAACTTTCTAACTACTGTCAAAGGCACCCCCACTGTCTGAGGCATCCTGCCCCTATAACCTTAATGTCATCCTCACAATTTCTCACTCTTAATCACCCCATAAATTCAATCTTTTACTAAATCTAGTAATTTCTACCTTGACAACCTCTCTTACATATGAGCCCTTCTCTCCACTCATACAGCTACAATCCTAGTTGAGGCCCTAATTACCCCTAGCCTGGACTGTTACAACAGCATTCTGGTTGGTCTCTCTACCTCAAGCCTCTCCCCACTCCAATCTTCCAGTCAGCCACAAACTCGATTTTTCTAAAGCATAGTCTATATTTACCCCTGCTCGCTAAACTCCAGTGGCTCCCCATTCATTTATCCTAGAGGTCCAGGATAAAATATAAAATTTGTTCAACGGTTAAAAGTTTCTAGATCAGGGCGGCTAGGTGGTGCAGTGAGGAGAGCGCTGGCTTTGTAGTCAGGAGGACCTGAGTTAGAATCCGGCCTCAGACACTTAACACACACACAAACAAAAACCTAGCTGTGTGACCTTGGGCAAGTTACTTAACCCCAATTGTGCTCTTAAAAAAAAAAAAAGTTTCTAGATCACAAGTCCTTATCACCTCTCACCTGGACTACTGAAACAGCTTTCTGGTTGGTCTTCCTGCCTCAAGTCTCTCTCTACTCCAATCCATTCTCTATTCAGACCAATTCAACAATCACCAGTGGTTCCTTATTAACTCCAGAATCAAATATAAAATGGTTAGTTTAGCACTGAAAACTTTTCACAATTTAGTGGCATTCTACTTTGTAAGTCAGATTAATTTTTGTTCAAATAACCAAAGGATAATGAATTTAATTAGACAATAAACATTAGTTCATGGCACAGGGAAGAAAACTCACAATAAATATATTCTTCTGCTACTTTACTAGTCTTCTTACGCCTTATTCCCCTCCATATATTCTACAATCCAGTGACATTGGTCAATTTGCTGTACTTTGCAGGTGGTACTCAATCCTCAATCCCTATGTCTATGTACTGGCTGTCCTGTGTCTGAAATGCTAGCTTTGCTCACCTACAAATCACAATCCCTGGCTCCCTTCAAAACTCAGCCTAAATCCTAATTTCTGCAGAAGGCATTTCTTAGTATTAGTATGCTCAGTTGCCTTCCCCTCTTAGACTGTCTTCCACTTGGTCTGTATACCTTATATATTCCTAGTTATTTATATGTTATCTCCCCCATTAGAATGTGTAAACATGTTACATTAAAATGTAAGCTAATTGGGGCGGCTAGGTGGTGCAGTGAGTAAGAGCACAGGCCTGGGAGTTGGGATGACCCGGGATCGAAACCGGCCTCAGAAAATGAGCACCCACACATAAATAATGACTAGCCGTGTAACCTTGAGCAAGTTACTTAACCCCAATTGCTTTAAAAAAAAAAAAGGAAGCTAATTGAGGTCAGGGACTATATTTCTGTGTTTTGGGTTTTGTTTTGTTTTTTGTATCCCTAGTACTTAGCACATTATCTGACACATAGAAAGTACTTTATAAATACTTGTTAACTACTATTAACATTCTTTTTAGGAGAGAAATGTAATGTCATAGACTATGTTGGCCTTACAAAAACTTAGAGGGTAGGGGAAATCTAGAATAGTTTGTGAGTAATTAAAAGAGAATGCCATGATCTTTAGGAGTCAGCATGGTTTCACCAAGAATACATCATATCAAACTAACCTCATTTCTTTTTTTTTGATAAGTTAAGAGGTTGATAAGTTACTGGTATATCAGGGAAATGGCACTGACTAAGTGTTATCTTGACTTCAGTAAGCCCTTGACAAAGTCTCTCATGATATCCTTATGAATAAGATGGTGACCTATCAACTAAACAGTATTACTATCAGTTAGTTAAACAAACTGTACCACCAAATGACAATGATTAATGCTGATTAACCTAGGGGTTGCTTTAAGGCTCAGTCCATGGCCCAGTTCTTTTCCACATTATTATGCAGAAGACAAAGCTTGTCAGATGACAAGAGGCTGGAATGGAAGACCAAGCTACAATCAAAGTCACAGAATGTTAGGGGTGGCAAGGACTTGAAAGATCATTTAGTTAACCCCCTTATACTACATATATTTACCAGACTCTTTGGTAAAAACTCAGACTAGAATTAAAGTCTCATGACAGCTTCAGGGCTCTCTTCCTTACACACTTTGTTCTGTGAGAGACAGAGGCTCTGAGATGAGGGAAGTAAGCAAAGTATTTCTCAGTTGGCCTGTGAAACAGGAGAAACCACTGGTTTAGAGAATAGTGTCAGTATTTCTGGTTATTACTTTAATGTCACTTGTGATAATATGAAAATATACCTGTTCTGATTGATTTAATTCTCTTAACCAGTGACCTTCTAAAATGTAATATTGAGGGGCAGCTAGGTGGTGAAGTGAATAGAACACTGGCCCTGGAGTCAGGAGGACCTGAATTCAAATATGACCTCAGGCACTTGACACTTACTAGCCCTGTGACCTTGCAAGTCACTTAATCCCAATTGCCCTGCCTTCCCCCCTCCAAAAAGCAAAAAATAAAATAAAATAAAATGTAATATTGTTTACATCTCAATGTCAGTATTTAAATAGTGTTTTTCTCCTGTGGAGGTCAAAATGATTTCTAGGCTTAACTTTATGAACACACACAAATGCTTCACATACAATCCATCCTGGTCACTGTTGCTACTTAGCTGACAATTTAGTGGCCATTCTACTTTGTAAGTCAGATTAATTTTTGTTCAAATAACCAAAGGATAATGAATTTAATTAAACAATAAACATTAGTTCATGGCACAGGGAAGAAAACTCACAATAAATATATTCTTTATAGTGTTCTGAAAAGACTAATAAGACTGTTTCACTTTAAGCTGTCAATGCAACAAATCAGAATACAAGATCAGAACAACCACAGTATGTTCAGACAATGGTACAAGATCAACCAGATGAAATTTAGTGGAGATATGTACAAAGTCCTACATTTAGGTTTATAATAACAATGATGATAAAAACAAGTATCATATGGGAAAGACTTAACTTGGCAACAATTTGTGTGAAAAAGAGCTAGGAGGGTTTTTTGTTGTTGTTGTTTTTGCTTTTTGGAGGGCAATTGGGGTTAAGTAACTTGCCCAAGGTCACACAGCTAGGTTTTTGTTTGTGTGTGATAAGTGTCTGAGGCCGGATCTGAACTCAGGTCCTTCTGACTTCAGGGCCAGCGCTCTATTCACTGCCACCTAGCCGCCCCTACTAGGAGGGTTTTAAAAGAACCAAATTTTATCAGAGGATTGCAGGATCTAGAACTCTGTAAGAGTTCATTTAGTCCAATGCCTCATTTTACAGATAAGGGGAGAGAGGCGGAGCCAAGACAGCAGAGTAGAAACAGTGTGTCCAAGCCAATCTTCCCCCAGATCACCTCCAAACTATGTAAAAGGGGACTATGAACAACTTCCGGAGCCCCAGCACCCACAGAATGACACAGAGAATCTAACCTCCTGCTGAGGACAGCCCAGCAGCCCTGCAGGAAGGACCAGCGCAGCGCTCTGGGAGCCAGCAGGGCAGCCCGCAGAGCGCAGGGAGCGCCTGAGTCTCTGTTTTAGCCCCAGAGCGGCAGGGCCAGCAGCCAGCTGGAGGGACCCCAGAACACCAGCAGCTGTGGCAACTCCAGAATTATCAACATAGACATGCCTAGGACAAAGTGAGAGGTTAGTGCCCTATGGACTTTGGGACCAGTATTTGGGGAATACTAGCCTGGGGGCTAGAAGCCACTGAGGAGACACAGCATTTTGCAGTTTTCAGAGGCAGCTCCAGCTCCTGGCCTGAGAACTGGGAGATCCAGCAATCAGTCTTGGGGGGTAATTGCTCTTGCTTTAACCTCCCTGGATCTGGATTGTGATCTGGGGTGGAGGTCGTGGGTGGGTTTCCAGCTTGCCAGAAACGGAAGTTCCCCCCCCCCACATTTGCGGCAAAAGTTCCTGTCTGGCGCCAGGCCATACTGTGGAAACAAGCCCAAAAGTCAGGTAATTAAGTGGCAACATGCCAAGACAAAGGAAACAAATTAAACAGAAAAATGCACCTTAGACTCCTACTTTGGGGGCAAAAACGATCAAAGCATAGAGCAAGAGGAGGACTATGAGGTCAGAAATCCTGCTCCAAAAGCCCCAGGGGAAAACATGAGCGGGTTGCAGGCCATAGAGGACTTTAAGAAGGACTTTAAAAATCAAATAAGTGAAGTGGAGGAAAAATTAGAAAGAGAAATGAGAAGGATGCAGGAAAAGTATGAAATGAGGGTCAACAGCCTGGTTGAGGAAAACAACACCTTAAAAAATAGACTAACTCAAATGACAAAGGAGGCCCAAAAGAGCAATGAGGAGGAGAAGAATGTCTTAAAAAATCGAATTTCCCAGATGGGAAAAGAATCTCAAAAGTTCACTGAGGAGATTCATTCCTTCAGAGTTAGACTGGAACAAATGGAAGCTAATGACTTTATGAGAAATCAAGATACTGTTATAAGCAGATCCAAACAAATGAAAGATTAGAAGGCAATGTGAAATGTCTCATGGGAAAAACCACCGACCTGGAAAATAGATCCAGGAGAGACAATTTAAAAATTATTGGACTACCCGAAAGCCATCATCAAAGAAAGAACCTAGAAATCACCCTTCAAGAAATTCTCAAGGAAAACTGCCTTGATGTTTTAGATCCAGAGGGCAAAATAGAGGTTGAAAGAATCCACTGATCACCTCCTGAAAAAGATCCCAAAAAGAAAACTCCCAGGAATATTATAGCCAGGTTCCAGAATCCCCAGATCAAGGAGAAAATACAAGCAGCCAGGAAGAAACAATTTCAATATTGTGGAAACACAATCAGAATAGCACAGGACCTGGCAGCTTCTACACTGAGGGATCGAAGGGCATGGAATATGATATTCCAGAGGGCAAAAGAGCTGGGAATGAACCCAAGGGTCACCTACCCAGCAAAACTGAGTATTTTGTTTCAGGGGAAAATATGGTCATTCAGTGGAATAGAGGACTTTCAAGCATTCTTGAGGAAAAAACCAGAGTTGAAAAGAAAATTTGACATCCAGACACAAGAAGCAAGAGATGCCTGAGAAGGTAATCAGGGAAAAGAAATCAAAAGGAACTTATCAAAGGTGAACTATTTACATTCCTATATAGAAAAACAGTAACAGTGACTGATGAAATCTTGCTCAGTATAAAAATAATGGAAGAAGGGTGTATGGTCATATGAATACATATGTGAATGTGTGTATACATGTTTACAGTTATACATGGATAGAGGGCACAGGTTGAATTTGTTGGGAAGGGAGGATACTTAAGGGGTGAAATTATGAGGTGAGAGAGGAAAGTCGCATGAGGAGATGGGGAGAGACAGGGTAGGGCACACTATCTCATGTAGAAGAAGCAAGGGGAAGTGGCTGCAAAGGAGGGGAAGAATAGGAAGGCAAAGAGGCAAAACCACATTCTCATTGAATTTGGTTCTGGGAGAGAAAGACATACATACTAAATGAGATATCTCAACCTGTAGCAGAATAGGGGGAAGGGGGATGAGAGGAGGGATGATGGATGGGAGGGCATCCTTGGGGGGAGGGGAGGTTAGAAGTACCCACTATAGAAGAGGGACAGGATCAAGTAGGGAATGGACCAGGTGGGGGGTGGGATGAGTGGGAGGGAATTATAAGCTGCCTTGTACAATATATCTACTATGGTAATGTTTAGCATAGCTAGACATGTACAACATATACTGAATTACTTATCTCCCAAGAGGGAATGGGTGACAAGGGAGGAAGGAAATGGATCTGAAATTTGAGGTCGTAACATTAAATGTTTCAAATATATATAAATACTATTATTAATACTCTTTTGCTTGTAATAGGGAGATAAGATGTGCAGGAATTGGGACACAAAGATTCACCTTCCTCTAATGGAAAAGTTGAAGGGGGTATGGGAGAAGGTATGGGAGAGAGCAGATTGGAGGAAGCGATATCTTGTGGGACTGCTATTCTGGGAGGGTGGGTAGGGGAAAAACAGGGGGGAAAAATAATTGCAACTCAAAATCTGGTGGAAATGAATGATGTGAAACAGAAGTTAATAAAGCATTTGTTTAATAAAAAAAATACAGATAAGGGGAAAGTGTTAGAGAATAAGCATTTATATAGTGCCTACTATATGCCAGGCACTGTGCTAAGTGCTTTACAAGTATTACCTCATTTGATAATATATTCATACCCTGGTAAACGATAACTGTTTGGATAAGATAATAAGAAACCTGAAGCTTAGAGAGGCTAAGTGACTTGTCCAAACAAAGATTAGAACTGAGATCAATCACCTCCTAATCAAGTTCTAATCACTTTACTACTCTGCTTCATGGAAACAACAAAGGGATATAACTGCTGAAAAAGTGAATGAAAGGGGCAGCTAGGTGGCACAGTGAGTAGAGTGTCGGCCCTGGAGTCAGAAGGACCTGAGTTCAGATCCAGCCTCAGACACATAACACACACACAAACAAAAACCTAGCCGTGTGACCTTGGGCAAGTTACTTAACCCCAACTGCCCTCCAAAAAGAAAAAAAAAAGAAAAAGGAAAAAAAGTGAATGAAATCTGAGGCTATCATAATAAATATACTGTCAACATCATGAGAAATAAATCCCATAGTACTCTAACCGAGTCAGACCATATCCAGAACATGATGTTCAATTCTAAGCTTATTTTAAAAAGGGTCCTGTAGAAACTAGAATGTATTTAAATGTGGACAACCAGGAAGATGAGTGTGAATACACAGAAAGGGATATTTAGAAGATGTGAAGGTAGAAAAAGACGTGGCAAAGATTGGATATGTGGGGTGAGGAGATTGAGGTGAGGATGACAAGGAGGTTTAAAGTACCCTTGATCGTTATAGGTAAGGTAGAAAGAGAGAGGAGGACTTTGGAGAAAAGACAATGGGCTAGCTATGTTTCAGACTTGTTCTGTTTGAGTCACCCAAAAAAAAGATATCAAATTCAGCTGAAAAACCTGACTAGATTAAAATATAATTGGGAAATATTGAACAAAATTGATGAAAACACAATACTACAGAGATAATGTTAATTTGTTTTCTAAGTCAGTATGTGACTTGCAGGGTTTGACACCACTAAACTATAGGACATCTAGTTTGAAATATCTGAAAGGTAGTTGGTGCTTGAGACTGGAACTCAGGAGAGCACTTGGAGCTGAATAAACCGATCTGAACCCAAGAGTGGTGATGAGATTACCAAATGAAATAATATAAATGGATAAGGGCAGAAGGCCCAGGACAGACCCTTAGGGAATTCTGGAACTTAGAAGTATGACCTGAAGGAAGTCTATCAAAGGAAAGTGAATAGTAGAGAACAATGCCAAGAAAAAACTAGAGGAGATAGAGGAGTATCCAAAAGAATATTTCTGACAGTGACAAAGAACTGCAGAGCTTAAGAAGAATGAGGACTGAGAAAGGGCCATTAGGTGTTACAATTAAGGGATATCTAACTTTGGAGAGAGTAGTTTCATTTGAATTATAAGGTTGGAAGCCGAAATGCAGAGAATTTAGAAAAGTGAGAAGACAGGAAGTGGAGGTACAAATTGTAGATGACTTTTTCAAGAATGTTAGCCTTGAAAGAGAGGAGAGATATAGGATGATAGCTACCAGGGATGGTAATAACACGTGAGGATTTCTTAAGGATGGAGGAGACATGGACATCTTTGTAGACTTAAGAGAAACAGCTAGTAGGCAAGGTCAGACGAAAGATTACAGAGAGAGGGATGACAGAGGCAATAATTTGATGGAGTAGATGGGATAGAATGGAATCACTTCTGTATGTAGGCACTTTAGCCTCAGCCTCTATTTTCTAAAAAAAAATAGAAATGCAGTATTTTCTACACCGAATCCATCTAGTATGAAGCTATTTGTAGGTTGCCTCCCCATTAGTATATATGCTCCTTGAGGGCAAGGACTGGTTTTGTCTTTCTTTATATCCTCAGCACTTAGCACAGGGACTAGCATATAAGAAGCCTTTAATAAGTGTTTGTTGATTAATTGCTACTGAGATCCTTTTTATTTCTAAAATTCTGTGATTTCAACCCAGAGAACACCTGGTATGGAAATTACTTCATCAATGAAGATGGGTGGTACTCATGTGTAACAAAGTTTTTGAGAACTACCTCAGAATTCTGAGAGGTTACTTGATATGCCTGACATAACTACTCTGTGTTAGAGGCATGATCTGAATCCAGATCTTCCTGAGTCCTTCAAGACAGACCCTTAAAGTCTTCCTTATAATGCCTCCCTAATATAACAGCTCAGAATTTATTGGGGATTAAGGAAGAGCCCCACATTTGGATTCAAATATTTAAGTATAAGAATTGGCTTAACTACAATGTTGTGTTTGGCCTTCGTTTTTGAAGGGGACCATGGCATCAGGGAAATGATGACGTGACTTGCAGTTGACTTTGATTTGAATGAGGAAGGGCTGTGCAAGGTCACCAGCCTCACTTTCTCCTCCAGAGCCAAGTGGATCTAGTGACCAGATATTTATCAGGATGACTGGAGATGACCCAGGATGCAATGGGAGACCCTGGCCCTTTTAGGCTAAGTCCTTTTCACATACTCACTTAGAGCCCATTCAGTGAATAGGCCTTTTTAAGAAGTGAGTCTGTTATTTTAGGCTCTCCAGGCTTAGAGTGAATGTCAATGGTAACTGTTTCTCTTTGGAACAGCAACCCTGAGGGTCTTTCCCTCCCACCTAAAACTACAATGTACATAAAACAAGACTTGGTAGTTTTAAGCGAGCATAAGTTTTACATTACCTAACACTGTAGTGTTGCTATTAAAGCAGCAACTTGTTGACTTGACAAGTTGTCTAGCCTCAGATACCACACTTTAAAAGGAGCAAAGACAAACTAGAAAGTATCCAAAGGTATTAGAACCACAAAGTTGAGAAATCTGGAAATGAGGACCTATAAGGAACAGTTAGGGAAACAGGGAATGCTTGGCCTAAATAAGAGATTATTCAGAAAGGAAAGAATCACTCACCATTTTCTGCTTTACTGGGGAATGGAAGGAGGAAAGATATATTTAGAAATGAGGGTGATATAAAAACAAAAGATGTTAATAAAAAATTTTTTAATTTATATAAAAAATCGTTGCCTTAAAATATAAGAAACTTTGCCTCCTATGGGGAAGACAGGGCAAATTTATGGTCAATATAAATCAAAGTGACAGAACAAGAGATAACATCTGTGAGTTTTAAGGAGGCAGGTTTTAACCCAAAACAAACCAAATCTTTTCTGAAGCCCTACTCTGATGGCTGGCTGTGGCTTAGAAGTGGTGCTATCTTCTTGAAGAGGAATAAAAGCTATGACAGCTTCTCTGAAGTCAGAAAAGATTAGAAAAGTAGGAGCAAAAACCAACGACAGACTATATTCATTTCACCTACTTTATGGAGTCCACCTCTAGCAGTAGTCAAGAAGCATGATTTTACCTGAATTATAGCTTGAGCCAGACTGAGGTCAAACCCCTTATCTTCCTGTGATAAGAGAAATGGGAACATTGCCACATGGCTTTCTTAAATCTGTGTAGGACAGCTATTCTAAAAAAGCTCTTATTTAGGAATATCAAAGAGAGAAGGTAGCTCTTAAGTGAGGTCAGGGCCTCGGCTGAAACAATTCAATCTGCATAAAACTCAACTCTGGGGACTAAGGCGAAAGGCAAGAAAAGGTGAACGAACATTTAGCTCCCCTCAACAATAAATGTGAAGGGGGAGGAGTGGTATTGTTTTTGTTGTTGTTTTAAAGAGCTAGACCCAGGAAGATTTCAGGACTGATGGATGCCCAAATGGTAGAAGAATTTCACAATTTGGGGATGAAGAGCAAGTCTAAATCCTCAGACAAAATTACAAAATTTTACTTTAGTAATAACTTTTATTTCTATCATGCTTTATAGTTTCATAAAAATATTGCAAGCTAAGTAGGTGGTATATTACTTTCCCCATTTTACAGGAGTGGAAACTAAAGGTTGGGGAGTTAAGTGACTTGTTCATGCATACATCTAGCAAGGAGCAAAGAGCTGAACTCACATCTTCTCTTTTCCTAGTCCAGAACTCTTTCTACTATGCTGCACTGCCTTTTCCCCATTAAAATATTGGGATAAGATTATTTAAATGTCTTAATTCTTTGGCCAGTTTTCTCTGCAAGGAAAAAAGCCAAATCACAGGTGCTCATGTGCTCAGATCCCAAGATTAACTGAAATGTGCTAGAGTATCCTAGAAAAAAGTCTTACCAGGAAGAGTGGGGTATAAGAGTGTGTAGGATTGTGTATAGGATCTGTACAGAAAGGAATGAACTATAGGTTGGACCTCTAAAGTAGGTCCAACTCAATAAACACTAAATTGGGTATCTTACCCTACAGGAGAGTAGGGGGGAAGGGGATGAGAGGGGGATGATGGAGGGGAGGGCAGGTTGGGGAGAAAGGTAGTTAGAAGCACACACTTTTGAAAAGGAACAGGATCAAAGTAGAAAATAGAATAAGTGGGGGGCAGAATAGGATGGAGAGAAATATAGTCAGTCCTTCACAATATAGCCACTATGGAAAAGTTTTGTGTAACTACACATGTACAACCTATATATTGCTTATCTTCCCAGTTAGGGTGGGTGACAAGGGAGGAAGGAAAAGAATCTAGAATTTAAAGTTTCGAAATCAAATGTTTAAAAAATTATTATTATTATTATTATTATTATTTACATGCAACTTGGAAATAAGATACATAGGCACTGGGGTATGGAGATCCATCTTGCCCTACCAGAAAGTTGGAGGGTATATGGGGGAGGATATAGGAGAGAGCAGATTGGGGGAGGGGGCATACAGTGGGATCGCTGTTTTGGGATAGTGGGTAGGGGAAAGACAGGGAGAAAATTTGTAACTCAAAATCTTGTGGAAATGAATGATGTACTAAAAATAAACATAAAATTAAAAAAAAAAAGACTCATCTTGCTGAGTTCAAATCTGTTCTCAGACACTTACTAGCTGTGTGAGCCTGGACAATTCCCTTCACCCTGTCTGCCTCAGTTTCCTATAAAATGAGCTGAAGAAGGAAACAGCAAACCACTCCAATCTTTATGCCAAGAAAACCCCAGCTGAATTCACAAAAATGACTGAACAACAACAATTTGGATTCTATCTTATCTCCAAGGCTATCACAGTCAGTGCCTTGTACACAGTAATTTGGCTACTCTCTGAAATTTACTGCTTAATGAAACTGATATGCCTCAATGGCATGAAGAAACTGAAGACTGGATTCCTCTTGCTACTTCAGCAATGTACAAAGTGGGACAATGGAGTCTGTACACCTCAAATCCTGACTCCTAATTCTCATTAACAAACAACAGAGACCACTATTGATTAGAGAAATATAAATAAAAACAACTCTGAGGTACTACTTCACATCTATCAGATTGGCTAAAATGACAGAAAAGGAAAATGATAAATCTTGAAGGGGATATGGGAAAATTGGGAAACTAATACATTGCTGGTAGAGTTGTGAACTTATTCATTCTGGAGAGCAATGCAGAACTATGCTCAATAGTCTATAAAATTGTTCATACCCTTCAATCCAGCAATACCATTACCCTCAAGAGATTTTTTTTAAAGGGAAAGGACATATATGTACAATAATATTTGTAACAGATCTTTTTGTGATGAAAAAATTGGAAATTAAGGGAATATCCATCAACTGAACAAATTGTAGTATGTGATTATGATGGAATACTCTTTTGCTTTAAGAAATGATGAGGGGTGGGGGCATGGCTAGGTGGCATAGTGAATAGAGCTCCGGCCCTGGAGTCAGGAGGACCCAAGTTCAAATCTGGTCTCAGATACTTAACACAAAACCTAGCCATGTGACCTTGGGCAAGTCACTTAACCCCAAATGCCCTCCAAAAAGCAAGAAAAGAAAAAAGAAATGATAGGGCGAGGGGCAGAGCCAAGATGATGAAGTAGAAACAGGACTTCCTTGCAGCTCTGGCTTCCACCTCCTCCAATACATGTAAAAAATTACTATAAACAAACTTTAGAGCTACAGAACCCACAAAGTGACAGAGAGAAACAATTCTGCTGCTGAAGGAAGCCCGGCAGGCCAGCAGGAAGGGTCCATCACACCAGGCTGGGAGCTGAGGGCAATCCCGCCTGACCCTCGATTTTAGCCCAGTTTTAGCCCCAGGGTGGTCCCTTCAAGTGACTTCACAAGAGTAAATCACCAGCAGCTGTAGTGGTTTCCAGACTTCTCAATCCATAAATGCCAAAGACAAAGTAAAAGGTCAGTGTGGAACTTGGTTGGTCCAGGGGAGGATAGAAGAGTGCGGTCTAGCTGCTCCCCCCAGAGCGAGAAGCAGAGGAGGTGTGGCTAGTTCTAGAGCTCCTGGACTGCAGATTGTAGGGGGACCAAGCGACCATTCAGAGGCTAAGTGCTCTTGCTTTGACCTGCTTAGATCCGGATCACAATCTTGGGGTATGTTACCAGTGGCCTGAGTGTGTGGGGGCTGTAGAGAGGGCGTCCATCTAATAGCTCTGGCAGCTGCAAAAACCCAGATATTTGGGACATAGCTCTCTCCATTCTGGAAGCAGATTTCTACCATGGCAAAGAACTCAAAAGTCAAGTAACTGGCTGCCAGTATGAGCAAGCAACAAAAGCACAAACAGACAACAGAATCCAAAAAGAATCAAGGCATGGAGCGGGAGGAAGACAATGAAGTCAGAACCCCTGCATCAAAAGAAAAACATGAATTGGTAACATGCCATGGAGGACCTCAAGAAGGATTTTGAAAATCAAGTAAAAGAAGTAGAGGAAAAATTGGGAAGAGAAATGAGAATGATACAAGAAAATCAAGAAAAGCGAGTGAACAGCCTGCTAAAGGAGACCCAAAAATACACTGAAGAAAATAACACCTTAAAAAACAGACTAACTCAAATGGCAAAAGAGGCCCAAAAAAACAATGAGAATAATGCTTTAAAAAGCTGAATTGGCCAGATGGAAAAGGAATTTCAAAAACTCACTGAAGAGAATAACTCCTTTAAAATTAGATTGGAGCAACTGGAAGCTAATGACTTTATGAAAATCAAGATACTATTAAACAGATCCAAACAAATGAAAAAATAGAAGGCAATGTGAAATATCTCATTGGAAAAACCACTGACCTAGAAAATAGATCCAGGAAAGATCATTTAAAAATTATTGGATTACCTGAAAGCCATGATCCAAAAAAGAGCCTAGACACCATCTTTCAAGAAATTATTAAGCAAAATTGTCCTGATATTTTAGAAGCAGAGGACAAAATAGAAATTGAAAGAATCTACCAATTGCCTCTTGAAAAAGATCCCCAAAAGAAAATCCCTAGGAATATTATAACCAAATTCCAGAGTTCCCAGGTCAAGGAGAAAATATTGCAAGCAGTCAGGAAGAAACAATTTGAGTATTGTGAAACACAATCAGGATAACACAAGACCTAGCAGCTTCTACATTAAGGCATCAAAGGGCTTGGAATATGATATTCCAGAGGTCAAAGGAGCTAGGACTAAAACCAAGAATCACCTACCCAGCAAAACCAAGTATAATGCTACATGGAAAAATATGGTCATTCAATGAAATAGAGGACTTTCAAGCATTCTTGATGAAAAAACCAGAGCTAAGCAGAAAATCTGACTTTCAGATACAAGAGGCAAGAGAAGCATGAGATGATAAACAGGAAAAAGAAATCATAAGGAACTTATTAAAGTTGAACTATTTACATTCGTACATGGAAAAATGATAATTGTAACTCATGAGACTTTTCTCAGTATAAAGATAGTTGAAGGGAATATATATATGTATGTATAGGAGGATGTATGTATATACAAATATATATGTGAGTGTGGGAATTTGTATGTTCATGTATACATAGACAGAGGGCACAGGATGAGTTGAATATGAAGGAATGATATCTAAAAAATAAAATTAAGAGGTGAGAGAGGAATTTATTGGGAGAAGAAGAAAGGGAGTGATAGATTAGGGTAAATTATTTCATATAAAAGAGGCAAGAGAAAACTGTTACAATGGAGGGGAAGATCAGGAACGTGAATGGGAATGGGTTAACCTGATTCTCATTGAATTTGGCCTAAGGAGGGAATAACATACACACTCTATAGGGTATCTTACCTTACAGGAAAATAGGGGATCAGGGAATAAGAGAGGGGAAGATAGAAAGGAGGGCAGATTTGGGGAGAGGGTAGTTAGAAGGGATTTTTTTGAAAAGGGATAGGATCAAAGGAAAAAATAAATTAAGTGGGGAGTGGGATAGGATGGAGGGAAATACAGTTAGTCTTTCACAATATAACTACTATGGAAATGATGTAGGTAACTACACTTGTACAATCTATATTGAATTGCTTTTCTCCCCAGTGGGGGTGGGTGAGGAGCGAAGAAGGGAAAAAAATCTGGAACTCAAAGTTTTAAAAACAAATGTTTAAAAATTTGTTGTTGTTTTTTACATGCAACTGGGAAATAAGATATACAGGTACTAGGGTATAGAAACCCATCTTGCCCTACTAGAAAGTTAGGGGGAGGTGAAGGGGGAGGATATGAGAGAACAGATTGGAGGAAGGGGTATATTCAATAGGCTTGCTATTTTGGGGTGGGGGTAGGGGAAAGATGGGGAGAGAAAAAATTGTAACTCAAAATCTTGTGGAAATGAATGTTGAAGACTAAAAACAAAAAAAATTTTTAAAAAAAGAAATGAAAGACAGGATACTTTCAGAAAAAACCTGGAAAGACCTATAGGTGAAGTAACATGAGAAGAACCAGGAGAACACTCTACATAGTAACAGCAATATTCTGTGATGATCAATTGTGAATGACTTACCTATTCTCAGCAATACAATGTTCTAAGACAATTCCAAAGCCTAGGGTCTGAGGCCAGATTTGAACTGAGGAAGATGAGTCTTCCTGCCTCTAGGCCCAGCACTCTGTCCACTGTACCAACTAGCAGGTTAATAATACTGACTACCTCTTAGGGTTGTAGTAAGGATAAATGTAGTGAAGAAAACATGAGATAATATTTTTAAAGCACTTTACAAACCTTAAAGCTCTATATAAATGCTAGCTATTATTATTATGCCATTCTGAAAAGAGACAGCATGGTTTAGTGGAAAGGATTCTGTATGTGCAGCCGGAATACCTGGGCTCAACTCCTATCTCTGCCACTTGTGTGCAAGTCCCTTAACCTCTCTAGGCCTCAGTTTCCTCATTTTTAAGATGAAGTGTTTGGATTAAATGATCTCTAAGGTTCCTTCTGCTGTCCTAAATCTATGATCTATCTACAAAAGGTTTCCCAGTGGAAAATAGCTATTTGAATCAAGACTAGAAGGAGGAAGAAAATAGAAATTAGTAAAGACTTAAGCAAAAACTTGGCTGATCTCCCATTTCTAACAATGCTATGGTGTGTTCCCCTGGTGCCTCTCTTCAACAGACTCCTGTTACCACACAATACCAAAGCTTAGATCTACCAGGCAGCACCAGCTACAGCTCAGCAGCAGTGAGCCACAGTATTTATATTCAACTATAAAATACTTAGGGAGCAGTCCTGAAATGAGGTAGGGTATCTTAAGTTCTCCTAGAAGACCAAGACAGTATACAAAGCTCAGAGAACATGGCTATGGTGTTCTTGTCTGGCTGACTCAGGATCAAACTATAACTCAGAGTCTCTGATTTAAAAATTCTGGCTCTCCAGGAGTATATTATATTACCCTAAGCAGTCCCTTATACCTTGATTTGCCCAGATATAAAACTCCTAGCCCTATTCTTACTTCAGAGATGTCACAGGGATCATACTAACAAAAAGAGAAAATTATATTTAAAATACTTTGTAAACTACTTTAAGATTCTTGGGGTAAAGTGCTTTAAAAATCTCAGACATCACTGCAATGTTGGAGATCTCCATCCCACCTCTGGAAAATAAAAGTATAATTATCAGCATGGGGAAATTGATTGAACAGAGATAGAGAAGACATCATGGATGTCTAAGCTAGAAAAAAGCACAGAGGTCTTCTAGTTTAACCCTTTCATTTTATATAACAGGAACCTGAAGCCCTTAGAAGGGAAGGGACGAGGGGCAGCTAGGTGGCCCAGTGAATAGAGCGCCTGCCCTGGAATCAGAAGGACCTGAGTTCGGAGCCGGCCTCCGACACTTAATCCATACAAACAAAAACCTAGCCGTGTAACCTTGGGCAAGTTACTTAACCCCAATTGCCCTAAAGGGGCGGCTAGGTAGCGCAGTGAGTAAGAGCGCCGGCCTCGGAGTTTGGATGACCCGAGATCAGATCCGGCCTCAGAAAATGAGCACCCACGCATAAATAATGACTGGCCGTGTAACCTTGAGCAAGTTACTTAACCCCAATTGCTTTAAAAAAAAAAAAAAAGAAGGGAAGGGACTGGTCCTATTTTTCACAGCCATTCTTGTCACCTCATCTAAATTATTCTGATTCTGAAATGCCCAAATTTTATTTTCTACCCCTACCTCCACCTTCCCACTATAATGCTATACACGGTACCTATGGTAGCTTGAAGCGGAAAGGAGCACCTGATCAAGAATGTGAGTCAGAAGTCGGGAGAGGTTGGGCTTCTGAAAGTCCCAGTTCTACCATTTACTTGTCATGTGGCTTCACTTAAATTCACTGAGCCTCAGTTTCTTCATTTGTTAGATGAGCATAATAATAATGTCCTTCCTTTCTATTTCACTGTAGTATAGTAAGGATCAAACAGATACGGGTACACTGTACAGTATGGTGTTATTGTTACGATTACTGCAGGAACACAATAAACAGTGAATTATCCAAATACTTTATTTGGAACACTTTAATCAGAATATCAAGGTTGAAATAAGAGAAGAATTCAAATGGAATATACAGCTGCCATAGAAACAATGCTTGTGTATGAGAGAACCTTACCTTCATCAAATGCTTGTTGACCCATTTAGTGAATGTTTTCTTTTGTACACGGTCCCGTTCATCTATTAAGAAAACACAAAGATGACTCTTGGTTAGTATTATCCAGGTAAAAATCTAACATACCTGTACTGATCCCTGCCTCAATTTTCTCAGAAACCTTGGTAGGGTTGGATTCTGCCAAAAGCAAGGGGACATGAGCCTGGTAGCCTAAAGGACAACCTGTACTCTCTCTCAGAAGTCAGCAAGAACCCGAGTTTCAAAAACTATTTAGTAATCTAGCATCATGGAAATTTTCCTTTCCTGCTTTGAGGAAGCTGTCCCACCCTGTACCTATGGGATGACTATCCTAAGACAACCCTTATCACCAGAAAAGAAGCTCTGCTTCTAAGATTAGTGAAGATTAGACATATCAAATGATGGTCATCTTGCTGACAGGCACCAGAAAGTAACATCTATGGGCCATTCACAATAGTATTCCATTCAACAAATGTTTATTAAATTGTCTATGTGCCAAGCACTGTTGCTAGATAATCATTAGCATTCAGAATGCCAGGGCTGAACTCTACTTTCTATGCCTACTTGTTTGTTCAGCACTCTCATCTCCCCCCAACATGTCCTCTCTTTCATACCTCACTGCTTTCTCATCTCAGTTCTCACTGACCACTTCTGAGGCAAACTTCTTCCCTTCTCTTAATTACATTCAATTAAACAAACATGTATTAATAGCTTAGCATAGCCTTAAAAATCTATAAGGCTAAGAGTTGACAAGTGGCATCATCTTCTCCACTGCATCTCTACTGTGGAAAAGTAGCCTTCTTCTATTCCTCAGGTTCAATGGGAGGGAAGAACATATAAGTTACTTCTTTCCCAAACAAAACTCAACCCATATACTTTGTCCACCTAACTTCATTTATAGTCCTTGCCATCCACCAATCCCATCCTCTCCAAAGGATCATCTACTGGTTACCTCCAACCCCTAAGATACAAATATTTCAGGACCTGGCTCACATTTTTCTTTTCCATTTCATTCTTTGCCATAATCCTCAGCAACTTGAACATCCATGCTATAAATCTGACCTTATTTCATAGTTCCTTCTCTGCCTCCACTCCACTGACCTAGCACAATGCTTGGCACACAAAAGGTGCTTAATAAATATTTTCTGACTGACTGATCTACATACCTTCATATCAGCCATCCACTTTTTTCAATTTTTCCAACATTTAGCTTTTTCCTCCCTTTTCTTCATATACTCTTTCCATCAAAGAAATAATCCACATACTTCATTTCAACAATACTTCTACGTAGATGACTCTCAATCTCAAATCTTTCTTTCACACCCTAACCTCTTAAAGTCTAGTTCTCCTAGCTCCATATATCTATCAGACATTTCCATTTGGACATCTTTACTCAGTAAGCCCTAAATCTAATTCATCTCTCTCTTTCCCTCAAACTAGCTCCTTTTTGTGATTTCTCTCTTTTTGCTGATTATTACAGTCATCAAATCACTGGAGTCATCTTTGATTCAGTCCTTTCCTTAATCTATATTCAAACAAATTCTGTGAAATCTTCCTTTTTCTGTTCCTTCTTTCTATTCCCACTAACACCTTCACCAAGTCCTCAAATACATCATTTCTAGATTGTTTTAATAGCTTCCTCCTAAGTGATTGACCTGACTATTTTCTTACAGGTTCAACCTAACTCTGCACAGGGTTTAATTATCCTTAAACAGTTTTCATGATGTTACTTTCCCTGTTTAAAAACTTTCAATAGCTCACCTGCTCACAGGATAAAGTTCAGATTTCTTAGCCTGCCTTCCAATAATTGGCTATAGTATGCCTTTCAAAAGTTCCTAGCTTGAATCCTAGATGAAGAAAGGGAGTAAACATGAAACTTAAGAATTATCTATGTTCCATCCAGGCTAGTACACTCACTGTTCCCCAGAAACAGCTTACTCATTCTTTCCTTTCTGTCTTTGCTCATGTTAGTCTCCATCAACCTTGAAAATATCCTTTCTCTTTTCTACCTATCTAAACTTCATCTGAAGCAGTATAGTCAGAGCAAGATGCTGGATTTAGAATTAGGACCTGAATTTGAATCCTGCCTTAAACACTGTTATCCTTTTCAAATCACTTAGTCTCTTTCAACATTAGTTTTCTCACCTACTACATAATAATAGCACTGTGGCCTCCTAGGGTTATTGGGAAGATCAAATTAAGAATTTATGTAAAATCACTTGGTAAAGTTTAAAGTAATATAGTAATGCTAGTCATTATCATTCTTCCTTCAACACCCAATTTACATCTTATCTCCAAGGAATCATAGCATAACAAGGTATTTTAAAGGTGGAAGGGACCTTAGAAGTTATCATATCCAACCCCTACATTTATAGATGAGGAAACTAAGGCCCAGAAGTGAACTGGTCTACCCAAAGTTATACAGAAAGTTCTAGTAGCAGAGATAGAACTAGAAATCAGGTCTCCTGATATTCCACCTTTACTGATCATTCTGCTTTACAAAAATGTTTTCTTTTCATTAGATTCCTACAGCACTCATTATATATTATTACTCCTTTGATAATAACAATACTAAGTAGCATGTATTATCTCCTTGTGAGATAATAGATTCCTTGAGGGTAAAAAGCTAATATTATACCTTTTTGACCCAGATAACATTCAGCACAGTGCTATGCATATAAATATACATATACATATATTTCTTAATATATGTATATGTGCATATATATGCATATATATACATATATACACATATACATATAATATATACATATATTTCTTAATTCTATGATTATATAAAGAAGGATAGAATATTAGCCAAATAGGAGACTAGCGCATGAAAGTAAAACTGCAATTTTAGTACAATCCAAATAACTACATTCAAAGTCCCATCAAACTTGGCATAGCCCGGAAATTACTAATCATGGGTCAAATCAAATAATGCAAACAAAAGGATTCATTATATAAACAGAACAACATTATTGTGCCGGAAACAACTTATTCAGACATTTGTTTTTATTTTTTAAGCTGCTATTTGTACTTGAAGAGGACCAATGACATCATGAAGTTGGAGTCAAAGTACAGCGTATTTGACTATGGCTGGTCAGTCCAATATGAGCTCAGAAGGCTATACCATAGGTTAGGCACAGATAATCTGTTTAAACATTTTTGGAATAGAGACATCTCTAGATTTGCAATATAATGTTTCCTTTGTACTACTGCAATTCTGCTTTGCTCATAGAGCATAGCACCTTCTTTGATGAGGGCACACCATGCCAAGCAGTCCTGTGCTAGCATCTCCAGGTCTCACAATCAGTACTAAAGTTCTTCTGAGAGACCTTGAGAATATCCTTGTACCACTTCTCCTGACCTCCATGTGAGCACTGCCTTGTGCAAATTCTTTTTGAAACAGTCTTTTAAGTAAACATGCATTTGGCATTCAGTCTACATGGCCAGCCCATTGGAGCTGTACTCTGCAGCAGAGTTTGAATGCCTGGCAGTTCAGCTCAAGAGAGGACCTCAGTGTCCAGTACTTTATCTTTCTGGGTAATCTTCAAAAATCCTTCTAAGAGTATTCAAATGGAAGCAGTTCAATTTTCTGCCCTGGCACTGGTAGATTGTCCAGGTTTCACAGGCATACAATAAGTCAGCCCAACAACTCTACAGATCTTCTGTTTGATAGGCAGCCTAATACCTTTTCTCCCACACTTTCTTTTAGAGTCTCACAAATGCTAACCTAGTTCTGGCAATATATTCATCAACTTCATCATAAGTGAGACCCCTCTGTGATTGTCACAAGACAACCTGTTTCCTTTTCCTTTACAGAGATGGAAAATGGAGGTATCCTTGATCTCCTGGGGTATAAATTTATCTTGCCATAAAACCCAGAAGATTTCAGTCATCTTCTGTATGAGCAGTGGACCCCCTGCCTTGTAGATCTGTGATGAGACAGAATCTACAGGGGCTTACAATGTTTACCCACCAAATGTTCATTAATGCCACTACTATCTATTCCCCAAATATCTTAAAAAATACAAACTTTGTCGGTGGCTAAACAAAATTTCTGACCTCCAAACACAAAATTCCCTTTAAAAACAAAATTAAAGGATTATTGTTTTAATTCCTCAATCAACAAACATAAACATTCCAATATACAAAGAAAAAACAAATAGAATTATATGGGAAATTGTGGCTCTGTATAGTTTTTTCCCCTCCACTACAGTTTGTTTCTGTCCCTTTTTTCAGCATATTCAGATTTAACATTGTAGTAACTAAAGGACAATTTAAAGATAAAGGTGGAGATCCACTGCCTGATTTCCTTCAGGTTAACGACCACATAACTGACACTCTCAGGTGCTCTTTTAATTCCATCTGTAAGAACCACAGCTTTTCTTCAAGGTCCTTCTGTGAAGATAATGCACTGAGGAAACACAATAGTTCCAGCCAGTCATCCTCCAGCACAAAGAACTCCAGTTCAGTTTGGAGAGAAATACTGGTGGTCTAGTCATAAATATCATTACTATTGGCAATCATGATTGCTACTGATTTCACCTTCCTAAAATCAGCCCTTTACCATAAGTCCTTGGAAGAGGATTATAAAGAATATCTATCCCCTAAGCTGGGGGATTCTGCCTAGCAGCCACATCAGTTGCTTCTGGACATAAATAACAGAATAAAAGAATACTGTAGCTCCTAGGTATAAGAACTCAATAAATCAGCAGAAAAATTTAAACACCCAGTGCACAAAGCAACACTGTTTACATGGGGAGAGGCTGTGACTTTCTAACCAAGAAAAATGAGGCTTTACCTAGGCTTTCACATATAACCACTAAACCAGGATGAAGATTCATTATAGAAAAATGTCAAATAAATAAATGTGTATGAATCAATGAAAAGGCATTTACTAATCATTTACTCTGAATCAAGTACTGTACTAAGTGCTGGGGAAGTAAAAAGGGCATTAGGAATAAGAGGGCCTAGGACTAATCCTGTATATGTGGATAAGTCACTTCACGCAGAAACTGTTTCCTAATTTGTAGAAGGGGGATAATAGTAACATATTTCTATAGTACTCTATAGTTTATAATCCCCTTTCCTTGTAAGGTAGATAATGTAAGTGATGAGGTTTAGTGAAACAGTCCAAAGTGACCAAGCTAGTGTCAGTCTGGACTCAAATTCAAATCCCCAAGTCCAGTGTTCTTTTCTATTATACAAGCCTGCCTCACAGATTTCCTATTATTGCCATCATATTATTACAACCAAGTATAATGGCACAAAACTGTAATTCCTACAGCCAGCAGGGCTGAAGTTGGCAGATCTCTTGAGTTTGGGAATTCTGAGCTACAGTGAGCCAAGCACCAAGTTCAGCACTAATGGGATGAGCCTACAGTAAAGCAGGAGAATGGGGAGGAGGTGTTAAACATAGGTTCCCTAAGGAAGGGAGAACCAGCCTAGTCTGGAGAAGGCTAAATCTCCTATAACAATCAGTAGTGGGATCAGGCTTCTAAGTAGCCATTGCACTTCCAACATGGGCAAGACAGGGATACTCAATCTTTTTAAAAAACAAAACAAAACAAAAAACCAGTACTATTACACAGATACCTAAGTCTGTACCATCAGGAGGCAGCACCTTGTGGGTAAATTTAAAAGGAAAACAAATGAGTCTGAGACATTTCTTCTCCAGAACAGCCCAAGGGGACAATCAAGCTTTCAAAGCCCAGAATCCAGCTGTCCATTAAAAACACCTTAGATCTGCACATTGGCACAATTCATTATTTTTTTTATCAATTAATTTCAGAGAGTCTTTTATTCATTTTCATTCATATCTTATATCATATCAGCTCAGTCAAGGACACTCAGGCAAGCTCTTGACCTTCCATCAAATATAGAAAGAGGGAGGCTGTGGTTTCATTCCAAAGTATGGCCTACAGCCCTATCTAGTGGATTCCTTATGGTTGCACAAAAATAATATAGTTTTGTTTCCTGCTTGAACAAATACTATACTATCAAAGCTATTGATCATCCCTGGGACTATATCACAAACATTAAACCTTAAAAACAAAAAGTAGGGGCAGTTAGGTGGTACAGTGAATAGAGTACCAGCCCTGGAGTCAGAAGGACCTGAGATCAAATCCAGCCTCAGACACTTGATACTTATTAGCTGTGTGACCCTAGGCAAGTCACTTAACTCTGATTGCCTCCCCTTTTCCCCCTAAAAAAAGTAGAATAATTTCTAAAGATTTCTAAGATAGCTCTTGGAGTTTCATGGGAAAATCAGTAATAAATGAAGCAAGAACTCCAGGGAAGGCTTGTTGGGCCACTTGCTGAAAAATCCAAAGAGAAAAACACTAAGTTTGAAGGACCATGGATGGCTTAGTAGGAATGTCTTCACTGGTCCAGATTTCATCTAGAGAATAGCATTAGAGCAAGAGATAGAAAAAGAAACTGGGTTAGGCAGAAGGTAAACAGAGAAAGAAAGTTCAGGGAGACAAGGACAGGAAGATTAAGAGTAGAGAAGATGGAGGTAGAGAGAAAAAGTATAAATGTTATACTTTGGATTTGGGTTCAAAGGAGCTGGGTTTGAATGACAACAAATCTACTAGCTACCTGAGCGAACCTAGGTAAGTCACTTAACCTCTGTGAGCTTCATTTTCCACACCTGCAAAATGAGGGGACTGATTCCATTAGATAAACTATAAGTTTCCTTCCCACTCTTAGTTTTAATGAATCTATAATATTAGGGGGTTCAGTGGGTTGAGAGACTTAAGATAAGCTAAACTAATCTTGCTATACACTATTGCTTCCTTAGAATATGGGCTTCTTATATATTACTCAATATAACAAATATTTTTCAATAAGCACTTACTACATGCAAGGCACTAGAGATACCAAGATAAAAATCACTGCTCTCAAGGACATTACCTTCTACCAGAGAGATATAACAAGTACCAAAAGAAGTATAGTACAAGGAAACAGGTAGCAGGAAGCCCAACCAACTGTGGGAGGAAAAGGGGCTAAGAGAGGTGGCATTTAAGCTGACCCTTAAAGGTAGCTAAAGATTCTGAGGGCAAATGAAAATGGAGTGCATTCTAAACATGTCAGTGGTCTCTGTGAATGAATGGAGATGAAAGATGAAATGTCCTGTATGGCTGGAAACAATATGAAATAAGTCTGGAAAAGAAGGAAGAAGTCAGATTATGGATAGCCTTAAAAATGTTAAGCTGTTTGTATTTTAGCCTACCAAAAATAGGGAGCTATTGAAGGTTTATGAGCTAACATTGTAACACAATCAGTCTTATGCCTTAGGAAATTCGTTTTGGCACCTGCAGGGAGAATGGTTTGGAGCCACAAAAGTTTTGAAGCAAGATCACCATTTTATTGGCCCCTGAAACATGCTAGGACAGGGGTGGGGAACCTACAACCTGCAGGCCACAGACAGCCCTCTAGGTTGTTAGGTACAGCCTTTTGACTAAATTCAAGTTTTACAGAACAAACTGTTTTATTAAGGAAATTTATTCTGTGAAGTTTGGATTCAGTCAAAGGGCTGCACTTGAGGACCTAGAGGGTCTAGGAAAAGGGTGATGAGAGCCTGAGCTAAGGGAGCACATATGTGAATGGAATGAAAGAAAGAGATTTCAAAAAATATGCTCTAGAACAGAGTGCAGGGATGTTCAGGGAGTCCTGAAGTTGTTTTTAATATTTTGTCAGTAAATTAGTGAGTAAGCATTTAAGTAGCTACTATATGCCAGATGTTGTGCTAAGTGCTGGATGGAGATAACAAAGAAAGGCAAAAAACAGTTCCTACCTTCAAGGAGCTCAGAATCTAATGGTGCAAAGAACAAACAAGCAAACATGTACAAACTATACAGAGGATAAGTAGGAAATATTTAACAGAGAGAAGGCACTGGATTTCAGAGGGATTGGGGAAGGCTTATAGAAGATGAGATTTTAGTTGGGACTTGAAAAAAACCTACATAAGGAAGGAAATAAGAAAATTATTTTAATAGCGGCATATCAGGATGAGTGGTTTCCTTTGTTAATCCTTATGTTTTTTATTTTATGCTTTTAAAATCTTATTATAAGAAAGGGTTTGTAGACTTCACTAAAATGCTAAAGGGGTCCATGATATATAAAAAAAAAAAAGATTATGAACACTTGTATAGAGGCAGAATTGTCAAGATATAGTCAGCCAATCAACAAGCATTTATTAACTTCCTTCAATGCCTATGGCCTTCTTACACCCCCCTCCAACCTGCAGGAATAAACCATCCCCAAACCTACTGGTGAGCTCCTCTTGGAAACTCCCTGAAAAAAGGCAGGAATAGCCACCCTTAATTTCTCTCTTAACTTTGCTTCTGACTCTCCAAATTGTACCACCATGTCCCTTTCTAGATACTTCCCCCACCTGCTACTTTTTAGCTCCCTTTCATGGATGATCTTCCCTCATAAGATTGTAAGTTCTTTAAAGGCAAGAATAAAAGGCGTCTGATGACTAAAGAAAGCAGGGAGAGTATGATGATGCAGAACTATAATTCAGGAGAGAAATTCAGGTTGGATATGCAGATTTGGGAGTCATCTGCTTAGAGAAGATACTTGAACCCATGGAAGCAGATGAAAGAAAAGAGGAGGACCTAAGAGGGTGTCCCAGGGTGTAGAAGGAGTGTAGAAGACTGATAATGATCAATCACAAGAGACTAGGACAGAATGATAGCACAGGAGGAATAAATAATGTTGAAGACAGAGTGCCCAAGAGAAATAGCAAAAGCTGCAGTAAAATTGAAGAGGATGAAGACTGAGAAAAGACTTAAAAACTTAAAAAGACTTAAAACTTAAGTGATTACTAGTTTCAACCATTCTGGAAAGTAATTTGCAATTATGCTTTTAAAAAGTTAATAAAACATCCACAATCTTTGACCCAGACACTCCACTTTGAGGTATATATCCTAAGGAGATCAAAGACAAACACCATAATATTTATAAGTAGCATTTCTTGTGGTAGCAAAGCTCTAGAAACAAAGTAGATGCCCATCAATGGGGGAAAGTATAAACAAATTGTGGCACATAATTTTAATAAAATGTTGCTGTACCATAAATGGTGGAGAGGAGGAAGAAAAGGAAGGAAAAAACCGTGCTAAACACTTTACAAACATCTCATTTGATTCTCACAACAACTCTAGGAGGTGGATATTATTATTATTCCCCTTTAACAGTTGAGGAAACAAACAGAGGTTAAACGACTTGCCCTGGGTCACATATCTAGTTAGTTTCTAAAGTTGTATTAAACTCAGGTCTTCCTGACCCTAGTCCTAGCACTCCATTCACTATACCACCCAGCTTTATCAGGAAATTATGAATATGAAAAATTCAAGGCACAAGAAGACTTAAGTGAACTTAGGCACAGTAAAGCAGAGCTAGGAAAAACAATACACAACAATGACTACAACAATGTAAATGGAAAGAAAAAGAAGCAAATCCTATACAATTAATTATAATAACCTAGAAGTCAGGCCCTGGAAAAGTTGAGAGAATGTATTGTACTTCCTTCTTCACAGAGATGGAGCACTATGGGAACGAAATACTACATATGCTATCAAATGTGGTTGATATATTGATAGGTTTTGCTGAAATGTTTTTTTTCCTCTTTCTTTTTTTCTTTGTTTCAATGACTTGCTCACTGGGCAGGAATAAATTTGAAAACAAAAAGATATTAATTTTTAAATAGGCCATATTTATGTCTAATATAATTTTATCATTATATGATGACATGGATTTAACAACATAAGCATTAAAAACATTTTTAAAAAGATCATTAGCAAATTGAGAATAGTTTCAGTTGAGTGGTGGGGTTGGAGGACATATTACACGGGACTGAGAAATGAGTAGCTATTGAGGAAGGGAAAGCATCGCTAGAGTAAAGAATCTTCTAGAAGCCAGGCGAGGAGAGAGAAGGTAGATATAAAACAACAGCTTGAGAGTACTGAGGGTGGGTGGAGGAATCAAGTAAAGGTTTGGAAATAAAACTGAGTATAAGGGGTCTAAAAATGAGAGAGGGAATATATGATGCATAAGATAATCTCCTAAAGCAGGATATAAAGAGGATGATATTGAGTTTCAGGAAGAGGGATTGAAAAGAGAAAATATTGGGTGAAGATGTAGAGGAGCTTTGAGTTATAAGATGTGAGAGATAAGGAAGTTCCAACTGAACACCTTGATTTTCTCAAGAACATTGGAAGCAAGGAAAGCTGCTAAGATAAGAGAATGGGGCTTTTAAAGAGACTAGAATAGGTTTGGAATAGCCACTAAGGGAAGTAAGATGTTCACAGTCAGTCAAGGAAAGATAAACATTTTGCAGCAATGAGGACCCAATGGAGATTAGATAACATGAATCTAGAGGCATCTCACTCTGGAGTGGGAGGAAGGTCATGTGACATCTTTCAGCAATCTCTATACCCTGGGAAAAGTTAGCTATTCACAGATGAGAGAGAGTGAGAGAGAGAGAGAGAGAGAGAGAGAGAGATTCTTGAGTGTGGTGCTAGGAATGATGTTAGGGATTCAGTTGCTGTAACTGAAAATTAAATCATCGGGTAGCCCCAGTGTGAACCAAGCCTAGGCTCAGAAGACTGATTTAAGGCAAAATGCCCCATAAGCTGCAGTCTCACAGAGAACATCTCTGTTCTACATTAAGGCTGATGTCCAGGGAAATCTCCTTTCATTGAAGGCAACAGGCTTTCTGCTACCAGCCCAATCGTAGATGAAGTTCAGGTTCATGCTAAAGAAGGCAGTAGGGAGAGACCTTAGACTTATTTTAGCAGTACAGATACCTCAAGGTGGAAAAAGCAAAGGGAAATTTACCACTTAGGCTGAAGAGAATTAGTTTGAACAAAATTTTGGACTAAGACTCTGCAGAGGGAAAACAAAGGTGCTACTGGGCCAGATTGCTTAAAGAGTACATAAAAGCTCTTCACAAATAAACTGGGAGAGGGAGGCAGGCAGGATGACCAGAAGCACCAGACCCTTGCCCATTAGAGCTCAACACTACTTCACTTTCCCAGTCCCTCTATGCTGTAGAGAGGAGGAAAAGTATTTAAATTTATTTTCAACCTTCTAAAGCTACAAAGGATTCCTTCAGGCCTCCTCAGAAGGGAAACCTCAAAAGATTCACAAGATAAAGAATTTGAACAAGATACTGAAAAGCCAGGGCATCTGCTTTTCAAAAACCTAGAAGATTTAATTTCTTATGACAATTTGCTTATTTGGACTACAATCTTGTTCAGATTTGGAGATCCAGAATATATCTCTTGATATAAACTTTACCTTGAAAGACGCAACAGCTAGGGAGAAAGAACAATGGACTGGAATTCTAGTTCTGGTTCTACAACCAACATATCTTAACTCCCCTGGGCCTGTTTCCCCATTAGTAAAAATGAAGAGGCTGAACAAGAAGGGTCCCTGCAGGTTCCAACATTATATAGTTCTTTACCATCTAAATTATAGCATTTACTTCTTCCCTAACCCCCAATCTTTCTTTAGATCTTTGCTTCCAGGTCAACTTTCCAATTTTTCCCTTCTCCAGACATAGTCATTAGGAAACTCAAGTGCAATAGGATCAAAGATGGACGACCCCCCCCACCAAGAACAAACTTGAGTGGTTCATCCAAAGTATACCAGGCTAGGACTCCTCCCTGTTCCTTCTGCCCGCCCAAGAGTAAATTCATAAACTATAAGGGAACCAACTTCTGCTAAAAATATACCACAGGCCCTCAGAATCATGTAACTGTAAGTTACCGTGGTTTCCTGGTACAGCCAGACAAAATAATGTGAACACACAAACTAGCCCCAAAGTTTCTCTTTCTCTCTCTCTCTCTCTCTCTCTCTCTCTCTCTCTCTCTCTCTCTCACACACACACACACACACACCCCACCCCCGAAGGCCCACGTTCTCCATGTGCTTGGCCCAGTCACCATGCTACATTCTCATCTCCCATAAGAAGTTCCCCAGGAAGTCCAAACTAGTGCAATATTTTAATAAGCCCAAATGAGCCTGGAAAGTTTCAAAGACCACAAGATTCTATGAGTCAAAGGAGGGCCCTGATCATGCTTGACCTTCAGGTCCCAGGGAGGGGAAGGCTCCAGATACTAACCCATGCAGCACATTCGGCATACCAGGTGGGCGTTGAACTCTCTCTCCTCTTGATAATTGGGCCACATGATCCCCCGGTTGCTTCCTCCCTGCACAGCTATGAAGAAAGGGGGATCTACAAGGTACCTCTACTGCTTGG
This sequence comes from Gymnobelideus leadbeateri, assembly GCA_011680675.1. Lineage (NCBI taxonomy): Eukaryota > Metazoa > Chordata > Mammalia > Diprotodontia > Petauridae > Gymnobelideus > Gymnobelideus leadbeateri. The sequence goes on from WOXC01000231.1 coordinate 563,890, forward strand.
CTTTGGTCCCCTCTGTAGCTACAGAAGAAAAGGGCTGGAACCCTAGGCTGAGTAGAAAGATTCACAGTTCAGAGAAGCAACTCCACCCACCACTTCCTAAGGGCCTCCTCCCCTAGAGAGGCAGAGTGAGGAAGCACCTTCCTGGGAGGGTGTTCAAAATAAAATGAGTCCGGTTCTTCTAGGCAATTGATTTATGTCTGAAAATAGCACCAGCTTGGTGAAAAAGGGTATCATGCAGGCTAACAACATAATGAGAAAGTAGAAACTCCATGAACAAAACAAAATACAACAAAATCACAAGGTAGGTTCCTGGGAGGTAATAAATCCAGTTCAAGTAGGAGCAAGCCCTATTGTGACCCTTGCGTTGCAAAGCAGAGCCTTGCGGTCAGGTGAATATTGATTAGGTAGACATAATAAATGTCCCACTGACAAGTCAGGGACAACCTACACATTGCCCAACATCCTGCTCCATCGGTGGTTTCTTCTTAAGCAGAGTCCAATATAAGGCAACCAGCCCAGAGAACTCCTAACCAAGAAGTTAGTTAACCAAATGGTGCTCAGAAGAAGAATGAAATGTCCCAAAATCACATACTGACTGTTTCTTGCTGTCCTCAGCACTCAAAAAAACCTTGATTTTCTAGTGCACAGTAATGCAAGAGGAAAGGGTTCCCCCTGCCACCCTTACACCTTTCAAAGAAGCACAATCCCAGCCAGGAGAGGAATAGTACCAAACAGCAAAAGAGAGCTCATCAACTCAGAAACCCCAAACGTCTCTCTCCCAACTCAGCTAGAAATGGCATCTGCAAGTCCCCTTTCTACTCCCAGACCCTCCCCTTTTGTCCCTGAAGCCACGGCACTTATCTCTGCCTGTGCCAAAAATCCCTTCAGCCTGAATCAGCACAGGGGCGGTTTGTTTCTCCAATTTGTTTTCCAATTCTTGGCTAATTGTACCAGACACTGGAATTTTGAAGAGACACAATGAAGGGCCTTTTCATATGGGCACCCCAGCCAGCCTGTTGCTTCTTCACAAGCTTTCAATCCAATCTGGGGAAAGGAAAAGCTGAATTTCTGGAACTCAATCCCAGGTTTCTTGCTCTGCCCCAGCTAAAAGCTCCAATCCAGTTCTCACACCGATAAGAGCAGGCGTAATCACTAGCCCTCTGCTAGGACTCCCTAAATAGAAAGACTTCTGGCTAATGCTGTTTTAAAATCCGGAGACAGTAAAGGAGGGGTAGGAGAGTGAGGGAAAAACAAAACAAAGTTTCCAAACAAATCAGCCCCAATTGTTATAAGCAAGTGATGAAACTCTAACCTTGGAACCTGACTTGCAAATTTTTATTAATATGGATGAACTGGGTCCTGTTTCAACCATCCCTGGCTCCTTCCTTCACGTAGCAAGCAGCTTCCACCAATAAATGGCTAATAATCTCCCTCTTGCTTACTAACAACAGTAAGGAATCACAGTCAGCCTTATCCATCCCCTCCTTAACTAATCTCTCAGTCACTCTAATAACCTTTGGCTAGTTTCCTTCAATACAGTCTTCATTTTCCACAACTAGGCAGAAGGGTTAAGTGGCCAGTGTGTCAGATTTAGAGTCAGAGGACTTGGGTTCAAATCTTCCCTGTGACCTTGGGAAAAGTACTTTCACTGATATCAGTCTCAGTTTCTTCATCTGTAAAATAAGAAGGTTGGACAAGAATACTTATAAGACCCTTTCTAGCTCTAAATCTATGATCCAATGATCATAGGTGAGATTGGGATAGAACCCTTCAAGGGCTCGCTTAAAAGAAAGAAAAAGAAGAGGATAGGGTAAAAATCTGGAAGAGAATCTTCGGAGATGACAATGGAGCAGGGGACAAGGTAGTTGAACACTGTGGATTCCCCTTTTACCAAAGCTAAGAAAAAAAACCTAGATTGCTGGGAGCATCTGGAACCCCCTCATTTTATAAATAAGGACATTGAAAACCAGAGAAATTACATTACTTTCCCACTTTCATACAGATAGGAGCTCAAAGAACTAGAATTCAAAACTAGGTCCTCAGACTCCAAATCAAATACCTGGTGATTGTCATAAAAGAGAAAGATTCTTTCACACTGATGATCATGGGATTATCATTCCCAGAAGCAGCTGTAATATCTCCCTAGGCACATAATCTGACTGCTAAATGACTTCATCACCTTTAAAACATGAGAGCTTAAAGTGGGACATTCTGAGTCAGGTCCCAAGAGAGGAAGAGAGGGGGTAAAGTAAGCATTTATATAGCACCTACTATATGCCAGAAGAATCTGAAGCTCCCTTAGTTAGACCCTCTAGAAAGAAGAAAGAAATCACCTTCAGAGGCACTGCTGGATGATTAGGGAGACAAGCAAGAAGAGAAGTCACCTTGGAGACAAATCTTAAGGACTCTTGAAACCAGTCCTTTATCTTCCAGGTCCCTAGAAGCTACAATGAACAAGGACAAAGCTCCTTCTTTGAAGTCAAGAAATGAATACTTTGTACAACCAGTTTTGGATTCTCCAGAAGGCAGATGACCCAATTTGTTACTAAAATTGCCATCCACTTACTTTATTCTGGTCCAACTTCTGGTCACTTGTTTGCTCACAAAGACAGCCTCAGAGCTTGTGTGGGAGGAGGTAGTACAAAGCAGAGAGGACTACCAGCTCTAGGGCTGCTGGGTGTAGCCTTCAATAAGGCTGAGTGGGGGCAGGGAGTGAAGTCAAAGGCTGGAAAGGGGTTTATGATTATCTCTGCATGTCTAATGCATGCCTTTTCTAATCCTAAAGAAAGCTGAAAATAAGCTGTATTTTTTCAGTTCCTTTTTAAGATACACAAATCTCTTACTACTAAAGCAACAAAGCCAGGTCCAGCTTAAGTCTCTTTTTTTACATAAGATGATTTTCCATTCTTCCTTACTGATTCCTACACCACATTCCCCATACTTTTACTACCAAGGGCCAATATTCCCTTTTTAGATAGAGAACTACCTAACCCCAAAACAAATATAAATCTTCTCTCAGCTAACTCATGAAAATATGACAATTTCCTATGATATCCTTTATGAATAAGATGGGAAGGGATGGGTGAATGATATAGTAAAAAATAAAATACATAAATTCAAAGCTGGTTGGGCAATCGTATACAGAGAATGGTTCAATACTGATCTAGATGGAGGTTGCTAATGTATTGCTTTAGTCAGATCCTTCAACATTTTTATCTATGAGATTACCATAGAAAGCATGCTTATCATATTTGCAAATGTGACACATGCAGGCATGAGAGTTCTAAGACCATGGAGGTAGAATGAAAATTCCAAATGATATCAACCAACAAGATGAATACTGTATACTGTATCAAGCATTAACATGAATAAATGTAAAATCCTGTACTTCAAAAAGCCCATTATCTCATCAGTGTAGGAACAGCCCATCACCTATCTGTGCCTTCTTATTCCAGACAATTCTTGCCCGTGTTCTTCCAGGGATCTTCCACAGAGGACCCACCCAACATGCTGGAGGCCTGCTTTTAGGTCTTCTTCATTCAAAGAGTACTAGTGGAGTGGTAAAGCTCTATATTTGTTTAAAAATATATATCAACTGAACAATTCAACTCACTACAAATTTATGTTACATAACCTCAGCTGGGCCTTCACTGCTGCTAGGCATTCCTACAATAACTCCCTTATCAACTCACTGGCCCATTCCCTTCAGTGGCTCTTCCAAACCTTTTCATCCCTTCTTAAACATCCCATGACTCCCCCAACTCTCTCAACTGAGAATTTTGCCTCATATTTTAATGGAAAAAAAATTGAGGCCATTTGCCATGAACTCCCTTTTATTCTCTTTTCCTGTCTCCTACCACCCAGATTCCTTCTGCCACTCTTTCCCTTCTTCATCCCTATCTCACATGATAAGGAGTAACATGTTAAAATGTTAAATGTTACATGTTAAAATGAACAATGGAGGTATCGTTATTACTCTTGGTCATAGTCTGACAGCTTCAGTGCCAGCAATGTGCCTCATAAAATGAGACTGAGTGGCCTCTCCTTCAGCATATCCTAGAAATCTCCTTATTCTAGACATTACTCTTTACCAAAGCCAACTCCCCTATTTTTTCAAATGATCTCATTCAGAGGTGGCTAGGTGATGCAGTGAGTCAGGAGGACCTGAGTTCAAATCTTACCTCAGACACTTAACATTTCTATTAGCCATGTGACCTTGGGCAAGTCACTTAACCCCAATCGCTCTACCTTCCCCCCTCCAAAAAGCAAAAAACAAACAAAAATGATCTCACTCAATCCTATCTCCTCCAATAGACTGGCCCATCCTCACTCTTTCACTTATTTTCAATCTTTCCCTGTATACTGGCTCATTTTCTACTGTCTACAACCATGCCTGTCTTCCCCATCCTGGAAAAAACACTTCCTTGACCTTTCCATCCCCTCTAACTATGGTTCCATATCTCTTTTACCCTTCATAGCTAAACTCCTCAAAAAACTAAATCTACAACAGGTGCCTCCACTTTCTCTCCTCTCACTCTCTTCTTCATCCCTTACAATGTGGCTTAAAACCATATCATTCTATCTAAACTGCTCCCTCTCCAAAGTTACTAATGAGCTCCCAGACCCAATGGTCTTTTCTCAATCCTCATTTTCCTTGATTTCTCTGCAGTCTTTAACATTGTTATGACTCTCTCCTCCTTGATATTCTTTTTTTTTTTTTTTTTGCTTTTTGGAGGGCAATTGGGGTTAAATAACTTGCCCAAACTTGTTTCTTTGTTTGTGTGTGTCAAGTGTCTGAGGCCCAATCTGAACTCAGGTCCTTCTGACTCCAGGGCAGGCACTCTACTCACTGCACCACCTAGCTGCCCCTCCTCCTTGATATTCTTTCTACATTTTTTTTTTAAGCAATTGGGGTTAAGTAACTTGCTCAAGGTTACACGGCTAGTCATTATTTATGTGTGGGTGCTCATTTTCTGAGGCCGGATTCGATGTCGGGTCATCCCAACTCCAAGGCTGGCACTCTTACTCACTGTGCCACCTGGCTGCCCCCTTTCTACATTTTTAAGGCACCATTTTACTGGTTGTCTTCCTACCTACCTATCTGACTGCACTTTCTTTGTGTCCTTTGCCAGATTCTCCTATACTACTTCAATCAGCTCCCATGGATTCAGTTATAATTTCTCTACTGATATTTGTCAGATCTATTTATTCAACTCTAACCTCTCTGATCTTGCATCTCCAGTTGACTATTAACATTTCAAACTAGACAGCCTATAGACATTTTAAACCAAGTACAGTGTCAGGTACATAGTAGGTGCTTAATAAATGCTTATTAGGAGTTCTCTCGGGGGGGCGGAGTAGAAACAGCTCATCCAAGCCTCTCTGCCCCCAGATTCCCCCCAAACTATGTAAAAGGGGACTCAACAACTTCTGGAGCCCCAGCACCCACAGAACAACACAGAGAAGCTAACCTGCCACTGAGGACAGCCCAGCAGCCCTGCAGGAAGGACCAGCGCAGAGGTCTGGGACCTGGCAGCGCGCAGAGCACAGAAGCCGAGCCGAGCCCCGAGCCCAGCCCAGGTCCGCATGAGCCGAGGTTTTAGCCCCAGGGCGGCAGGGCCAGCAGCTGGCTGGAGGAACCCCAGAACACCAGCAGCTGTGGCGACTCCAGAATTATCAACATAGACATGCCTAGGACAAAGTAAGAGGTTAGTGTCCTATGGACTTTGGGACCTGTATTTGGGGAATGCGTCAGCTCCCTCCCTGGGGGCTAGAAGCTGCTGAGGAGACACGCCATTTTGTAGTTTTCAGAGGCATTTCTGGCTCCCAGCCTACAAATCGTGGGGAGATCCAGCGATCAGTCTTGGGGGGTAATCGCTCTTGCTTTAACCTCCCTGGATCTGGATTGTGATCTAGGGTGGAAGTCGTGGGTGGGTTTACAGCTTGCCAGAAAAGAAAGTTGCCCCCCACATTTTCGGGACCAAAATTCCTCTATCTGGCCTTAAAGCCATAGTATGGCAACAAGCCCAAAAGTCAAGTAATTAAGTGGCAACATGCCAAGGCAAAGGAAACAGAAAAATGCAACCCTAGACTCCTATTTTGGGGGCATAGAGCGGGAAAAGAACTGTGAGGTCAGAAGTCCTGCTCCAAAAGCCCCAGGGGAAAACATGAGCGGGTTGCAGGCCATAGAGGACCTTAAGAAGGACTTTAAAAATCAAATAAGAGAAGTGGAGGAAAAATTGGAAGAGAAATGAGAAGGATGCAGGAAAAGTATGAAATGAGGGTCAACAGCCTGACTGAGGAAAACAACACCTTAAAAAATAGACTAACTCAAATGGCAAAGGAGGCCCAAAGGGCAATGAGGAGAAGAATGCCTTAAAAAGTCGAATTTGCCAGATGGAAAAAGAATCTCAAAAGTTCACTGAGGAGATTCATTCCTTCAGAGCTAGACTGGAGCAAATGGAAGGTAGTGACTTTATGAGAAATCAAGACGCTGTTAAGCAGATCCAAACAAACGAAAGATTAGAAGGCAATGTGAAATATCTCATGGGAAAAACCACTGACCTGGAGAATAGATTCAGGAGAGACAATTTAAAAGTTATTGGACTACCTGAAAGCCATGATCAAGGAAAGAACCTAGAAATCACCCTTCAAGAAATTCTCAAGGAAAACTGCCCTGATGTTTTAGATCCAGAGGGCAAAATAGAGGTTGAAAGAATCCACAGATCACCTCCTGAAAAGATCCCAAAAAGAAAACTCCCAGGAATATTATAGCCAGGTTCCAGAATCCCCAGATCAAGGAGAAAAATGCTACAAGCAGCCAGGAAGAAACAATTTCAATATTGTGGAAACACAATCAGAATAGCACAGGACCTGGCAGCTTCTACACTGAGGGATGGAAGGGCATGGAATATGATATTCCAGAGGGCAAAAGAACTGGGAATGAACCCAAGGGTCACCTACCCAGCAAAACTGAGTATTTTGTTTCAGGGGAAAATATGGCCATTCAGTGGAATAGAGGACTTTCAAGCATTCTTGAGGAAAAAAACAGAATTGAATAGAAAATTTGACACCCAGACACAAGAAGGAAGAGATGCCTGAGAAGGTAATCAGGAAAAGAAATCAAAAGGAACTTATCAAAGTTGAACTATTTACATTCCTATATGGAAAAGCAATAACTGTGACTGATGATATCTTTCTCACTATGAAAATAATGGAAGAAGGGTGTGTGGTCATATGAATACATATATGAATGTGTGTGTATATAGTTACAGTTATATATGGATAGAGGGCATAGGTTGAATTTGTTGGGAAGGGAGAATACTCAAGGGATGAAATTATGAGGTGAGAGAGGAAAGTGGCAAGAGGAGATGGGGAGAGACAGGTAGGGTAAACTATCCCATGTAGAAGAAGCAAGGGGAAGTGGTTGCAAAAGAAGGGGAGAATAAGGAAGGCTAAAAAGGCAAAACCACATTCACATTGAATTTGGTTCAGGGAGAAAATGACATACATACTAAATGGGATATCTCAGCCTGCAGCAGGATAGGGGGAAGGGGGATGAGAGGAGGGATGATGGATGGGAGGGCATCCTTGGGGTGAGGGGAGGCTGGAAGTACCCACTATAGAAGAGGGACAGGATCATGTAGGGAATGGACCAGGTGGGGGGTGGGATGAGTGGGAGGGAATTATAAGCAGCCTTATACAATATATCTACCATGATAATGTTTTGCATAGCTAGACATGTACAACATATACTGAATTACTTATATCCCAAGAAGGAATGGGTGACAAGGGAGGAAGGAAATGGATCTGAAATTAGAGGTCGTAACATTAAATGTTTCAAATATATATATAAATACTATTATTATTACTCTTTTGCCTATAATTGGGAGATAAGATGTGCAGGCATTGGGACACAAAGATTCATCTTCCTCTAATGGAAAAGTCGATGGGGGTATGGGAGAAGGTATGGGAGAGAGCAGATTGGAGAAAGTGATATCTTGTGGGACTGCTATTCTGGGAGGTTGGGTAGGGGAATAATGGGGGGAAAATGATCGTAACTCAAAATCTGGCGGAAATGAATGATGTAAAACAGAAGTTAATAAAGTATTTGTTTAAAAAAAAA